>JAOTAY010000004.1:5300405-5312179 GCA_025629805.1 Erythroxylum baracoense
AAGGCTGCGTACTATCGGACCTCCCCAGACCCCGCTTCAATGCGGGATTTCAGACTGGGTGATGATGATGATGATGATGACACTAGTTATAGATTTGTAGAATCCTGCATTCTAGCATTGATCATTGATGATAATGGAACTTTTTGCATTTAGAACATTAAAAGAGGTATTTGGGATTTTAAAAATGCTTTAGTTCTTCCAACCTTTCCTCTAATAAAGTTTACCCCTCTCCAAATGTTATTTGTGTGTTACAAGTCTTTGATAGTTGTATACAACTATTATATTTGATAAAATCAGTTTAAGTAATTATTGCATAAGAAATAAAGCCAATACTTTGCATCATTTGAATTATTAAAGATGAAAATTGATAGTCAAAATACATGAAATAAGGAAAATTTTTAAAATTTGAATTTTAGGATTGATAATTAGGACAAAATTCCTTATAATTAAATTCTAAAAAAAGGATAAGGATGGAAACTGATCTTATTGATAAAGAGGTGTGATATTGTTTGAGTTGTTAGTGTGGTCAATCTTTAAAGAAGGTTTCCTGCTTGTAAATTTGAAATTTTACCTATGTTATGACCGATGATTGCAAATCCCATTAATCAAAAAGTATCAAGACTTTAAAAATTGATTTTATAGTACATCTTTTAAAAGTTATCTTCTTTCATATGAGCATGGATATCTTTGTTTTCTATATAGGATATTCCTTCATATTTTTATTTGGTTAGGTCATTGTTTACTAGTTTTTGGCCTACCTGGAATCTTCTTCTTCTTTTTTTTTTCTTTACAAAAGGCTTTAACTTTTGTCTAGAATATCATTCACTGATTTTCAACCTAGTGAAGTCTCTCTCTTTTCTTTTGATGTGGAACTTCCATTAAATAACCTATTTATAAAAAGTTATAGCCCATTCATAATTTGCTAATTCTATTACTTTTGTCTAACTTATTAGCTTTTAGACCTAGCAAGTCAAACTTTAATTTTTTCTCAATTTGCAATTTTGGTGTTTTTGTTAAAGTGAACATTGATTTTGAAATTTCTAATATTTAGCATTTCCCCCAAGGAAATTTCCTAACCTTTTAATTCTTTTAATTAATTAATTATTTATTTCTCTCTTTTTTTTCGCCTTTAGCACACTACATGCATAAAAGATACACTAAAATGATTTAGTACTTTGATGTTAGGATAACCTTGTTTGATTATTTGATCAAAGATAACAAGAATAAGAGAATGTCTTTGTTTAGAATGAAGGGATTCTTTTAATTAAAGCCACATGTTTTGGTGATATGGCCACATCTTCTTATGTACTAGAGTTAGATCTTTTAGTTTTTTTCCATATGAATACTATTATGACCTAAATTTGAAAAACTTTTATAAATACCATTACAACATTTTCTGGATTGACTAAATTAAATTTCTCATGCCACCATTTCCTTAATATTAGAATCATGTGGCTTAGGAAAAAGAAGAATAAGTTAAGAAAAAATTACGCTAACTAGCAATTTATGAGATATTTTAAATTTTATATTGTATTTTTGTATACATATGTAATTTGCATTAGGTAAAGCAACCATTAAATTATAATATATGAATAAACATTCACCAAAGGATTTAAAAGTTAATGAAACATCTAAGAGTTTATCAATTAATCACATCTAGAACATACAAAATTAAAAGATAAAAACCAAAGTCATTCTTTTAAAAAACATTGAAAATTTAATATATGACAAATTTAAAATATTGTTCAAATGTGTTAATGGTCTATATCATTAAACACTCATGTTATGGACCCAATAGCTAGTGAAATAGATAATAAATAGAAAGTGAAGAAAATAATGCTAGAGAACCAAACATGACTATTAAGTAGATTTGTTTACCCTTGGGCTGTTTCTTTGATATCTTTAAATTCTTCAACTTAAACTGCGTATGTAGGCAAAGGATTGCTATTAACACTTGGTCCCTCCTCTTCTAATTTAAGCCATTTATGGTTAACAAAGTATCTAACTTTATCAAGCTTGAGCTCTTGTACCATTTCATAATTATTCCATCTCTAACTTTCCTAGTTGTGATTGCTCTATAAGTTTGTTCTTAAATCTATTAAGATGACAATTCTACTTGTACGCCTTTTTACACTTCCTCTTTGGAGTTATAGTTGACACTGTCAATTCCTTATAAGATAAAAGTGTTTTTGAGCTCATTGCTACACCTAAAAATACTATCCAAGTGTTTTACATAAAAAAATGTAAGGAAATAAGAGGACTTGGATAACTAAACTTGCCCAAGTCTTGGTTTGTCATTATATGAAACCAATTCTTCATCATACTCACGAATGGAATGACCAAATCGAATCTTATCATATACATTGTAGCTTGTTCAGTTGATTCCATTTTAAGATAGGGGTCTCATCTTTTGCTCCCATTTTTTGGCTAGTTTTTAATAACCTATGACTCCATCTCAATTTTATGTAATGATAGAATTGTGATTTCTATAACTAAAATTTAATAAAATGTTAATCTATGCATATGAACACAATAGAGGAAAAATGATGAAATAATAAAAATTAGTTTTTACAACAATAAAAGTTTTATTTAAACCTAAGAAAATTGAAAATGGAAATGATATGACTTCTTTTCTAATTTTTATGAATCTTATAAGGATAATGCATAATTTCAAAGAAATATTCAAAAGAAATTGCTGGATATTTATTTAAATTATTCATTATAAAAGAAAATAATATTAATTCCCTTTAGTGTGCCTTAAGGCTATGTTTCGTTGAACGTAAGGTTTTTAATGAAATGGAATGGAATGTAAATAGATATAGTACTAGAATATTGTTGTTTAGGAAGGATGGAAGAGTTTATAATGTAATATAGTAAAATGTTGTTTGAAAGATGGATGGAATGTAATGTAATGCATGTATAATAATAATGAATGATTGTTCTACCCTTGATAGAATAATGATGTATTGTTTTGCTGCTTGTTATTAGGGTTGAGGGTATAATTGGTATTATAAAAATTATTGAGGGTATATTAAGTAGTTCATATTTATCATTTTAAATTTTTTTCTAAACCCCCCAAATCGGAGGTAACTCATTTTTACTGTTTAGGATGGAATAGGATGTAATTTGAGACCTTCCCCTTCCATCCTATTCCATTTCATTCTATTATAAACCCTCCTCCTAAACGATAGAATAATATTACATTCCATGCCATTCCATTATTAACCACCCTACTAAGTATAGCCTAAAGTTTGTCATCCCTTAAGGATTGATACTATGGGTAAGCTCCAAGTTGACTAGGGCTCTCACTTTGAGGATAATATGTTATTACTAAAGGTTGAGTGAATCTCTGAGAAGGGATGGGTTCAAAATAACTAATATGAATTAAATTATTCCTCTTATCTTATCGAGGTTTTGATCACAAATAAGAGGAAGGAATGAATGTGACAGGCACATAACATCCATTGGGCTCCACTCGAACCTCATTTCTTACGAGAAAACTAGGTTAAAATGTAAACAGTATAATGTACATACATACATACATACATACATACATACATACATACATACATACATACATACATACATACATACATACATACATTAGTAAGCTCTAATTAGGTATAGTAGTACTCAACCTTACCTCTAACCAGTAGAGAGGCTATTTCTAATATATCCATAGAAAAAAGAAATTTTTTTTGAAAATGATTTGAAAAATAATAGCAAAACACATAAATAAATAACTGTGTAAATAAAAATAAAAAAAGTAAAAGTAAAAATTAAAGATAAAATAAAAATAAAAGAAATTCGAAACCAAAATACAGATAAAAGTAAGTAAGTAAATAAACATACAAAAAAGTAAATAAATAAATATGCAATTGAAAGAGAAGAAAAATACAAAATGAATAAATAAAATAACTAAAGGACAAGTACTATAAAAAAAGTATATATGATAAATACATCACTTAGGAAACGAAGAAAAAGGAAGAAAAATTTTAAAAAGCTTATGAAAAAGAGGACCTCTTTATCTTCTATGGGTATCTTAGCTTCCCAAAGTTTCCTATTGGAGGTAGAATTTCCATAGTCCAGTGAACTTTAGATTGAATTGATTAGTAAAATCATGATTACATCAAAGTCATAGGGGGAATTTGATTTCTAGGTACCATTGTTTTATTGGTTGATTCTTCATTCTTTTTCTATTCTAGTTGGTTTGATTGTATTGAATTTTCTTTAGTTTATTTTATTTTATTTTAGTTTAGATTTAGTTTATCAATATCACCTTGATTGTTGATTAGATAATAGGAAAAGAGTTATTACTAGTAATCGTAGTCCTTAGGGATCGACTTGTACTTATTAGTACTAGCTACAAGTATATTTTATAATTACAACTTATAAATAATCATTAATGAGCTTATTAAAAGATCTAATCTAAAGTCAGCGAAAATCAATCTTGGTTTTAAAGAGATATTCTCCCTCTCGATTTCATTCTAGATCCTATGAAATGCTACCCCTTTCACTTCTCATTTTAGTCTTCTAATTTGATTCTCTATAGTCTTTATTGATATTAGGTCCCTTATCCTAGGATTTTTGGGTAAAGATCTGGAATTGATTTTGAAGCTTGGCTCAACATCTTCAATCTATTCCTATTCTCTCCCATCTTCTTCCTTTTTTCTTGTTGTACTTTACTCTCTTAGAAGCTCTCAAGAGTGGTCCAGCTATGAGCCTTGCGGCTCTAAACTTTCCTTAAGCTTTAGAGTTTTCCCTTTGTATTTAATTACTTTCCTACCTTTTCATTTTACCTTCTTTTCAATTTTTTTTAAAAATTCTTTCTTGGCCAGTCTTTTTCCTTTTCAAACCTATATCTATTGATTATTTAGAGTTAGTCATTCCCTGTTCACTCATCTCGAAGGACTTTTTCCTTAACCACAAACTCCTCCCCCTCCCTTTGCATGAACTCAATCATCCCTTTAGGCTATTTCTTCTTTATCTCCCCCTACAACCTCTACTACTCATCCCAACCTATTTATATCAATCCATAATTAGTTTTGCCCCTTCCTCTCCCCTTCCTTAATCTTACAGCGTATCTCAACAAGTTCTTTCCACCTCTAGAACAAAAGCTAAACTTAAGGTAAATGTTAGAAGACTTTTCCCTAGTAGTCTCTGTTACTACCCTCTAACAAGCTTAAATGAAAGCCTCTTAATTTGCCCTCCTCTTGAAGTGCTTCAAGAAGGAGCTAGTAAATGGAATTATACTCTAGTGGGATTCTTCCTTAGAAAGAGACTAGCCTTTCCTTTAATCCATACTTTAGTAATACATCAATAAAAGACCCTTAGGTTAAAACAAGTTCTTTTTAATGAAGACCGTCTTTTTCTCGTTTCCTTCCATTCAGTTTCAAAAGATCAAAAAGTCATCAAGGTGGGTCTTGGCAATTTAAAAGTTTACCAATCTTCCTCCAACTTTAGTAACCTAGATTGTAAATGGATACATCTAAATAAAGACATGTGCCCTTTTAGATAAATATTCCTTTAAAATATTGGTCAATAAAGGGCTTGAGCTATCTAGATAATTACATTGGAAAGCCTTTACGTATAGATGAAGTTATTTCTTCAAAAACAATTAGACCTTCATTCTATATTTTCTTAAGGCTTTTGGATACCCTTATAAGTTCATTAACTAGATTGATAAAATATTCTCTACTATATCTTATTATATTAGAGTTAATAAAGGGCCTACAAATCTAATAAAAGATTACAAAGGACTGAGACAAAAAAGATCCTTTCTCTTTATATTTCTTCATCATATGTAAAGATGCTTTCACTAGGTTCATAGATCATAATATCAAGCACAACAACTCTTTTAAATTTCATTATAAGTATAAGAAACTAAATATTTTCATCCTTTTATATACTAAGGACCTACACTTTTTCTCTAAGGCTTGTGAAAAATCAGTAAGCTTGGTAATGACTTCTTTACAGGCCTTTAAAGAAATATAAAGACTTAGAATTGATACGGAGAGAGATAGTTAATTATATCCACTACTCCCAAATGCCAAGCAAGATGGCTTTCCTCAATTTTTGGTATTCAACTCAAGGAGCCCGTTGCACCTACCTTAGATTTCCTATCACTACCTAAAGAATAATATTTAAGGATTGCTCTCCACTATTGAAAAATATTCAAAAAAGAATATGCAACTAGTATAATATATGTGTCTCTATATAGGTAGGTTGTAAATTATTAACTATATCAAGTCTTTCCATATATACTAGTCCTCCCACACATTTTTATCTAAAGGGTTGATCAACTTCATTAAGAAGATGATGAGGTGGTTCTTATGGTCTGGAAATCCAAAAAAACTGGACAAAGTAAGATGGTATAAGATCTGTATAGTAAAATATACAAGAGGCCTAGGGGTTCAATTAATCTTTGTCTCCAATAAAATAATGATGGCAAGAAGAATATGGAGAATCATAACTTACAAAGAATCCCTTTGGATTAAATGGATCTATTCTTACTTCTTAAGAGTAGAAGTTTTGGGAGGAAAGATGTATCCACACTACTTCTTAATTTATAACTTAATTGTTGCTCAATCTTAGGGAACATCTTTACAAAGACATTTCTTGTATGATTGGGAATGGCAAGTCTACTTATTTATGTTTAGAAAAAATGGAGTAAAACATGCCCTCTTAATAGAACAAACCCAATGCCTAGTCTCCTCCGTCTATTCCCTGCCCACTCTTAGGTAGAAGAAATAATTAAAGGGACTGAATGATCAAAAAATCTTATTGATAATTCCTTAATCCATTCTCTATTTTTTAAATTATATACCTAATCTTGGAAGGGAGTATACATATGTATAGCTAAGCTATCCATCTAGATCATTCTCTAATCTCTCTTACAAAGGATCTTTCTAATCATAGTGCTAGAGTAGATTGGTTTAGCTCCGGCTAGTTCATCTATATAACACCTTACTATCACAGGGCACATGCCCGAACATCCAAAGGACATTCAGGAACATACCTAATGAAAGCGACATGTTAGAGCAATGACATTCACTTATTATGGCATCATACATAAAACACAAATATTTGAATCTCAACTCCTCATTCCATTTATAAAACATGGTTACAATGTAGCATTTCACTACATAATCTATATATATAGTATCAAAAACATATGAGAGTTTACTACTACAATATGTTCTACATGGAATGAAAAACTAAAGATACAAAATTTACTAAACTCCTCAGATGTCAGCTGATAGAACTTTGAGCCATTTTTTGATCCCAAATTGGACAGAACTAGATTTCTACTAGTTTGCCTTAGGAATTATGTCTCCTCCGTACCTAAAAAGTCAACATTGCAATTTTGATGAGTTTTACGAACTCAGTGAGTGAACCATCATTGATGTGCTCACTCATATCAAAACATATAAATCGCATATTAAAACCAAATTCACAATATACCTCATCTTAAATATACATTATGAACATCATACATTTCATATACTAATTTCATAATAATCCGATAATTTTCTCAATCATTCATAACATCACAATTTATTAAATTCATGTAATCTTTCACATAATACATGTATGTGTATAAATGCAAATGCACATGTGGCTCCACTTTCATTTTTATTTATTATAAGTGCTTATTAATTATCCCGTATCTATTATGGATATCAGGCTTATTTCAGATACTATCCCGTATCTATTGTGGATATCAGGCTCATTAATAACTAAGCTTGTAGCTCTTTATGCGCATTTTTGAGCTTTAAGCTCTTTTTTCATTGGTCATTCCGGTCACAACTCCTTTATCTGATCATGCATATCAATATGATGAAATGCATCATTTCTCATTATACGCAATCAATCACTTTCATTCATTACACAAGTCATTTTTCACATATTCATCGGATCTAAGTCCAACATTCAACATTTTGTTGAATACACTTATTTCTTTCAAATTCACATTCAATTATGAACACTTCCAATACAAGCTCACTCATAAAACTCCTCAGACCATCAATGTCTAGAATTATCACATTCACATCAATAACAATTCAATAATCAAAATTTAAGCATATACAATCAATCCTAGTGAGAAACATCTAGGTTGACTTATAGTACACTTCAGATAGCTATTGGCTCGACGAATCGACAATGTCTAGATGCTGTCGTTCGACTTGAGCATCTATATCAAACTATAAACATATTGTACACATTATTAAGTTTCTCAATCATATTAATACTCAATTATACACATATGTATATATATTTTGTTCAATGCATGCTCAATGACTTTCCTGGGTATGTGTCCTTAATCATAAATCTTGATCATTTAAACATTATCACTTAGATATGTCTAGTTTACATTTAAGTTTATACCTCAAATATACTTAATTATTCTAAACTCATCAATTAATCATTCACCAATGTTATTCTAGCATTATATGATCACATAATATCCAACTTCTCATTCATTCTTACTTACACCTTACTCATCCTTTTGGATCACATTTACAATCATAAGAACACTTTCATTCCTATAACATCTCCAAATTTCTAGATTTTAAACATTGTTATCAACCATTCATTCCTCAAGGTATAACTTTATTTAACAACCTAAACATAGCAACCACTTTAACTAATTAATCAAGCATCAAACTAAGTTCATTTCAAGCCTCATTTAAGTCTAAATACACCATAGGAAAGTGCCTTATCATAAGTTAGTTCAAACATCACTCAAAAGAGAAGAAGTCATGTCTATGGCCTTTCTAACAATCATGGAGGACTTCTTACAGTCGTGGGTTAATCCATCCGAGAATTTCCAGCCATTTCCTTGCATTTCCCATGATCGTGGAGGCGTTCCCATGATCATAGAGGCATTCCCACGATCATGGGTTATCATATCTAAAAAACCGAGCCAACTTCTTCCATGTTTTTCCAAATTTTAACTCCTACATGTTACAGCTAACAAATCTTATACATAGTTCATCATTTCTACTTCATTTCCTCGTCATTTTTACATCAATTTCATCTCAATATCATCCATAAAACAATCCATAAACTATGGTTTATCATCTAAATAAAAACAGAACACAACATTATCATTCATTATCATACATAAATCTTAGTTCTTCTTATTTCAAGAACACTACACTAGCCTTTTCTTTAACTTCAACACTCATTCCAATTTATCTCTGAAACAACTAATGATCCACGTTTTCATACATCAAAAATAGAACATATATGTATCCATTTCTTCATAATTTTGTGTACTCATCAACATCATATATGCATTTATTTAGAACAAGCCATAAAGATTAGCATCATACTTACTTGTTTAACTCCAAAGCTCGTCAAATCACCAACTAAACCTAGCTTTTCATGTTTACACAACCATCAACTTTCAAGGATGAATAGGCTAGGTTTTCATCAATGACTAAAGAAGACAACAAAGATCTTGGAGTGGTAAAGTGCAAGCTTTAAGCAAGACTTTAACTTAGTGAGTGGGTTGGTGAGATTGTCGTGAGTGGAGAAGAAAAATGAAGAAGATGAGAGTGTAGAAATTTGAGAGAATAAGAAGAAAATGAGATTATGTATTAACAAAATGAAAGACAATGAAAGTTGGTCTTTCAATGTACATGTCGTGAGTGATGAGTGGTGAGTGGCAAGTGTTATGACACTTGTCACTTGCCACTTGCCATTTTACTATGGTTCCCATTGTTCTTTTAATAACTAGTCCATTAATCTATTAATCTCCATGCTATTTGTCACCCAATTATCTAAGCCACTTGTCAATAAATCCTAATGCCACGTGTTATTTATTTTTACTACCATATGTCAATTATTTCTACTATCATTTGTCAAATTATCTTGCCAGTTGACATTTTTCTAGTCCAAAAATACACATAAATTTATAAATCTCTCAATTTTAACAAATAATTTTGAATTAATAATTATAACCATCTGACTAAAATTCAAGACATAAAAAAATTCACAATTCACATTATGATCATTTTAAATCATTCATACCCCAGAATATGTCAATTGAGTGCATATATAGTGTTAGAGTAGTGTTATAAAGGTAATCACCTTTAGCAACTTTGTACTGAATTTGTTTTGATTAATAAAGCGAAAGGCATTTTTCATTAATTTGATATTTGTTTATTTATGAATTGATATTGATCTTAAATAGAATTAATGAAGTCCATGATACAAAACATAGCATGAGAGAAATCATAATGAGATCATGATAATGAGATTCCTATCATATGCAATTATATTAGTATCTAAATAATCCTTAGTTATAGAATTAATAAGATAGGACATTATTAATCCAAACAGACTAGCACGTGTTATACTCCTTGATTTGATCAAGCATTGGATCTTACAAAATGTAAACATGAGATGTTTAGAGTTAACATGTGGATGCTTACTAGTAGTAAGTACATTGGATGACCTACAATGAGATTATCATATGGATGATTTATCGAATGTCAATGATTAATCTCATTATAGCAGTAGTGCAAATATCCTTAGACTTAAGGTACTCAAGGATATCTTGGATACTAATCCTATTCTTTGACATCATTCCTTGTTACCTCAAGACAAGGTCACTCTTAGGGTGGTGATTGGGTACAACTATTGGTATTTAAAGGTAATTGGGTAGCTAATAAAGAATTCACCACTTTTGATAGAAGGAGATGATACCCACGACCTCTTATTGGGTCATTACTCAGGAGTCTTTGGCCAGAGCAGCTATGTGTCATAAAGAGAGTCTTCAATAGTACTGAGATCTGAAGACAAGAACTAACATTACTTGGACTAGATGTGACATAGTCAGTCTAGTAGGAGTTGACATATAACCGATACTCCGAACCAAGCGGGGTATAGTATGGTGAAAGGACAAATTGCATGGTAATTGTCTATGGAAAGGTCCATAAGTTGATAATTAACTATCAAAGAGTTCGTGTGTTAATCCACTTATATTTTGGCAAATTGGCATCATGAAACCCTTCATGGTTTGTTTAAATTGAGAATTAATTCAAGTGTCTAAAATAACCGGAAACCTAAAGGTCACGTATAAAAGATCGGATGAAAAACACAGTGTGTATGGCTAATTTTAAGTAGGCCACGATCATGGCTCAATGGTCATGATCGTGACCGAGGGCACGAATGAGTACATAAGTGAGTTCTTCACTTATGTATAAAAGAGTTTAACCACTTCTTACACACTTATATGAGAGCATAAGAGCTCTATAAGATTTCTAGAGTGAGAGAGAGGTATCAAGAGTCTTGTTCTTGCAATTTATGCAATTGTTACATGAATCAAAGTGCATGTAATAAGAGTCCTGATCTATTTTCTATCATATTAAGAATCTACTAGAACTCATCTAGTTTGGTGCTCAAATCACCCTTATACATTGTTTCTTCTTGACCTTTGCGTGTTCTTGGGTGATCAAGGAAGGGTTTGGTATTTGCAACAATCTAAACAAGAAGAAAAAACAAGAAAGGAGGAGAAACAAAAGGTAAAATGTTTTATATTTCATGTTCTCTTACATATCTATGCATGCATGTGTGATTTTGTGCTTTCCGGGGTTGTCATGGTATCGGAATCTAGATTTTGACACTTCTGCTACACTCTCATGCATGTGATGCATGCATTCATGGCATCCCCAGCAATGGTATCAAAGCAAGTTTATGCATGTAATAGATGATGTATTGAACATGTGCAAAGTGTTTGCTGGGTTGTGACTGACATGCATGTT
>JAOTAY010000004.1:5316453-5332367 GCA_025629805.1 Erythroxylum baracoense
ATCAAGTCACATACTTGATGACATAAGCCTAATACTATTCATGGAATGTAAATCACATTACATAAACAATATACATGAATATTTAAAAGAATATCTCATAATATATTATTAATAAGTCAGATTGTCAGTACAAAAGTCACATATGACTATTGGCCTAGGGCACACTACTAACACAAACAAGGCCATGATCGTGACAGAAGGCACGAAATGGTATATAAGTGAGTTCTTCACTTATGTACATGAGCTTCCTTCACTTCTTACACACTTAAGTGATAGAGAAAGGGTTATAGAAGAGTTCTAGAGTAAGAGTGAGGTGTCTTGAGTCTTGTTCTTGCAATTCATGCAATTGTTGCATGAATCAAAGTGCATGCAACAAGATTATTGACCTATCTTCCATCATCTTGAGCATCTACTAGAACACATCTAATTTGGTGCTTAAATGACCCTTATACATTGTTTCTTCTTCCATCTTTTTGTGTTCTTTGAGATCAAGGAAGGGTTTGGTGTTTGCAACAACCCAAATAAGGAGAAGAAACAAGAAAGGAGGAGATATACAAGGTAAAAAGTTTACATTTCACGTTCTTTTATACGTATCTTTGCATGCATGTTAGATCTTGAGATTTCTGGGTTATCATGGTGTCGAAATCTTGATTTTGACACTTCTGTTGCGTCTGCATGCATGTGATGCATGCAGTCATGGCAAATCCTACATTGGTATCAAAGCTTGTTTGTGCATGTAATAGATGATGTATTGAACATATGCAAACTATTTGCTGGGTTGTGACTAACTTGCATGTTATTTTTGAAAATTTTGTGTAAATTGTAGAAAATTTGTTTTTCTGTTTTTCTTTCACAGAAATGTTTATAAGATGTTATGTTATGTTTTTGTAAAAGTATATTGCAATTGAATTTCATTTGCTATTTTATTTCAAATTTATATCCAGACTATTCATATGTTAATCTCTGGGATTTTCTGGAAAACTAATTGCATGTGCTGATTTTGAAAACTTCGTAATTCTAGAAAAATTTTTCTATTTTTCTTTCACCAAAATGTTTATAAGATGTTATATTATGTTTCTGTAAAAGAAAAATGCAATTGAATGTCATTTGTTATTTTATTACGAATTTAGTTTCAGCTTTAAGCATGTATGAAGTTTTAGAAATTCTGGAAATGTGATGAACATGCATGCATGAAAATTCCATATTAATTTTTATAATTTTTTAATCAATTTTATGCATGCACATGCAAGATGAGATGTTTCTACGTGTATGAGATGCACGATACTTGTTGTTAAAGTGGTTTTCTTATGTATGCATGATGTAATGGTTAACTAGTGCTAGAAGTAATGTGACAAGCGTCATACACATGTGATGTACTGGCCTTTTCCTATTTATTAATAAAAATTCCAAAGAATTAGGTTCTAGAATTTTTTATTAGATACATTTAGGTTGTGTATAAGACTTTGGAATTTTTCCAGAATTAATTGAATTTGATTCAATTAATAAATAAAAAGTCAACATTGGTCAACTTTTTGATAGTTGATGGAGTTGACTTACTAAATGACTTATAATGTATGTATTTCGATTATAAGACCTAAATAAGCTTCTTATGTGATAAGAAATATATTATTTTGATGAAAATATCATTCTTAATGCATGTACTTTATTTGTTAGAGGTTACACGCACTAAGTTTTACTATTTATAACCTCGATAATTTTGCAAGCGTACGGGTCGTTCGCATGGTATCGAAGGTGTCGATCCCACAAGGAAGGGAACTAGTCCTAAAATCTAATGGCAGCTAAGTTCGTAATACTTAATTAAATAACCACTACAGAAATAAAAATCAATCAAGAATCAATTATGAGAAACTAAAGCACCAAAAGAATGAACAAAAGCCAATTCACACAAATAATTCGAAATTCAACCTAGAAGTGAGCAATTGAGAGAAACGGGGAATTTACTCGAAATTAAGGAAAATCTACTCAATAAAAAGAATTCTAACTTAACAGGCCTAGATGATCCTAGGGTGAATTACTCTCTCTCGAGTTATAATTATTAACCCTAATTAATAATCCCTAATTCAAATTATGGAAATTGTGATCTCTCGATCAGCAGATGGTCAAAAACCTAAATTAGTTCTAATGTTGTCTATTAACCTACCAGGAATCTATGATCGATCTCTTATTACACGACTCTACTTTGATTCAATTATCTACCTATCGATTTGCCTAACTCTCGTTAACCTAAGTCGATGATTTTCACTGGCTCACCCTCTCAATTTATTGCCAAGTTATGGCGAATCAAAATTGAATCACAATTAAATCGAAGCAAAACATAATCAAATAAATGTTATTAATATCAAGAATAAAAACACGAAGGTGAGTTTAGACAAACAAATCAACACTCAACAACAATAATTCTAATCAATCTCCAAATCTCATACATCAATGAAATCAAAATAAAAACTAGAAAATACTGTCGGAATGGATCTCGGAGGTCACGACTGTGGGAAACTGCCTGTTTCGGGAAGTATGTCACGTTAAGCATGTCTTTGTGCTTTTCTTCCTTCATCTTCTTCCTCAATCGCTTGATCTCTATCTAGGTCTCTCTCAAATTTTCGGTAGAATCTCACTTTTGTACAATTCTTTTAATTCTTTATGACTGTTGACAGCTGTCACATCATGTTCTATTTATTCAGTGGAAGTCCCAGGACAAACTAAGGGTCGAAACCATCCAAAAAATCACCCAAATTTTGATTTTTCGTGTCAGCCCGACACAGGACACAATCGTGGCCCTACCTCCCATAATAGTGGCTATCATTTTTTCCTTTCTGTCATGATCGTGGCTTTTTCTGCATGATTATGGCCTGGCTATTGGTGGCTCCTCCTCTTCTGTCACGATGGTGGCTACTGTGCACGGTCATGGCCTTAATCTTTTGGCCCGAAACTCTTTAAATCTTCATCGTTCTTCCTTGTTTTTCCTGTAACACTAGCACACACATCAAGGTACCTTAAAAATATACAATTTAAGCTCAAGGAGCCAAACTAACCCATAAAAACACCTAAACGTAAAAACTAATCTAATTAAACCCTAAATGCATATTCAACACTTAATTTAACATAAAACTAATGACAAATTAAACCCTAAAACATCATATAAAACACTACTATCAACATCCCCACACTTAAACGTTTGCTTGTCCTCAAACAAACAGAACAACAAAATAAACAAAACAAACACACCATTCAATAATGTGATAATGGTTCTAATCTTTATGAACTAAATTTAATCTTAGATATACTCATTCGAATTACGTCAAATCATTAGCATGAAAAATATATGTCTCAAGGCTTTGAACTAAATATACAACTGACTTAACACCAAGTGTTAACCTATTTACCCATTTCAATTTTGCACACACATTAATAATTTTTCAGTCCTTCAGACTCTGTAACTGTTCCTTGGTATACCATGAAACTTTAAGCCTATTACAAGTCTGGTAGGTTTTTATTTAAAACACACAATTTTTATTTTCAGTTATTTTTTTGCCCAGGACTTAGCCTTTTAATCGGAGGCAAACATTTATGATGAATGTAGATCCAGTTACTCAACTAAGTCATTTATTAACAGCTTGATTGAAGCGTCATTATAGCCTTTTTACATGAAGGCACACATTTGTGATGCGTGTCGATTCGGTTACTCAGCTACATCACATTTTCAACTAGCTACTAACTATATTTATAACCCGGAGGCTAGCGAAATAGTGATTATTAAACGCTTTTTTTATTGCCTACCTTATTGTTTTTAGCTATTCATTTTCATGAAAATTACTAGTTGAGCTACTTAACCTAAAAGGCCTCAAATTATGAATGAATGTGACAACCTATAGGGTGCTAAATTAACACGAAGTCCTACTTAGGTTGTATATTTATCCAAAGGCACCGTAATTCACAAACTTCACAGGCTAATGATTGTTCACAACCTAATAGAGTATGCCCAAAATTAAAGAAAATTCACTCAATCTAAGCCATTGACATATTGACACACTTCACACCATGCAACCTAATACTATCATATGGTATGCACAATCACATTCAAAAGAAAAAACACAGAATCCCTCCCCACACTTGAACAACACATTGTCCTCAATTTGAGGAGGAGCATACATGAAAAATGCATAAACGAACTGTGAAACAAAAATTAAAGTAACAAAGAACAAATAAACTTTACGATAAAAAGAAAAATAAAAATAAAATAAAAGTAAAAATAATAGAAAAATAAACAACACAAAACAAAATAGCAATGGAGAAAAAAATTTAGGTTAGATTTGGATCCTAAGGGGATGGAGGTGGTGATGGTGTGGGAGGTGGTAGTTGAATACCCTGAGCTTCGAAATATCGATGGAGTCAACAGATCTCTGGCTCTGGCGTCTTTGAGTACGCACCGCTTCCTTTAGTGTTTTGCTGGTTTTGGATATGGCATCTAAAACTGTTGTCCAACTTGGGTCCTCTTCTTCCTCTTCTTCCAATTCCTTGCTTATCGATGCCTCCTGTGCTCGCCTAGGTGACGCGGAGCTCGAGCTTGCTTGACCCGTCCTGGTCCGTACATGTGTCTTTTCATTTATTTCCCGCATACTCATATTGTTGGAGTGAATGATTTCTGCTAGAAATAGATGATGGTGGTCAAGGAACTCAGGCAAATGCACTATTAATCCCCTTTGATCCAGACCAAAATGCTCTACGATGGTCGAAACTAGGTACCCCGTTCTAAGATGGTTGCCTCGCTTTCGCGAAACTGCAGCAAGAGTATTCAGCACATGCGTGAATGTGCATACCAGAATATTATGGTCCATACACCACAGTGTGAACAGTTCCTTAGTTGAACACTTGTTAGTCTCTGAATCTTCAAAAACCAGCTGGCACATAAATTTATGCAGCAGCGAGTGTTCATGGGACCAAATAATATTGTTGTGGGCATTTTTGGCATAAAAATCCTCAATTTCAGTAAGCTCGTGCCAGTATTGGGAGGGACAGAGTCTTCATGATGGTAAAAAATGGTCGATTTGGGGAATACATATATGTCGCACATGATCTCTACGGTTAACTCATATGCGTGCCTCCTCAATCTAAACCATAATTCCTTAGTGTTTTTGGGGTCAAAGGTCAAGAATGCAAAAAAACTTTAAGGTAAGCTCTTCATAAACAGGAAATTGGAATCTAATGAACTAACCCACTGGATCCTCTCTACTAGGTTTTCTATCAGCTCACGCACTTCTATTCTATCTAGTGTATCAAAATCAAAATACTTAGGTAAAACAATTTGCCTAGAACGAAGGGAATGAAAATGAATACCTTCTTCCTTCATGTAAATAGGAAATAAAGCTCCAAAGTCTGCTGCTCGGTTTCATCTCCCCCATCCCATGACTTGTTGTGCTCCGTAAGGCTCCTGTCTGGCTGATTGCTTAATGCATGGCATGATTTGGAAGAAATTGAAAAAATTTAGAGATTGGAATTTTTCTAAAGAGAAGTGAGTGTGTTTGAATTTTTCAATTCTAGAGAGATAACATGAAAATGAAAGTGAAGGTGAAAGTTAAGTAAGAATTGAATAAATAGGTGGTAAAAAGGGTGGAATGGTAAAATTATCACTTAAAATTTGTGTCCTCCCCTTTTTGTACATAGTCACAGGCCACGATTGTGGCATGCGGTATACCACAGAAGGAACTGCCAATCACAGGCCACAATTGTGACCAAAAAGGTCAAGGTCGTAGCCAACGCCTATGTTCTAACACCAAAACCTTCTTCTTCCAAATCTTTTCTCCTCTTAGTTCATAGTTCTTCTTCACTTCTCTTCATACACTTGCATACTCTTCCCGATGATTCCGAAATCCTATTCCTCTTTTTGTTTTTACTGAACAAAAATGAACCTAGCTACGTAATTCAATTACCCTAACAAAATTAAGCAATAAATAAATTTTTCATGGGTTGCCTCCCATGTAACGCTTGTTTTAACGTCAATAGCTCAATGTTCTTTTTTTGAAAACTTAGCCAGGATTAATTATAAATGGCTTACTTCCACCCTTTTCGTTCAATATCAGTTTTGTAGCTTGTAAGTAAGCTACAAATTGTAAGATGATCAGAAGGACAATGTTGATAACATTATAAAGACCAATGAGGCTTAATAATGTCGTTTGTTCAAGTCAACTGTCAATAAAACAGGGAATAACAAAACTCCCTGAATCTTCAATTGAATCCAGTTGTTTGTCCTGTACAAAGGTGAGTTGCTCTCTTTCTTCCTTAATAACCTTCGTCTCATCTGCTTCTACCGCTTCACGAACAGAGACTGTCTTCGCTTTTGGAAATTCTATATCTGTTGTCATCTGTTCTTCGTCCTCTTATTCTTCATAAGAATCAAACACATTAATTATCCTGAATAAGCTACTAACTTTCGGATCCTTAATTACATCATTCATGTTGAATGTCATTTGATCATCATTATTCCAAAAGATAGAGTTCTCTTCATAGACATCCACCCACTATTTTTTCATATTCAAAGATGGTATATTAAGAACTGGTGGATAATAGGAAGGGTTGGTGTTATTTTCTTCATCCTCTTCTTTGATTTTTTTCTTCCCTAAGGTCGGGTTTAACTTGATTTCTCGTTGAGTATTTTAGTTCTACCTCATTCTTAAGTGTGTTAGCCTGACATGGCTTTATTGAATTCATTATCATGCTGCGCAGAAAAGTTTCCACACTTTGCCTACAAAATTTGCTGGAAAGCTGGCCTATTTGAACTTCTAGATTGTGAATAGTAGAGGCATGATCTTTTGCTACTTTCTCAAACTTCTCTTCCAACCTTTTATGGTTTTCTTCCATATCTGTGAGCTTATCCATGATTTTGTCTAGCTTGGAATCCCATGAATCGAATTCATCGTGTCGAAATTCAATTCAGTCTTGATGTCCCATGTGAGTGCTTGCATTATTCGGCCAAAAGAAATCTATGTGGTTCTGCCACCCCGAAGTGTATGGGTTTAAATGAGGATGAGGATTTCCCAAGCCAAATTGGGGCTCATTAAAATCTGCAAGAATCCCTTGCTCCCTATAATATATGTACTCTATGATCATTCAACATTCAACTCTTAAGATGTCCCATTCTAAGATGTCTTAATATGTCTCTACTTACGCCACAAACTCTTTTTCTAACTAAATTTAAAAACAAAAGATAGTGGAAAAACACTTTAGACTAAAGAACTAAGTTGCCTTCCCTAGTAACGATGCCAAAAACTTATTCGCTAAAGGTTACACTCACTAATTTTTACTAATTGTAAGCTCGATAATCCCATAAGCATAAGGGTCATTCGCGTGGTACCTAAGGTGTCGATCCCACGAGGAAGGGAACTAATGCTAAAATCTAATGGCAGTTAAGTTTGTAATACCAAATTAAACATATACTCTAGAAATAAAAATCAATCAATAATCAAATATGAGAAATTAAAGCACCAAAAGAATGAACAAAAGCCAACTCACACAAATAATCCGAAATTCAACCTAGAAGAGACTAATTGAGAGAAAGGGAGAATTTATTCGAAATTAAAGAAAATCTACCCAATTATGAAAATTTTGACTTAACGTGCCTAGATGATCCTCGGGTGAATTACTCTTTCTCGAGTTATAATTCTTAACTCAAATTAATAATCCCTAATTTAAATTATAGAAATTGCGATCTCTCGATCTGCAATTGATCTAAAACCTAAATTAGTTTTAATGTTGTCTATTAACCTACTGGGAATCTATGTTCGATCTCTCATTACACAACTCTCCCGGTTTGATTCAATTCTTTACCTATCATTTTATCTAACTCGCGTTAACCTAAATCGCTGATTTTCACCAGCTCACCCTCTTAGTTTGTTGCCAAGTTATGACAAATCGAAATTGAATCACAATTAAATCGAAATAAAACACAATCAAATAAATTTTATTAATTCAAGAATAAAAACCTGAAGGTGAGTTTAGGCAAACAAATCAACACTTAACGATAATAATTCTAATCAATCTCCAAATCTCATACATCAATGAAATCGAAATAAAAACTAGAAAATACTATTAAAATGGATCTCGGAGGTCACAACTATAGGAAACTACCTTTCCGAGAAGTACGTCACATCAAGTGTGTCTCCGTGCCTCTCTTCATTTATCTCCTTCCTCAATCGCTTGATCCCTATCTAGGTCTCTCTCAAATTTTCGACAGAATCTCACTTTTGCACAACTCTCTTGGCTCTCTAATAACTACTGGCGGCTATCACATCATGTTCTATTTATTCAGTGGAAGCCCTAGGTCAAACTCGTGGTTGAAACGGTCCAAAAAATCACTCAAATTTTGAGTTTTTGTGTCAGCCCGATGTAGGGCACGATTGTGGCCCTGCTTGCCATGGTCATGATTGGCACTTATTCCTTTCTATCACTATTTTGGCTTTTGGTGCACAATTGTGGCCTGGCTGTTGCTGGCTCCTCCTCTTCTATCACGATTGTGGCAACTGTGCACGATCGTGGGCTTTATCTTTTGGCCTGAAACTCTTTAAATCTTCACCATTCTTCCCTGTTTACCCTGCAGCACTAACGCACACATCAAGTGTAACATCCCATTACCCATGTTAAGGCTAGAATAGTAAATATGAGAGAATATTGAGAGATTGGAAAATACATTTCATGTTCATGCATAATATGACATACACATACACGTGAATATAGGTATTTTTGCATAGGAAAATGATTGTACATGCATTCATTGACATTCAAAGTATAATTGATTTATATATGTGGAATGTGACTTTATTGAAAATTGTTTTAGAGAGTGTATTTGTTGATTTAGAATTTTTGGGGAATTTTAGGAAAATTTTCCAAAATTATTGGATATTATTGAATTAGGGAAAATGCCAAGCGGCAGGACAATTGATAATTAGCAGTAGAAACTAATGTCAAATGACAGTGGAAATTTTTATATAAGACTTTAGGATTTAATGACTTATGTCATTGAAAGTTGGAGATATTTGGAGTAAAGTTGAAGATGACTAGACTAGTTTCATTAGAAAAACTAGTTAAAGCCTTAGAAGTTAGATAAGTGACAAGTGTCATATACTTAGTTTAAGTTATATTATATGATTATATTAGCAAGACCAAGTCACGTTTCTTTAAACTTGAAAGACTAAGTTACTATTGCTTTTTGACTAGGTTCACTTCTTCACAGCTTTCTTCTTCATTGATTTTTTATTCACTAAACCTCCACCAAAGTTACATCTTGCTTTCATCTATCCTTTTTGCTACTCCCAACTTTGTTATCCATTCCTTTGCCTCAAGAAAAACCTAACCTAAACTACCTTCTGTGTTTTAGCCATAACTTGTTCTGTAGTTATCCAAATGAGATGACTCTTTAATTGTATTAAACTAGAGACATATGGCATGAAAAAATCAAATTCCAATCCTGTCTTTAAGAGTTTAAAATTTGACTTGAAGTTGAGTACTAGGTGCAGCAGAAAAATGAAGAGATTGCAGAAAATGAAAATGAAAAAAAATGAAAGAAAAGTGCAAAAAAATGTGAAGGAGCTGCGTGAATGATTTTTTGTTTTGATGTTGTGTTTTAATCTTGGTTTTTGATTTGTTTATGATTATGTTGAGTTAAATGGAAGTCAAAAATGGGGTTGATATAAGTTAGAGATGTTGGTTTAAGAGAAAGAAAATAAGAACAAAAAAAGGAGAGCTGCAGTTCGGAAGGAAGAAGGAAAAGCACGATCATAACCTTTTTGGTGATCTTGCAAGTCACGATCGTGTAGGTGTATGATCAGGGCATCGCAGAAGCACTTGGAAGCTCACACGATTGTGACTTCGAAGCTCTTCAAATGGAGGGCTATTTTGAACATCTTTCCTTCTTTTGACCATAACTTCTTCTCCTAACCTCCAAATGACACGCAATTTAAACCAACAGACTTGAAACACAATTTTCTATATCTCCACCAAAATTTATAACTATCCAAAATCATTTGGAGGGATTTATTGATGAATTTGGGACGAAATTGATGAGGAGTTCTGGAATTTCATAACTTGAGTATTTTCACTGAACATGTTTTGGTATTTTAGACATAACTTGTTCTTTAGTTATCCAAATGGAATGATTCTTGATTTGGCATAAACTAGAGACATAGGGCTCAAATTTTTTTTCAGAAGTCAAATTTTATTTCTATCTTTAGAATTCTAGAATCTGACTTGAAATTTGGTACAGAATACTATTACAGTTGAAGAATAGTCTGAATTATTTGGAGTACAACATTTGGAATACTGAACCAAATCGAATGATCTTGGTGTCAAGACAATGGGGAACATTTCTATAGAAGAAATTATTGCCAAATTTTTCATTTTCATTGTCAAATAGATCATGTACAGTAGACCTGAAGGTATGTTTCAAGAAAAATCTTAATTTGACCAAATGAGTTATGAATTGTGATTTTAATGGTTTTATTGAGGTATAAACCATAAGTATAAATGATACTTATGTCAGTTTGGAAATATGAATGTTTACATGACGAGAATAATAGAGCGATACCCAGGATTGTTATAAACATTTATCGTGCATATTTCATCTACATGCATGTGTATTAACAAACACTTATAATTGCGCAAAATTGTGACATGTGCAAATGTAGATTACTTGATATAAAGGATCAATTGAACGTAAACTTCTAGACATTGCCGGAACTTCAATTCAATAGCTTCGGGAGCAATTGGTAAGTAACCTAGATGGTTTCACGCAATTAATTGTTTGCTTTAGAATATGTTTTGGATGATGGTATATAAATGTTATTTGATTATGTTGATGCTAGACAATGAAGGTCCGAGACTTAATGCGTGAATGTGATATTGAAGTGATACTTGTATATGAATGTGATGAACTAAATGCTTCTTGACTTGATTGATTGATTATGAGAGATGCATTCCATACATGAGTGTATGGTCAGATAATGAGAGTTGTGATCTGAGTAGCCACAAAAAATGAGCTTAAAGCTCTAAACGTGATTAAGAGCTAAAGGCTCACTTTGTAAAATGAGCCCTTTATCCCCAATAGATAAGGGACAATATAAATGAGCCTGGTATCCACAATAGATATGGGACAGTTTGCGCACTTGATCACAACAACATAATAATTGGAAAAGAGTCATATAAGCATTTCATATTCATTTTAATAAGTATGTTTGATTATTTGAAATGCAAAATTGTCTTACCCTTAAGTGAGAATTTGATATGTGATAATTTAAGCAAAATACAAAGATGTGAATTATATGTTATATGTGTGATGTGTTGCATGAATATATTAGAGTAGTGCTCTAAAGACAATCACCTTTAACACTTTTGTACAAACTTTATTTTGATTAATAAAACAAAAGGCATTTTTAATTGATTTGATATTCATTTATGCATGAATTGATATTAATCTTAAATCAAATTAATGATGTCCATGATACAAAACAAGCATGAAGGAAATCATGATGAGATCATGATAATGAGATTCCTATCATGTGAAATTATATTAGTATCTAAACAATCCCTAGTCATATGATTAATAAGACAAGACATTATTAATCCAAAAAGACTAGTACATATTATACTCCTTGATTTGATCAAGCAATGGATGTCATAAACTGTAAGCATGAGATGTTTAGAGTTAATATGTTGATGCTTATTAAGGGTAGTAAGTACAACAGATGACCCGCTATGAGATTATCATATAGATGATCTATCGAATGTCAATGATTAATCTCATAATAGCAATGGTGCAAATATCCTTAGACTTGAGGTATTCGAGGATATCTTAGATATAAATCCTGTGCTTTGACACCATTCTTTGTTACCTCAAAATGAGGTTGCTCTTAAGGTGGTGACTGGGTATAGCTATTTATGTTCGAAGCTAATTAGGTAGCCAATAAAGGATTCACCACTCCTGATAGAAGGAGATGATACCCATGGCCTTTTATTGGGGTCATTACTTAGGAGTCCTTGGCCAGAGTAGGTATTTGTCACGAAGAGGGTCTTCATTGACACATATGAGCGACGAAATCCTAGAACAAGAACTAACATCACATGGACTAGATGTGATGTAGTCAGTATAGTATGGTGAAAGGGTGAATTGCACGGTAATTATCTATAGAAAGGTTTATAAGTTGGATAATTAACTATTAAAGAGTTTATGTGTTAATCCACTTATATTCCAGCAAATAGGCATCATGATGTGTTTGAATTAAGAGTTAATTCAAATTCCTAGAATAGCAGGGAACCTAAGGGTCTCACGCATAAAAGATCGGATGAAAAACAAGTGTATATGGCCTATTTTAAGTAGGCCACAATCGTGTATATTAGGGTTGCGATCATGGCCTAAGGCGAGACATGCCACGATCATGGCCAGCATCGTGACAGAGGCCCCGAAATGATATATAAATGAGTTCTTCACTTATGTATACGAACAACTTTCACTTCTTACACAATTAAGTGATAAAGAAAGGGTTGTAGAAGTTTTATAGAGAGAGTAAGAAGAGTTCTTGAGTTATCTTCTTACAATTTATGCAAATGTTGTATAAGTCAACATGAATGTAAGATAACCTTAATCTATCTTCTATTATATTGAACATCTACTTGTATTCATCAAGTTTGGTGTTCTAAAACCCTTACCCATTGTTTCAACTTCCTTCTTTGCATGTTCTTGGGTGATGAAGGATGGGTTTGGTGTTTGCAACAACCCAAACAAGGAGAAGAAATAAGAAACTAGAAGATACATAAGGTAAAAAGTTTTGTTAATTTATGTTCTTTATATATCCTTGCATGTATGTGAGATTCTGTGGTTTGCAGGTTGTTATGGTGTTAGAATCTTGATTCTAACACTTCCGATTCATCCGCATGCATGTAATGCATACAACCATGGCTAACTCAATAGTAGTATCAGAGCTTGTTTGTGCATGTAATAGATGATGTATTGAACTTGTGCAAAGTGTTCGCTGGGTTGTAACTGACTTGCATGTTGTTTTAGAAACATTTGTGTAAATTCTAGAAAAATTGTCTTTTGTTTTTCTTACTCAAAAATGTTTATGAGATGTTATATTATGTTTTTGTAAAAGGATATTGCAATTTAATGTCATTTGCTACTTTATTTCGAATTTATATCCAGAGTGTTCATATGTTGATTCCTGGGACTTTCTGGAAAGTTGATTGCATGTGCTGACTTTGAAAATTTCGTATTAATTCTAGATTTCTTTTTGTGTTTTTCTTTCAAGAAAATGTTTATAAGATGTTATGATATGTTTTTGTAAAAGAAAAATGCAATTGATTGTCATTTTCTATTTTATTACAAATTTAGTTTCAGCTTGATGCATGTATGAAGTTTTGGAAATTTTGGAAATGTAATGAACATACATGCATGAAAAATTCATATTAATCTTTTTAGAAGTTGATTTTATAAATTTTATGCATTCATATGCAATATGAGATGTTGTCACCTATATGAGATGTATGACACTTATTGTTAAAGTGATTATCTTATGCATGCTTGATGTAATGTTTCTCTAGTGTTAGAAGTAATGTGACAAGTGTCATACACATATGATGTGTTGGCTTATTCCTTTTTTTAATAAATAAATCCTAGGAATTAGTTTCTGGAATTTATTATTAGATACATTTAGAATGTTTATAAAGCTTTAAAAGTTTTTTAATATTAATTGAATTTGATTCAATTAATAAATAGAGTCAAAGTCAACATTGGTCAACTTTTTGAAAGTTGGAGTTTACTTACTTACTGACTTATAATGTATGTATTTCGTTTATGAGACCTAAATAAGGTTCTTATATGATAAGAAATGTATTATTTTGATGAAAATAACATGCTTAATACATGTGCTTGAAATTAGGGTTCTGGAATTTTTTTGAATATCGAATCAGTCTCTTTAGTGTTTAGTAGGTTAACTTATTTATCTTGACGTTTTTGGCCGTCAAGATAATTTTGGCTAGTGTTGAAATTTTTTAGATAAATTTGAGATGACCTAGGGATATTATAGAGGACTAATTGGTGTACGGGAATTTTGGAAGCCCAAGGGATTAATTTAGTATTAATCCAAGTAGAGCATAGCATTTCTAGTGTGACTAGATAAAGGCATATAAACTAGGATTAAAATGTTTAATCTAGGCATCAAAATAATTAAATTTTAGGGTTCCTAATTGAATCACATTCATAATTTGGAGTAGCCAAGACTAACTCTAGTGCCCGATTAGGTTCAAGAGTTGAATTAAATCATGAACTTTGGATGTATAGTCAAGTCATAACCTAAATTTTAGGCTCCTTTATATGTTACATGCATTAGACGCATTTTAAAGGTAGTTATGGACATAAACTCAATTCAATTGAGTTATCCATAATCAAAATGTTTTAGTGATATACATAATTAAGATCATCTAAGTATTGATGAGACCAAAGGACAAATCCCTCAACCAAAATATTAGGACTTATGTCTTCCACTGATATGGCAAGAACCAGATTTCTTTTAAAGTTAGGTTGTTGGGCAAACCTAAGCCCGTTCTACACGAATATGTTCAAACCATGGAAATTAGATTTCTGGATTAATGGATTGGTCCTAACTAGAAGCGTTGAATTGTTGGGCAAACATAAAGTCAACGTGGATAGAGGTGAAGTTGGGTTATATGCATTGGATGTATATAAATCAAGAGTTGATAACCCAATGAGTGTACTAATTAAATAGTTAATGGTACAAGTCGATAGTTGCATAATTGAATGTAATAGGTATGAATGACACCTACCAATTGACCTAAGGTGGCTTATTGGGCAAACCTAAGGTCATTCTTAGTGATATCAGATATCTACCTATCAAGAAAATTATAAGCTTTCTTGAATTCGTAGTGAGGCCTATGGATTTGAATAAGAATAATGGAACCCATGATGCATATTATTAAAGTCCTTATCGATATGCATTAAGTGTACATTCTAGCACTTTCTCCCATTCTTCTAGGTTATCGAACGATGTCTTCTAGTGTGAACCTACGCTCCTTATTAGATTCCAACAAACTCACGGGACCCAACTTCTTAGATTGGCTATGGAATTTGAGAATTATTCTCAAATTTCAAAACTAGGATATGTCTTAGACGAACCACTTCATAATCCCCCTGTTGCCGATGCATCTGATGAAGATCAGAAAGCTTACAAAAAACTACTAGATGATAGTGAGTTGGTTAACTATATAATGCTGGCCTCTATGTCACGAAAGCTGCAAAAGCAGCTTGAGACTATAGATGCTCATACCATAGTCTACCATCTGAGGGAACTGTTTGATGAGCAAGCTCAGTCTGAAAGGTTCGAGACCTTGAGGTTGCTTTTCATTCTAAGATGGCCGAGGGATCATCTCTAGTACAATATGCACTGAAGATGAATGGATATATTGATAGGTTAGGTAGTTTGGGTTTCATTATGGATCATGAATTAAATATAGATTTAATTCTAACTGGTTTGATCGATAGTTATTCACAGTTTGTGCTTAACTATCAGATGAATCAAATATCCCTGATGATACTTGAGTTGATTAATCTGCTCAAAACAGCTGAGCAAACTGTCAAGAAGGACAGTAAGGTTGTGATGCTAATGGACTGTGCTTCTCGTTCACCAAAGAAGAATGAAATGTTGTATGGTACTGCTATATTATGCAATGGAATTTACATATTAGACATGTCCAATCCAATCTTAACTATCAATGACAATAAAAGACAAAAATGAGATAACCTAAAATCATCTTACTTATGGAATTGTCGACTTGGCCATATAAGTGAGAAACGCATGATTAAGCTACACAAGAATGGTAGCTTAGGGTCATTTGATTAT
>JAOTAY010000004.1:5332467-5344332 GCA_025629805.1 Erythroxylum baracoense
ATCAAATTTATGTTTAAAAAATTAAATTTATACTATTACATTAATAGTTATTTAAATTATGCAAAATAAAATTTATTGATGGTATTGACAGTACATTTTTAGAAAAAAGTTTTCTAATTCATTTACCGATAGATATAAGAAAATCCGTCGCTAAAATTAAACATTTATCGACGGAATAAACATTCCCGTCGATAATCACAGACGAAACAACTTCCGTCGGTACATTTGAAACAATTTCCCGCACTATTTGCACAAGATTATCGACGAAAAGGTGAAAACTGTCGGTAATCATAGACAAAGTATCCATCCACATGCCGTCAGTAATCACAGACGGAGCGCATACCATTGGTAATCACAAACAGAATAACCAACAGCTTATCGTCGGTAATTATAGACGAAATAACCGTCGGTAATTTTGTAACAATTTACCAATGGAATTATTCCAACTGTTGGTAAATATACCGATGGAAAACAATTTTCTGTTCATAAAAATACCGACAGCAAAAAATATTCCGTCAATAATTTTACCAACAGTAAATTATTTTCCGTTGGTATTTATTAGCTACGGCCGTTTCTACGTCGCTTTTGTCCGTCGGTAATGTCCATCGCTTTTATATACCGACGAAAAGTCTACGATTTTCATCAGTAAAAACCGTCGCAAAAGCACATTTTTCTTGTAGTGAAATAATAAATACAAAGAATAATTTATAAATTATAAATGTTGAGATTACAAAAAAATTACAACGTGACTAGATTGACTATAGATTTATCCATATTAATGAGAGCAACTTCATACATCAGCCATCATATACAAAAGATCAGCCATAAGAATCATGAAAGCTCCTTCAAGATCGGTAGAGTGCCTGAAATTATGCATAATTAAGCTAACTTATTTTCAATTAGGAAAGAAACAAGAAGGGTAATGGAATGAAAAAATAATCCAGCAAAATATTCATTGAAAGCCGTTAACTACCTTCCAAAGTGCAACTTCTTTATCATGTAAACACTTAACAATCTAACCTGAGAGTAAAACAAAAAAAGATCGTTGTAATATATATGCATTGGGTGCATCCATAACACAAAAATCATTTCTTAGAGAGTTTCATCAAACATTTAATAGGCAGTGTACTCAAACAACCTTCAGAAAGTTATATAGCAATACTTACTTGCCAACGAGCCTTTTCCCTACTTTGTTGTAGTGCCATCTCCATCTCCAAAACTATTACAAGGATGTAATCATTGTCCAATGCCTAGTAATATAACTTTCAAGCTTACATGTAATGTTTATTTTAGAATACACTACCTAGTTATCCACACGTCGTAACTTCACATCATGTATTCGGTAAGAAAATTTGTTTTCATAACCATTCAAAGTGACTTTAGTTCCTGAGAAGGTAAATGATTTCGGGGAAGTCCAATAACAAGTTAAACAGCTAGAGAAATAGAGAATGAAATGTGTATCTATGGCCTAGATTGAGCCGGCCTATATGTCTTTAATTCACTTATTTGGTCACCAAGCACCTTTATGGATGATCTCAGTGTAAGGAAAACCAACTTTTCTTAATATAAAAGAAGTCAGTCCCTGAAAAGCTTCTAGTGAATAAAGTTAAAGGAACATCCACATCCAGCAAGGAACCCTATAAAATTTGGACTCAAACCTTCTTCCAGGTAACTAATGATGATAACTCACGTCCAGGAGTAAACTCGAGTGACAATTTCATGTGGTTTATCTGCATGTATGTTTTCTACTATTAGTTGGCTAAATTAATTCCTAAATCAATCACAGACAAATGCACAGGAGGATAGCTATCAATTTGCTAACGTTACAACCCCCAAAGGAGACAATGTATCATTCTAATTCTCAAGCATATCATGGTGTGGGTTCACTGTAATCCTCAGGAAGCAATGAATTAAGTAATAATCCATCCCCTCATAAAACCAACAATCCATTCTTGTAATCCTCGAGAGGTAATGAATTAAATAATAACGTAGGTTAACTAGAAGCAAATGCATAAATTAGAATTCACAACACAAAAATAATCTCTAACAGAACATTCATCGAACACTTAATAGGCAGTACTCAAATAACATTCCTAATCCATATTCACCTTCAGTCTGAAAGATCAATGTTCTTTATCCTTCCCAAACCCAAAACAATCACAAAAAGAAAGTTCGTAAAACAATTTCCACATCCAAAAACCTATCAAGGAAGCAATAAATTCGAAGACAGAGCATATGGGCACTGCATAAGAGTGTGATATGAAACAGAGAAATACATCCATCCTTGAGATTCTCTTGTCTGAACTACTTGGGAATATGGTCCAGAGACTTTCCAGAAGCAGAAGGAGACTTGTAGCCATACCATCTCCTTTAAACTCCGGGCACCTTTATCTGATTGGTGAAGGCGGTGGTGGGGAGAAAATAAGACTTCGGGAAGCCAACAGAGAGTGGTTCTGTAGTTGGAGAGACTGCAAAGAGCAGAGAAGTTGCCATTCGAAGAGACTTCTCGAATCTCTTCGCTCTGTGTTTGTGCTGTGTGATTGATTTTTATATGAACTGAACGGGATGATAGAGAAGCTTGGGGCTTCGGTGGATTTGGAATAATTAGAAATAATAGAGAAGTTTGGAGCCTTAAAATGCTGATATCGTTTCCCTCCAATAACGAAAATGATCGTCAAACGGCCTCCCAAAGGCAACCTCTTTGTGACAATTTCAAAAATCATCGCATTTGGTGACAATAAATGTGAATTATTTGGCAACGATTTTCGAAAATCATCACCAAAAGTAGAATTTTTGGTGACAATTTTCGAAAACCGTCACCAAAAGTGAGCTTTGGTGATGATTTTAAAAATCGTCACTAAAAAGTCCACATCACCAAAGCCACTTTTAGTGACAATTTTTTAAAATTATCGCCAAAAGCTCTACATTGTCTTTTTAGCAACGATTTTTTAAAATTATCACAAAAAAAATACACATTTGTTGACGGTTTCTAAAAATTGACACCAAATTAATGTGAAGCTTTGGCGACGATTTTGAAAAATTGTCACTAACAGTAAACGTTGGCGACAATTTAAAAAATCGTAACTAAATATGGACTTTTTGGAAACTCACTTTTAGTGATGATTTTTAAACCGTACCTCAAAAAAGGGTGGCAAAATATGCACCTTGTCGTAGCGGAAGTCTGAACCTTGTAGACTCTTGGTTGCTTTGCATATCTTCTGTTAAGGCGTACTATTTTTTCATTTTTTTTATTTTGCCCGTCTCAACTTCAAAGTGTTACTGTAATTTATGGTGAATTTAATTTTTCATTTTTGTTCTTAGAAACTGGAAGACAAGCCTGAATGCATGATCTTTCCCCGTGGTCTGTCAAGCGAAGCTCAAATAACTCCCAGTGAAGTGTAAAATTTCGTCTGCTGAATCTGTTCCACCCCTACCATTTCTGCACCAGGTGCTTATTGTCATTAGTGACAGCCAAGCAAACAAATCTCAGTTGGTTCACTTTAAACGAGAATACCGTTCATGTAGAGGGTGAAGATCAATTACACTTGAAATATTAATTCTGTTCGGTGCAGATTTATGTTACCAAATGGATTGTATATTTACTTGCATCTTTTAGCGAAATCAAATCCCATGTCTTCGGCCTAACCATTATATAATTGGGCCTAACCATATAACTTATCTGGGATATGGTAGTTGAAAACTTAGAACCATTCTTGTACGTTTCCACACTCAAATCTCATGCATAAGAAATTGAGCGACAGAAATATAACAAATAAAAGGAGACTTGTTGCATAAAATATGAAATGTCAGGTAAGGTCCTCTTACCTATTATTGCTGGGCTGATAGAGAACCAAGACATGAGCTAATGGACTACAAAAACGGGCTATGTTTATGAATATCAATAGTGCATTATATAGGATCAAGAAAGAGGTATTTCTTTCAGAACTCGATGTCAGGTTAATACTCTGTTCACTTCCGCCCGCTCTCTTATAATCTACTCCCCTTCCAAGTTTTTTCTTAGGCATTAGTCTGATGCCTCCATGTTATTCTGCTTCTATACTCTCTTTAAATTTGTCTTCTAAGCCATTGGTCCCAAATTGAATGTTCTTGAGAAATGTTCCGGTTTCAGATCCTCTATAAAAGAACTTTCCCTCTTGCATTGGGTGTTAATTTATCTCTCGTCTTCAAACAAATTAAACATTACCAATATGTTGATGCATTTTCTGATTGGGTTGATTTCATAGTGAAGTTTTAAAAATGAAATAGAGAGCCTTGAATCCATAATGAGCTGTGGGAAGGTAGATCTCAGCTGTTGTTGAACAGTTAGAGGTCAACCTTCTGATGGCAACGATACGATGATCTATGGAAGTCCTACGAAAAATGTCTCCAAGACTTGCTTTGATCTATATTGCTCTAGGGAAAAAGCAAGAAGGTGGCAGAGACTGAATGTTCCTCTGAAATGGCGTCTCGTTAGTATCTGTTTTCTGGCACACGCTATGAAGACTTGAAGTTGTAAGTTTCCATTGGTCAACGAGCCTAACTGAACGAAATCTCCTACCAAATGTTCTCGTATAATAACAAAAGGTTTGGAAATTGCAGTTTGACAAGTTTTCAACACCAAGGTCAGTATATCGAGTGAAAGAGCATACAGATCACAGACGCGGAGAGAGCGAGAATGTGTCATGTAAATGACGATACACGTGTTATTAGACATAAATATCAAGCTCTACACCACCACCACCAGGAGGTTGGCACTATGTACATGAACCCCTAATTCCCTGCGGACTGTTTGAAAATTCAGCCCCAATAAAACTAATGACTGCTCACATAGCAGCATCCAATAATAGCTTATTCCGCCTGAAAGTGGCAATACACTTTTAAATGGTTGCATTATTCACATTCAATGCTTGGCATTGCCATCCAACAAGTTCCTCAAGCTACACAGGGCCTCTGCGGAAAGGCTACAGTATCTCTGTTTCCGTTGCCTTGGTGGAGATAGCTCCCGGTGATCACGGGAAGAGAAGCATACGATAATTACCGTGAGATTGTCAAAAGTGTTTCGGCGAAGTGCCTCCATGACAAGGTCTCTGGCACACTGTTCTGGGTCATCGTGCCGCCACAGGCCTCGGCGAACAATGCTTACAGCATGCTGACTAGACATAACATCCCAGATACCATCACAACCAATTATGAGAAATTCATCATCCTCTGTTAGAACCACTTGCCGGCATTCTGGATCTGCGATAAGAGGTGAGGGAGAACCTCGAGGAATTTTCATGTCCCAATCCCCAAGGGCTCGGGAAACAGATAACACACCATTGAGATATCCATCATCAATGTATCCACCTAATTCTTCAACTCGCTTTCTTTCTGAAGGATAGATAGGTCTATGGTCTTGAGACATGTCTATTGCCTCTCCTTTACGACATAGAACAGCTCGACAATCCCCAGCATTAGCAACCATTAACAACCTGGAGTACGATTATGATCAATAACAGAACAAAATTTATAAGAACCACAACACAAATTATTATCAGGCTATCAACCATGATCATATACAGAAGAAGAAAGGTTTCAGCTAGTGCATTACCAACCTTCCAAATATGAAGGCCGTAAGAGCTGTTGTTCCAGATGAGCTGCTCACACTGCAGTCAGCTGCCAAAGCTTGGTCTGCCAGTAGAAATGCTTTCCTAAGGGAGTTCTCAACATCTTCTAAGAATATGTTGTCAACATTAGCTGCCTGGGGAAAGCTAACATCTTCGAAAAATAGCCTCATCACATTCTTTCTAATATAAGCTGCTGCTTCAGGTCCACCATGACCGTCAAACACCTGCAAATGAATCCAATCTCCATTAATCACAAACCAATGAGATGACAAGATGGAATTAAGGCATTGATCGGCACATACCCCATAGAAAGCACTAGGCTTGGGAAACTTGAAGAGTGGCCCAAGGTAAGAAGATAGGTCATCTATCCGTACGTGCTCATCTTCCATGTATCTTCGGGGCCCAATGTCAGCAAAACTACCAGAACGGATGCTTGGAACAAATTGCAGGATGGTAGATTCAAGAGTACCATCTGAAAGTTTGTCTACAGATTTAATATCCTACAAAACCCCATGGTGGTATTTTCAGTTTCTATCTCACAAGTTACCATAAAATCGGAAACTAAAAATTCCGTCTACCAAGAAGTAGGAGTAACATATCCCTAACTTATCCTTCACTTTTCCAACCAATCATAAATGATTAGTCGAGTCAACCTGATACTTCTTAGCCCTTCTCAACAAAAGGTTCGCACAATTAAAGTCACAACAAATGCAAGTGAGAAAAAGAGCAAAGATATGCCCCATATAATCGGTGAAAGTCGCGAACGATATAAATTTGATGACTTTCTGGCACCAAAATGACCCTCTCCCTTTGTTAGGCTTATGCGGACAATTGCAGGTATCGTTTCCCACAATTAGACTAGAAGTCGATGATTATCTCACAGAACATCATCTAAACCTTCAAATATCTTTCAACAAGCCCATCAAAAACTCAACAACAATCATCCCAAAAACGATTCGTGGACGTAGACAACTACATATATATATTCACCAGTGAATGTCCACCAAAATTCGATTTCTCACCAAAACACAAACACAAAGCGAACCACCATAGATTTCAAAACGTAAAGTTCAACAAGTCTCCATTACAACTTACCCTCTTAAACCAACCACAATTTTCACTTCCCCCGACAATTAAAACTGAAAAATACCAAGATAAATCGATCCAAAAAGGCAAAAGAAAAAGAAAACAGAGTAAGAAACTCACCACTTGAGAACTGGGTAAGTCAGCAGCAACAGAATCAGAGACAAGAACCTGGGCTAGTCTCCGAGGCGAGACGTTAATAACGTCGTCAATCTCGTGAACCGAGGCCCCTTTAGCAAAATACTGAACGTCCAACGCCGTGAATGTCTGTTGACACACAACTTCTGCTTCAACTACCATACTTTCATCACCATAAAAAGACAGACAAGAAGCTCGCAAAAACCTTATGAATCTTCAAAGACAACCTCAAATCCTCCGAAAGCACCTAGGTAAGAGAGCAACAACAACAACAACCAATACAACCGATATTTTCTACCTGCTTTTGTGTGTGAATCCTCTCGCACTTAACTTGTGCTTTTTCCACGCTGAAATGATCAAAATTTTCTAGGCCGGTGGGCGTTAACGGGCATATATAGGGGTTGTAGTTAAATAGACTAGTGTTACCGGTGGCTACAGGTAATACCTGTAGGAAGAAACGGACACGTGTGAGTTGGATTTGATGAACAGTTGGAATTTCCATGTAAGAAATCACAGGTGTATACTTTCAAGAGTTAGCGTGTCGGACACGTGACCTTTTCTTATATGCGTGGCCTTTCGTCTACATGGAAGGATGCTTCGTGAATAATGACCCAAGAAGCCTCCTTTGAACCAGTTGTCCGGTTGACTTTAGAAGCAAAGAGGTCAATGGTCGAAGGGTAGTTTGGGAATGGAAGTCCTTAACCCACGCGTGTTTTTCTGTTTGCCTTCAATAACTTATTCTCCGTTCACACTTTCGCTGAAACTGACAATGGTAGCCCGAAGTTTGAAAGTTAATTTCCTTAGTGCCACCGGTCGGTGCATGACGTCTACGTCACAAGCTGTTATGGTTCCCACTACTCCCCATTATTAATTTGGACGGTTCAGATGCTTCTGGAGTCTTCAGGTACATTAGATGAAACCAAGGCAGGTCCTGGTAAAGTGAAGTAAAGAGATTTGAGAATGGTGGTTTCAGGATTGTTTCCACCTATAATTCCCGAAACCGTTTGAGGAGGTGAAAATGGTTTGACCCAAAACCAGGGTTTTGTCTTGCAATGAAATTGAATTATATACTAGTGGTGGAGAATAAAGCTGGTAAAAGTAAAACATAAGTTATTGGGAATTGACGCGAACTACATCATTTTCTTTTCGGGTCAGCATATGCGTGGCGCTTTGCTTTTATCCTTGTTTCAGAAATTTTGTTTATTAGGGTCGACGAGTAAATATATAAATTAACATTGACTTTTCGTTATCCAAAACAGAGGTCTAAGCTGACTTTCCCATAAATAAATGAGCGGCAGAGTCAGCGGCATCATTGTATGGAAGTGCGTTGAGCAACAAAATGGTTTGGTTGTCCTAAGCTTCAAGGACTCACGTTTGTTGGATGCCCCAATAATTGGAGCTTCCTGAAGAATTACATCTAAGTACAGTTCCTTGGTTTGTTTTTTTTCTCAGGCTCACCCTTATCTGCAGTATGCAAGAAAAGCTTAATTTGAATAGAGGGAGTAGGTGAGTGCGTAGAACTGGCACGTGCAAAGCATTAGTTTATCAACTGTGATTGAGACGTTATTGGCTAAGTGGGACTTGCCGATCCACTTACTCGAGTCTGGTGGTCTAGGACTTAGCCACCTAGCAGCCTCTTATATCCTAATTGAATCAATATCTAACCTGGAATAGCTATAGATCACAATTACGAAACTTGAAATAAGTCGTACAAGATTCTAAGAAATTTGCTGCAGAAACATACTTGGGTAAACCCACTGGGTTCCTAATATGTGGCGTTTAGAAACCTTGACCAGGATTTGGTAAAAGGAAGAGAGAAAATAACGTTCCTGAATCACAAACAATAGAAGTTCTGGTTCGGCTTAGCCTTTTAACGTTCAATTCTAGTAGTGAAGAATGTATTAAACCTTAGGCAAAAGATTTAAAACTCAACTTTGATGGAAGTTGATATCTTGGTGAGCTAACCCAAAAACTATGGCGAGTTACATGCAGTTAGTTAGGTTAGGTCTGAACTTAATTTAACTATGGACGAGGTTTTGTCGGAACCCTGATCATGTTTCTGGATCGTGCCAGGCTAATCCATGTCAACTGCAAAGAAAGCCTTAGAGCCATGAACATGGGCTTCAGTCGGCCCAGAAGAACTTTGCAAAGTGATCCAATTAGCTGACAAGAACAGTGCAAGTTTCCATATTCTTTTGTATTTAATTATAATCAACAGCGTTTAGATGTTTCATGGAGTTGATAATTACGTTAATTATATTTATATATGGAGCATAAAAATTGGGTGACATATTGCAAGGTCTTCAAAAAATAAACAAGAGTTAGTAACGCTTTCAGGTGTTAGCCTCAGAATTTGGTTCACGTTCCCTATAGTCATTTAAAATGTTTTCCCATAGCCTGCATTATTGGACTTTGCTAGTGATGCTCTGATTGACTCGGATCGATTCATACACGGCGACAAATTCAGAGAAGCCAGTGTCTGCTAGGCAATGATGTCATCAACTCCCGAAAAAATAAAAAATGAATCTTGAACCAACATTAATGTCACAAAACATAGCTTTGGATTTCACAAAACACAGCGTTTCAACTTATTTATCTCGATTAAGAAACAAGATTCAATAAAGTATTGGTCAAATTCCAAATACATCAACTCCTAAATTAATGCTGTATTGGAGCTGGTCGTTTCGGTAGTTGTCGACTTTTAAGGCTCTTGTGATGTCATCGTTGTTGAAGACGAGATTAGTTCAAAGTTTATGCCCCAGAAAACAAATTACAAATCTTCATGTTTCAACACGTTCTACTTGTCGCCGGTCGATTCTTTTCTTCTCAGTTGTATATAAAAAGGAAAAAAAGAAAAAGGCTGTAAAAAGTACAAACTTCATCTTTGTCCAAAACCACATGCCATGAAACGACGAACCTTTTTTATTTGGTAAGTTTGCCTGCAAAATAGGAAGATGTTGCATGCGACCCAAGTGCCAGTCTATTTTCTTTGTCCGTTGCTTTTGCCAGGGTTCAGCCCCCGTATCAATTAGGAAACGTTTGCGTAACTGCATAATTTTAAATGTTCTTTCTCTACTCGAAGCATAATGCACTTATATTTTCTTAAATAAATTGTTATTATTTCACATATAAATAATAACCAAATTTTAATTATTATATAAATATAAAATTAAAAATAATACAAAGTATTTAAAGTATTACAATTTTATCATATAATAAATGATAATTACATCAAATTAAAAAGAATAATAAATATCAATGATTCTCTAACAATTACAATTTACAACAAAAGTTTGTGCCGAAAAACTAATTAGAAGTGAAATCTAAAACAAAAATATTTACAATCGTATTACATATATCAAAATTTAATATATACATCAAATATAAGTAAAATTAAAAGAAAAAGAGAAACAAAAACTTGGAGCTTCATTTAATTGAATACCCACTCAAATCGGATTGACTTTAATTCTCATTTAGTACAAAATCCTAATCATTGAGAGAAACTTCGTCATCACTATCATTCAAATTCACAGCATCAAATGACACATCAATACTTTTCCATCTAAGATTATCTTCAAGTTACTCTTATCCCTCAAACCCGGTTCTTCAAAAATTCAATCTGTCAAAAGATCGATATTAAAGCAAATTAGATGTACATAACTACTTATTCTATTAAGAGTCCTAGTAAACAATAAAATTAAAATATTAAAAATTTATAAGAAATTATATCTAACTTAATAGTGATAACAACATACCTTTCTTGAAGCTTTAAATTATATCGAACAAATACCAAGTCATTCAATCTTTTGTACTACAACTTATTTCTTTTCTTGTAACGGATGAATTCAAATGTACTTTCAAATTTGTCCCACCAAGTAATTGTAAGATAACAAAAGTAGCATTATAAATAAAATAAAGTGATGATTAATTTTCATCAAGTAACAAAAGTAAAAAAAATATCTTGATTAAGTTTGTTTCTTTGACGAATAACAATTGGCATCCCAATATTACAAGAAGCATTCTTATAAATCTCCATTTGTAAGCTTAAGAGATACTGCATTATTTCATGGATAACAAATGTTGTAATAGTTAATAGCATTTTTCTATTAACTTTAACTTCTTTTGTAAAACTTGATCTAAAATAAACATTAGGATTAAAAAATGTCTCAGCTACAAATAATAGAGAGTAAAATTTTCTTTCTTATCTCTCATTGATGACTGCATAAGGTGTGTACAAAATAACTCATTGTTGCATTCTTGTCACTATCATCCAGACAAAGTATCCTTATCAAAAGCTCACAAACTTGAATGAAAATTTAAATTTGGGACTAAAATTTACCATCTTTAAGTATAATTCTATAAACCTTCAATCCAATGTTAGATTTAGTATGCTGAGATGTAACTCACTTATCACTTGTAAACACTTGTTTAAACTCTTTTTTCAACATAATAAAATACTAAAGTGATAAGAAATTTGTTGCAAATCTTGTAATAGTAGGACAACACAAATTCTTACCATTGGTAAAATCCTTTATCATTAAATTCAAGACTCGTGTACGATTATAGATGAACTTAGTCACCTTTTTTGTGTTCTACACAGTCTCATCAATAATAAGAAAATACCCAGCATCTCCTATACTTTCCAACATTAAGTCAATGCAATGTGCAACACAAGAAGACTAATAAAAAGAATTATACTTGCTTTGCAATCTTCTTCCAACCACTTTATAAGTAGAATCATTATTAGTAATAAACTGAACAATATGTTTTGGCCCAACTTCATTCACAACTTTATCAAATATTTCAAATAGAGTATCAGCATTCCTAATAAGGCCAGATGCATTAATAGACTTTAAAAACATTGTGTCCTTTGCAGAATAAACTAAAAAAGAAATAATAGGCTCATGTTTCCTATTTGTCCAACCATCACACATAATTGAACCCCCAAAAATAGCCTAAGTCATTCTTCTTTAATCCAAATAACTTTTAATTTCATAAATATCTACTCAGAAGTTTACCCCTCTAGTTATTAATTGAA
>JAOTAY010000004.1:5352468-5363288 GCA_025629805.1 Erythroxylum baracoense
CTTTATATGCAAACAATAATTAGTAAATTGTATGTTTCATATAAATTATCAAATTAACAACTTAATGTATTATTTTTGATCTCATTTTTATGATTATTAACATAACAAATAATATGACATATTATTGAATTATACACAATTCACAAATCACAAATTCACAATACTTAAATATTCTTCCATAATTCATACACAATATTATTTTGATCTCATTTCTTCATAAATTCACAATACCTAGATATTATTGAAATTGAACCAACTCACACATACAATTCCAATTTTCAAACCCAAATTTTCCAATGTATATTTTATAATTCATTCACAAAATATACATGACAACCAAAACAAAATGCAATTGCAATTTAGAGCAGAAACAAGCAACTTAAAACACACTAAAGGTTTGCAGTTCAGATTTTAAGTCAATATGTGAGTGCAACTGACTGTGAACGAAACTGGAGCACATTTGAATTTATCCACTCTAAGAAAAGGAATAAATTGGGGTATAAGAGGTTAGATGACTTGGTTTTTGTTTGTTACAATTTAAAGCTTCGAGAAAGACATGTTATTATCATTATTAATTTCGATATAATATCTTATAATTTTCTAATAATTAAATTGTATTGTTTACTAGGAGTCTTAATAGAACAAGTAGTTCAACTGATCTAATTTTTATTAATAATATTGATCTTTTAGCAGATTGGGTTTTTGAAGAACCGAATTTTATAGATATGAACAACTTGGAAGATAATCCTGGATAGGAAAGCATTGACATGCCATTTGGTGCATTAAATTTGAATGATAATGATGATGAAACTCTTCTCAGTGATGATGATTTTGTACTAAATGATAACTGAGGTCAGTGTAGTTATAACGGGTACCCTCCTGTAGACGATTGAATTTCGTTCCAAGATTTTGTTTTTCCTCTTTTTTTAATTTTACTTATATTTGATATATATGTTAAATTCTATATACGTAATGTAATTGTAAATGTTTTTGTTTCAGGTTTAACTTCTACTTGATTGTTTTCTCATCACGAACTCTTGTTGTAAATTGTAATAGTTTAAGAGTTAAGGATATTTATTTTCTTTGTATTGGATGTTTTGATGTAATTATTATTGATTATATGATAAAATTGCATTATTGTAATATCTTAAATATTTTGTATTATTCTTAATTTTATGTTTGTATGATGATGATTATCTTTTTCTTATTAATTGTGGTTATTATTTATATGTGAAATATTTAAAAATTATTGTTATTTTATATTAATTGTGATTATTATTTATTATTATAATTTTTGAAGACATGAATGATGTAAACTTATAAAGTATGCAGTATAATTGTACAATATATTAATGGACTATTTTGCAAATTTTAAAAAAATTCAAGAATTATTTTATAAATTTAAAAATTTACCAGCATTAATCGGTACTAATATAATACTGTACCACAACTCAGTTCGGTACCAAATCTAATATAATATTGTAACTTTGGTTTTGACGGTACGGAAAAGAGACGACAGATTGTGTCCAAATGTGCATAGAAATTTTACAATCTATGATTTATAAATATAGACGTGATTGAACCTAATTCATATTCTTAAAAGGTAAACTAAAATTTACAAAATTTTTCATAAAATATAAATTCTATATAAATTTAGTAAAAGATAAAACGTACAATTAAAATTTACAATTAATTACAACTATATAAACCTATTTTATAAATAGAAACTTTGTATTTTTATTAAGTATTAGTCATTTTTGGTGATATGTGGCCATGAAATTATTTATTTGTTTCGTACCTTATACCTTAACGCCATGCTTCTGCAATGTTCTGTCATGTAAGGGAAACAGACCCTTGAGCCAGTGACACTAACACAACACCATTTGGCGTGAAACTGGGTTCCTGATATTTTCAGGATTAGTTAAAGCCCCTTAAATTTGTTTTAATGCCACGTGGACAAGAAGTCCGCTAACCACCACTTAAACCCGGATTAGGTGCAGATTTTGGTCCTGTTAGGACTCCATCCTATCTGCATGTTATAAGCTCCTTTCCTTCTTCCTCCAATATGCCAACTCAGAACAACTAATGATGTAACAACATCGCACGCCACAATTGTTTAAAAGCCAATTTACAGTTTGGGGCAGCTACAAAACTAAAACTTTTAGTTCCTGACCCTAAGTTATGGTACAACGTTAATATCACTAAACTGCCAATTTATAGAATAAGATTAAATGAATTGGAAAATTGGAATATTGAAATCCTGTTAGTCCAATGTTCTGGGTAAACTTTGGTCTAAGGATTATTTATTTGAATTTCGTCTTTAAAGATTTTTGAAAAATATGCCCAAAGCTCCATCATTATTCAAACAGACAAGAAACCTTTGAAATGGAAGAGTGGGGCCCAGCAGGTGTTGAACGGTCAAAAAGTTGGAAAGTGGAAAGAGAGAATATTATAAAACACACATAAATGTTTGGGCTCTGTGTTGACTGTCATCGAAAGACCACCACCACCACCACCAAACCAAATCAAAATATCAAATTACTTTTGTTCTGTTGTCTCTCTCTCTCTCTCTCTCTCTCACTCAGATAATAAACCAAACCCAATTCGTACAGCATCATCGAAGCAAAGATCAGAACTTGTTTCGACTCAAAGATCCTAACTTGGACCGGGTCATGAATCCGCCACCCCTTTCCCTTCACTGCACCGCATTTCTTGCTTGATCTGTGAGTTTTTCTTTTTACCTTGCTAATATTGTTTCTTTTTCTTTCAGTATTTTTTGATGCGTTCTTTTGGCTGGGTTTTCGTCTTATTAAGTTGTGGTTTTATTCTGGGATCATGTTAGTATTTCTCGACATGCTTTGCTTTCTGGTCGAACTCTGTGTTCAAGATCGTTCCTTTCTTGCTCCAAGTAGTCGGTGCCCTTGAAACTTTTTTTCGTGTCTCTTGTTTGCTGTTTCCTGTTTTCCCTGACCTTTGGTTTTTCTCTAATCAGTTTTTGAAATGTTGTCTTTTAACTTGGAACCTTTAATATGTTCTTACCTGCTCAGAAGCTAAAACCCGTTTCTCTGAGGAAGAAAAGCTTCAACTTTCGTGTCTTGTGCATTTTTTCTTATTATAGCCCATTCAAGGTTGGGAAAAACTTGGGGACAGTTGAGCCGTACGGTTACCTGATTTCCTACTATAACTTCTCTGGCTCTTTAATCTTCAAACTTTTTTATAATGCTTGTGTTAATCAGAAGCTTTTCTAGTTACTTGTTTGTGGATTTCGTCTTGGGTAGAATCAAGGCCTTCATTACCGTAATAGGGTGGATGCTTTTTTGCGCATAAAGAACCAAAATATTGTTGAATTATCAAATTTTAATCAGATTAATTACAAATAATGTGAATATCGTATTTCCAAATATAGATCCAAAGGAAACATGTACCTGGGTTTCTTCTAATAGACGGTTGTTCGTACGAAGTTACATTCTTGTGTTAGCTTGAGAGCTGCACTTACTTGAAAAAGGGACCGCATAACTGTTGAATAATTGTGTACATGTTTATCTCTTTCTTTGTTGTTTATCCTTCGACTTCTCTTCTTGTGTTTGTTCTTTTGGTAGGAGGCAATAATTTCAACCTTTTCTGTGCAGGTAATTATTACTATTTTTGATACTCTGTCGGAGGCATACTTGTAAGGTAATCTCATTGCTATAACGTTAAAGCAAATGGCTTCTGTAAGTGTTATACCCACGTCTGGATTACGAGATCCAAATGGAAATGCTGCTGGTGTTGACAGATTGCCTGATGAGATGAATGACATGAAAATTAGGGAGGAGAAGGTAATCTTGGTCATTATTCTTCAAATCAATTTGAAATAACATGGAAGGATAAGATAGAACAAAGTTAAATTTGAATTGCGATTGACAATTCTAAAGATTTATTATTGACGAGCCACTGCAATTACACCTATTAAAGCAACTAAAAGAAATATTGAAATGAACTCCACTGGAAGAAGAAATCTATTTTTCTGTTTCTCTCGATGATTTTTGTTTAATTGTTTGCTATCTTCAACCATGTTTAGGAAGTGGAAGCAAGTTATGTTGATGGCAATGGAACAGAGACAGGCCACATAATTGTGACTACGATTGGTGGTAAAAATGGCCAGCCTAAACAGGTCATTCCTAATAGATGTTTACCTAGTTGTGTAGATTCTATGCATGCTCTTTGTTTCCATGATATGACTTGTCTTTTTTATCCTTACAGACTATAAGCTATATGGCTGAGCGTGTTGTTGGGCAGGGATCTTTTGGTGTCGTGTTCCAGGTAATGTGTGAAGTCTAATGCTTGTGTTATTTTGCATGCTTGTGGGGACTGGTTTGAGTCACCATTTTAAGTTGAAATTCGGACAGACCACTAACTTTACTTTTTATGATCTAATTTTCATATTTAGGCTAAGTGCTTAGAGACTGGTGAATCTGTTGCTATAAAAAAGGTTCTACAAGATAAGCGATACAAGAATCGAGAGTTGCAGACTATGCGACTCCTAGACCACCCTAATATAGTTTCATTAAAACATTGTTTCTTCTCAACAACGGAAAAAGATGACCTCTATCTTAATTTAGTACTTGAGTATGTCCCTGAGACTGCGCACCGGGTAATCAAACACTACAATAAGATGAACCACAGGATGCCGCTGATATACGTGAAACTTTACTTTTACCAGGTAAGCAATATTCATGTACCTTTTCCTTTTTATTTGGGAGAAATATTGTATATTAGATAATTTATATACTGCTAATCTTATCTATGATTTATAGCATAGGTTTCAACATTTCATCTTATCATTTTCTTTGGCTAACAATGCCCTAATGTTATATAATCTTGTTAATGACCTCAACTGATCTTATTATTTCCTTAATTTCCTGCAGATTTGTAGAGCTCTAGCTTACATTCACAACGGCATTGGTGTATGCCATAGGGACATAAAACCTCAAAATTTATTGGTACGTTGACGAGGCATTGAGGTTTCTAGAAGATGAATTTGTGACTTACTCTTTGTAGAACTAACCAGCTCTATGTTCCCTTCATTAAATTTTTTGAATCTTTGATATTTTCTCCTTAATGTGAAATTTTTATTCTCTTTGTAATAGGTCAATCCACATACTCACCAGTTGAAACTATGTGACTTTGGAAGTGCAAAAGTTCTGGTTTGTATATCTGAATTCTAGATGTACTTCCATGTTTAACTTATCACATCTACTCGTATATTATGCTGATTGTGCTAAACATTTTGACAGGTAAAGGGAGAACCAAACATATCTTATATATGTTCCAGGTATTATCGCGCACCTGAACTTATATTTGGTGCCACTCAGTATACCACTGCAATTGATATCTGGTCAGCTGGATGTGTTCTGGCCGAATTACTACTTGGACAGGTGAGGTGCTTCTTCTGTGTTTGATTTTCTTGGTTAAATGGTTTTCTTTTTCTTTGTGCAATAGCTGATGCATTATTTTCATTCATCCAGCCTCTATTTCCCGGTGAGAGTGGAGTGGATCAGCTTGTTGAAATTATAAAGGTATTATTTGTTTTTGTACTTTACTGCAAAAAATACTGTGGAGGACGAACTTCTTGTATCAGTTTCCAGTGGATATATATATATATATTGGAGAATTATTGGTTAAGTTTTGCATGTGTTGAATTGTGTGCTTGATTGAGCTTAAAGTGGAGCTTTCATCGTCACCTAGATACGAGATTTGGACATTTTTGTTGTGCCAGTTCTCTTTCATTCCTTTGACCAATTTATGTGAATTTTATAGGTTTTGGGCACTCCAACAAGGGAGGAAATTAAGTGTATGAATCCTAACTACACAGAGTTTAAATTTCCACAGATTAAAGCTCACCCATGGCATAAGGTACTTAATCATTTTATTTTATTGGTCCATTTGTGATCTCATATTCTCGATACGTACCAGCAGTAGGATTTGCTTATATACCTTGTTATTAATGTCCAGATATTCCACAAACACATGCCCCCTGAAGCTGTGGATCTCGTTTCAAGATTATTGCAATACTCTCCTAACCTTCGTTGCACAGCTGTAAGTGCTGTACAATGTCAAGCTGGATATTTTGAGCAAGTAGTTAACGTTTTGAAGATTTACATGTCTATTTATTCCTAAATGCAGTTGGAAGCTCTGTCCCATCCATTCTTTGATGAGCTTCGTGATCCCAATAAACGTTTACCAAATGGACGTGTGCTTCCTCCTCTTTTCAATTTTAAGGCTCATGGTACTCGATCAATGACTTAGCGCAATTTGTAATGTCGTTAAGTATGTGCTTATTTAAATGCATGTAAATCACTGCGTTTCTTTGACAGAGCTGAAAGGAGTACCTGAAGAGATGTTGGTTAAGCTAATCCCAGAACACGCCAGAAAGCAGTGCCCCTTTCTTGCATCGTGACGCAGTTTATTGTAGTTAGCAACTGCTGCTTGCAGAGATCCGTGATGTTCTGTCGATCTAAGTAGCCAGAAATCCATGGAATTTAGGCTTGTCGGTTTTGTTATGTATTCTATTTCATTATTAATTGTTATTATTTATGAGTTTGTGCTGATCTTGAACCTCTTTGTAGAGAGCAGATAAAGAAAGGTTCCATTTTACTCTATTGTGATCCTTAACCAGTATGCTGACCTCTAATTTGCAGTCTAAACACCGTGGTTGCACAATTCTGACAACGTTATTCAGGTTATATATATATATCTGTGTGTGTGTGTGTGTATGTGTGTATTTTATGTTCTTGCCGTATACAAGCAACGAGGGCGGTTTGTACGGTTAACGTGATACGACAAGTTGATTCAGAGAAATGCTAACCCGGTTTCAAGGAATTGACTTGAGCGATGTGCCAAATGCCAAAATTCTAATGAACAGACTTACGCAAGTCAGATGAAAAGTTTGAAGTTGTTTCCCCAAGTGGCTGCCTAAAATAGGGTCTGATTTGGTATCATTACCGATTCTACCAAATTTTATACTAAATTTTACGAAGCCTGTTCATAGAAGATATAATTGGGTCTGATCATAGAAAGGATGCTCTTTTAAGCAAAGCAGAAGCTTGTTTATAGAAGATATGATTGGGTCTGATTATAGAAATGATGCTCTTTTAAACGAAGAAGTCTATTCTCTGTCTGTATGGGACTTATGCAAGGGTTGAAACAAAGATATATTTCTTTTTTAACTGTGAATTGTGAATTAAAACATGGTAGATATATATTTTCACGGCCAAATCGATAATTCAAATCACACACTACCAAAATCTATTTTTATCTAAGGAGAGTTCGCTTCGACTAGGCCTATAATGATCGTAAAGGTCAAACTTTGGTTGACATGGTGAGAAGGTGATTCTTTTGGTAGCAAGCAAGAAAAAATGAGAAATGTATGAATCAACAAAGAAAAAATGCAGTTCCTATTTTATTAAAATATGTTTGTTTACTAATAAAAACATGTAAAATGATACGGAGGTCCAATAGTATTAGAGAGATTATTTCTTAATGATCGACACGAAGAAGAAAGTTACTGACATTAATTAACTTGCTTTAATAATTTTGTTAAATTTTATTTTTTCATATTTAGAGAAAGTTGTTTATATACATGAAAGTTCAATATGATACTCGATGAAGCTATGGAATTACATTCCCTGGCAATGACACCTTCAAGTGCCAATGTCATGATTCTCTTTTGCTACCAAAAGGTTGAATCTTTATATAAATGCAAACTTTCAAGGAAGACCAATCTTAAAACTGAAGTAATCAGAATCAGTTTGGGGCAATAGTATGTCAAACTGAACATGGTTAGCCATCACCGAAAGAACCAACTCAGAAAACCCCGACCATATGTTCTTTGCTTATTGATTTAATTTTGTAAGCTATAAAATAAGCCTTCAAGCGACGGGTATGGTAATGGTAGGCAACAGCCCATCAAAATACAAACAAGTGAATCAACTTACGTCCACGCTCAACAAACTTACAGCCAATCAAACTTCAATAACTAAAAGGTAGAAGCAGAAATTCAATATCTTGTTACAAAACTTTGGCAAGGGAGAAAGAAAATACTCATAAATGCCATCTATTAGCAGGGTCAGGAGAAAGGGACAGTGACAGACATATCCATTTTCCTTATCCTATTGATAGTCATCAAATTAGTGGTTTTCACGTCTTATTTCTGTTTTTAAATTGTCCGGAGTTTCTTTTCTGCCAAACAGAGCGGATACTGTTCCCAAAAGCAACTTTGAAAAGCATATAATCATCCATTTTCAGTTGTTTAAGTTCTGCAGTTCAATGGAATGTGGTACTCCAATTGTTGGCATTGTAGGACTAATTGCAGAGAGCCTGAATGTTCCTCCATAGTCTATTAGAAAAGGGACATTCAAAAAAGAGATAGTTATGACTCTCAGGTTGAGCTCTACAAAGCTTCCAGCGTTAATTGATTGGAGAAGAATGTCTGACTCTGATATAATACTAAGGCAATTCCTTGCAGCTAACCATACAATAAAAGAGATTATAGGAACAAGGTGATTACCCCAAACTAGCTTAAACTATTTAGCTTAGGATTGATCCTATACTAAAACCTCTGGAAGAGTGATATATAACTTAAACAAATAAATAAACTAAATAAAGTAATATATATAACAAAAGAAAATGTAATTACTAAACCAAAACTAATAATGAAATTAAAATAGAAAAGGAAAATCAGTAATGCAAATGTTAGGACTTTATGATTCACTTGTATGGAATTACAATTACCAATCAAGATTGATTATCAATGTTGAAGTGATAAGTAATCTAAAGTATCTATGCCTTTTCTTGAAGCACACAAGTATATCTAATTAAGCAACCACAAACTCTGGATTAAGCAAAATTAATTTATTTGGTTATCATAATAGTTTATGATACTTTTCGTTCTTTTGCCCTGAAGTTTCTATCCTCCTGGTGTACGACTTCTACTTTACCTTTTAGTCATTGATACAATCTTTAAGATTGAATCTATGATAGCTATTATAAACTATCAATAGTTAAGAATAAAGCAAACAAATTCAACCAGCAAACAAATAATAAACTCGTGTGTTGATAATTAGAATATCCGTACAAGCTATATCCTTAATCCTAACTAGGGTTTCTAGCCACTAAACATAATGAAAACAAAATTTAAACAATTCAATCTCAATATAAGGTCTAGAATAGAAGAAAAGATCAAGAGAAGTTGTCATAGGCTCCTTCAATCTTGCTTTAAATCCTCCTCTAATGTTAATAAAGATTTAAAGTATGACAAAAAATCAAAGTGGATGTCAAAACCTTTCAAAAGATCACCCAAGTTAAACTAAAGATAAGTGCTTATAGTGAGGGTTACAAAAATAAAATACTAAGAGGCTTGTACTTGAGAAATAACAGGCCCTCAAAAATTATGTATGAGAACTAGTGTAGAATCATCATCAACACGGGCACTAATTTTTTTCTAAAACCTTTATTTGTCATGAATCATTGTTTAACCAGTGCCTAACACCAAGTTGTAGCTAGCGTCAATTTTATTTTGTGACTTTATTCATAAAAGCATGATAAGTCTGGCGTTTATCATATGCACACTTTGACATCGATCCAGTGCTTCTTCTTAATCTCTCTAAACTTCACGAAAGATTGGCACCGTTCTCTTTGGCAAATACCAACTCCTATTGTGCTCTTTTCACCAATTTCTTCACTTTTTCATATTTTTGAACTTCTACAAAGTTGTTACCCTTCCAGTTCTCTTCCAAACGTCTCTAAAATCTCTTCAATTCACTATAACAAAGACACCCTTTCCCAACGATTTCATTTGTAAAGAAACCGAATTCGTTGCTAAAAGACAACATATTGCGACATTTAAAAGCATTTGTCAATAAAACTTACCATTTAGTGACGAAACCAAAAACCGTTGCACAAGGAAAAACTCTTAGCGACGTATAGAAAAAATTGTCGTCAAATGTTGAATATTTAGTGACGATTAAGAAAAATTGTCACTAACCCTGTGTATGGTTACTGTCTCCAAAGATAGAGACAGATGACAAAACAAAAAAAACTTGTGCCTCGCAGTGTTTGCTTACTGATCATACTAATTTTTGTTCCGACTACGGATGACAGAGACATAAATTTTTTGTTCCTTCCAAAACCGAGGGACAAGATTTCTTATCCCTAGGAAAGAAACAAAATACATAAGTAATTTCTAGAAATACCCCTCCCCCGCTAGTTATATTTTAATTAATTAAATTAAATTAAATTAATTTAATTAATCACAATATTTTAATTAATGAATAAATTATGTTTTAATTAATTATATTGTATTTAATTAATTATTAATAATATTTTAATTAATGATATTGTAATTAATTAATTAATTAAAATATTTTAATTAACGAATAATTATATTTTAATTAATTGATTATATTTTAATTAATTATAATGTAATTAATTATATTTTAATTGATTAATTAATTATAATATTTTAATTAATTATATTGTAATTAATTACAATATTTTAATTAATGAATAATTATATTTTAATTAATCATAATTAATTAATTATATTTTATTTAATTATAATGTAATTTAATTAATTATAATGTAATTAATTAATTAATTACAATATTTTAATTAATGAAGAATTATAATTGATTATTTTTAATTAATTATAATGTAATTAATTAATTAATAATAATATTTTACTTAATTATATTGTAATTAATTATATTTTAATTATAATATTAATTAATTAATTACATTATTTTAATTAATGCATAATTATATTAGTTAGTTATGTTTTA
>JAOTAY010000004.1:5363388-5376700 GCA_025629805.1 Erythroxylum baracoense
TTCATTGCTTTCTTAATTCTTAATGTTATTAATCAATTGAACTTACGATCGTATCTAGGTTGTTGATTAATAAGAATGCACAGAATACATGTTTCTAATCATTTACTCTTAAGAGAAAACATCCCCCAATGAATGTTTATTGATGAACTAAATTTTATATCAAGGATCCATTTTAGCATGATAACATCGGTGACCCAAAACTAAGGTTTTTCTATTAAATTTTCAGATTCAATCACTTTTGTTAAATTCAAATTTTTGTTATTTCTATTTTCTTAATTAATGCCGATGGTGGGTTGTCTATTTTCTCCCAAAAAGTTAGGCCACTTAGTGCGGGTAAATATGTCGAGTTAAGTAAGGAGGAATTCGAAATTGCCTATTGGTATATTTTGAACAATTGCGAGAATGTTGATACATACATGGAGTACGTATATTCCTTTTCATTCAAACAATCATATTATAATTTCCTTTATTAACTCTGAGATCTTACTGTATTTTTTTTCCAATAGAGAGCACAAAAATACAATTCGCAACAAAGGGATTGTTAATGTTGAAGAAAGACATAGGCAAAAGTTTGTATCATGGTTTACAAATCGAGTAAGTTTCATATTAATTACATATTATGAAAATAAGAGAATATGTCTCATCCTCATATTTATTTTCAATTTGTCGTACAAATGATATGGTTAAATAACCGTAACGTGCAAAAAGTGACAACATCATTATATAGTTTGGCATGTGGGCCTCATATTTGTGGGAAGAAATACGCAAGATGCATTGTTAAGGGGGTGCGATATCGCATACAAGATCGAGATAGTCGAGTTATAAGTCAAAATAGTGGGGTTATTGTTGAAGGATGTCATGACGACGAAATCATTGACTTTTACGGTGTCATATTTGAAATTATAGAGTTACACTACATCAAGAATAAGAAGGTTATTCTACTTAAATGCGAGGGTATATTACTAGCATAAATGTTAATAAGACATAGTATGATAATGATCCTTTTGTCCTTACAACTCAAGTCGAACAAGTTTTCTACGTCAACGATACTGTGTTGAGTAGCAATTGGAAGATTGTTTAAAAGTTTCAACAAAGGAATGTCTTTGATTTTTGTGAAAGAGATATTGGTGAATTGGATGAAGGTGCTGATGAAGTCTATCAAGATATTGTATTGGAGATCAATAACGAAGGCATTCCAATAGAAAATGCAGATATATCATCATTCCATAGGAGAGATGTTGAGCCCAACATAGTTCAACTGGATGAAGTCCAACCCCATCTTATCTTACAAACATATGAAGACTATACTCAGGATGATTTCAATGACAACGACGATACTTTACTAGAATATATTAGTGATGAAGAATCAAACAATAATGTACTTAATGATGATGGTTTTCGTCATCTTGATAATGATAATTGAATGTAAGTTTCATTGCTTGTATTGTTTCAAATGTTAATAAGACAATTATAGGTCTTATGTTGTTGATGTTGTAGTTATGTTAATTTACGATGACTATAAGCATATTTTAAATTTTTTAACTATGTTTTTGCAGATGTTGATGATTTTCAAAATCTTGATCATGACAATTTCTGTAAATAAATTGTTTTTGTTGTTTGAAATGTTAAGAAGTTAATTGTATGATGATGTTGATGTTTTACACAAGTTCATTATAATGGCACCTAGTCGAAACAAAGGAAAGAGGGTGGTAACGGGCGATGAAGTCTCTTCTATAGAACAACCAGCAATTACATCATTGAATGAGGAAAGTCAGCAACAACAATCTTTACCAACATCGTTTGGTAGTCATGAGGGATCTTCAGGTTTGTTATTGATAACCAAACATATTTACTTTTATGCTCTTATTACATGTTTAGTCTGTTTTTATCATTATGTTTTTTTTTCAGGTTCCAATATTGGCCTCAGAAAACAAGGTAGAGGTAAGACAAAAGCACCTGAGTTGCAACGGATGAATGTTGCAATGAATACTAAGTTGTTAATGACAATTGACCCCACGCAACGGTGCCTAGTGGATAAGATCTAAGCTGCAAAATTGGCCAGTGAGTTGGGCATCGTAGTGAGGAATGAGTTGCCTTGCCTTCAGTATGTCAGGCAGTTGAAGGAAGATAACTTGCCACAAAATATTTTGGATAAAGTTTTGGTAATATTTTAATTCATTTCATTATATGTATTGCAATTTTACTTAACTAAAATAATAACTTATCTAATAGTGTTTTCACAGATGAAATTCAATATCGTTGATATCGACATACCTGAGGTATCAAGCAATGTTAGTTCACTGTTGAAACAAAGGGTGAAGGATCATCGATATCGACTTTATAAATATTATCGGTCTTTCCCTTCTAATGAAGAGGCAAGGAGACATGTTCCGAATGAGTGACTGAAGAAAATTGGAATGAAATGTATGATTATTGAACTTTAGCAAAGGTTCAGGTTTGTTTTTTTCCTCTCCATATTTTCTTCCATTAATTATGTTTAAACATCTCATAACTACTTCTCTTAATTTAGGAAAAGTGTGAGAAAGCCAAGGACAATAGAGCAAAAATGATGACTCCTCATAACACTGACTCCAGATCATTTGTCGTCATTTGACAAGAATTTGTAAGTATAACATTTTCAATTTGTTATTCTATTTTTAATATAATAAGTTCTAATTAGTTATATTTTATTAAATTCATATTATATAGTCAAACACAACTCCAAGGGCAACAGTATGATAGGATCACACTGTACAAGAACACACATTACAAGGAAGGTTAAGGATGGACGTCTGAAGAGGCACAAAGTAATTATGTAAGTACAAATAAATTAATATTATAATTTATTTTTCTATATAATATTAAGTAATAATTTCTTAGTCAACTCGATTTTCTACTTTAAATTGCAGGACAAAATGCAGGAGTTGTTACAGTCGTCATTGGTTGAGAGGAATGAGCCCAAGTCGATGACATTTGCAACAATGTTCTTGGCACACGATCGGGCTATATCAAAAGTCTTGGATATGGCCCTAAGCTTGTTGGTACCTCTTGGTCACGACCAGCATGTGTCACGGCGCTTCAAAAAGAAAACCAGACATTAAAGACAAAATTACAATGTACAAAAGACAAGTTAAATCATAGACTAAAAGAAGTTAACAAGCTTAAAAAGAAGGTAAAATAATTACTAGGCTCAGCATATGTTAGTAGCAATAAGGACGATGACGAGTCTTAGTTTGTGTTTGACTTGTAATTATTTTTTTAATGAAATACATTCCATTTTTAATGTTTGTTTAATTTTAATTTATTATTATTTTAAAAATATGTCTCTAACATTAATTATAAAATAAATAATTTTAATATTTCAAAAAGTCTTAAAAATTGTAATAAATTAAAAAAATCGTTTTTAACAATTATAATAATTATTAAATTCAAACTTAAAATTTATCATTAAATAATATTAGCTACCAAAAACATTTGTCACAAAAGGTCTTTAAAATTGTACTAAATTAAAATAAATTTGTTTTTAACAATTATAATAATTATTAAATTTAAAATTAAAATTTGTCACTAAATAATATTAGCTACCAAACTACATTTGTCACAAAAAGTCATTAACTATGTATATAACAATGTTGCTAAAAACGTTTTGCTACAACCATATATTAGTAGCTAAAAGTATTTTGCTACCAAAAGAAAATCATTGCAAAACCCTATTAGCAACCAAAATCTAATTTGTCACAAAAAGTTTTTAACTACGTTATAGAACATTTCTAAAACATTTCCCTACAACAAAAAATTGGTAGCTAAAACTATTCTGCTATCAAAACAGAATCATCACTAAATATAATTACCTACAATTTGTGTTTCATAGGGAAAAACTTTTATCTACGAAAAGGAAACATCGCACAAAACTATGTACGACGTTCTTTCTTATCGTCAGCTATACGTTTTACTGATGAATTATTTGCGTCGAAAATACTTTTTGGAGACGACTTTAGGAAAATATCGCGAATGTTGTTTTGCTACCGGGATTCATCGACGATATGGGCGACGATATTTTTCGTTGCAAATGAGTATTTGTGACGATATGTTATCGTTTAGCGACGTTTATTTTCGTCGCTAAATGTCCTATTTTTTGTAGTGATTGGACCAACATGGAGAAAGTTACACTAAATTTTGTGTTTTCTCTTCAAGATCCTCACCTACAACATAATGAACTAAACATAAGAAAACATCATATGATCTATATAAAACATGCTATAAAAGTGTCAAATATCAATTAATTCAATCCCAAATAACATGTCAAATATAGTCTTATCAAATTCTCCCAAAGTGAACTCATTGGTTGCCTTAAAGCAATAGACAACAAATAAACCCCAGCTAATAACCTAGATTCTACTAAAACTAGAAACAATTTGATTGGATTATCGAACCCCTCAAAATTAATTCTAATTATTTAATTAAACTTTTGTAATAGTCGTGGAATCAGGTCAAATCCTAATGGAATTGAAAACTATTTTCTTAATTTCAATTAATAAACAAAATGAGGATTTATAATTAGTTAACTAATGAATTAAAATTAACAAAGAATCAAAATAGTGACTAAAAATAGTGAAATGTTTTACTTTCTTATGTTTCATAGTTTTGGATACAAAATGAGCTCCAAACTTTGAAGAACTGTTATTATTTCCTAGTCTTTTTGTTGATTTTAGCTCATTCCTAAACATTTTTATAGGTACCTCCAAAGTTTGTGACAAATCCAATTATTTAATCAACTGAAGAAATATATGTCCTAAAGATAAGTTTAGTTGCTGTGATTGATGCTTGAAAAGCGTAATTTCATGAAGATTTCTCTTCATTTATCAAGGCAGGATCAGAACTACCAGTTCTAGGTGGGAGGACGGTATTAACGTTCAGGCGAAAAAGACAGGCAAACCCAACTCTTGATGAAATTTACTTACGTTGGGATTACTTAGAATAAGCCAAAGGATTAGAATCGCAGGAAGTTTTGACACTGTTTACGTAATAATTCAGAGCCAAGTAGTTTTACATTGATGCATTATGATGGAAAGTGATTGCATGGGATGACAGAACATGGGCAACAGTTCCTGTCATATGGGACAGACATGAGACACCTAACCAAACATCCACACCTTATAGACATTATATAATGTTAAAAAATCAAACCATAATAAGTTAAATCGATAAACACAAAAATTTTAAGGTTTAAAGGGTTTAATTAGTATTAAACCGTCATAAATTAGCTAAAAATTAAATAAAATTAAAGAATTTAAAATATGATTGAAAAAATTGTCTTTATTAATCAAATAATTTGAATTTTAATTTAAAAAGATTGTTAAATGAAAATTAATTGATTTATTTTGGTTCATAAATACTTGTTAATTTTTAAAAATTGAATAAATTGATTGATTTTTAATAGCAAGAGTTATCAAAGTAAATTGAATCAAAAAGTTGGATGGTTTAATAATTTTATGGTTAAACCCGCAAAACCAGTTGAGTTTTTTAATCATTGGACAATAAAAATGTGGTTATAATGCTAGATCATTTTTATGATTAGATAAACTAAAATTTTATATTTATCTTTAATTTTCTAATTAAATAATTTATATTCATATGTCAGAATTAATGTCTAGCAACATGTCATAATCACATACATATTAAGAATATCAAAATAGTTTTGATTAATATTTTCATGCATAATTACTTATTTCATCATACGTTATTTTCATGGAATCAATATCTTTTTATTTGAGATCATACTAATTATTTATCATTAGTAACTGATTCTTCTTTTAATGACATATGAAAATTATTTTTAAAGTATCATTTCATTGTGGTTCAGGATTTCTCCAATCAATACCAATTCAGAATAACGAGATATTCTCTCTAATTACTTTAAAGTGATGAATAAGGATAACAATGGGTCGATGGTTGTCGGCCCATCCCTACCCGTCTACACTTTTTTTAAAAAAATTTGATAAAATAATGTCATTTTGCATGTTCCCTTTGGGTTAAGAGGTCTTGGCCCGAGCCATCATTAACTAAGATAGTTCATAAGTACATCCAAACATAATAATCTTTATACAAGATACTTCAGATATTTCAAATTAAAAGATCACTTTATACAATTATTACAATAAGTATTTCCATGTAAATTCTCCATATCGAATTGTTTCAATAAATAGTTTTTTAATAAGCACTCATATATTTGTTTAACTATCTTCATATATTTTTTATGAGTTGGTCCACTTTTTTCTTAAAGAATAAACATAACGTGGTCCAATCTTTATACTAATAGAAAAAAACGAAACATTCTTTCTAATTATTTTAGAGAGACAAATCTTATATTAATTTTTTAACTACATCTATATAGTATACCATACCCGTTAATTATCAATTGAGTTATCTTTAACTAAAATAGGTCAAATAATATCAAAATATAAAAATCCCTATATGCGGTACTTTAGAGATTTCAAATTTACGGTCATTTTACAACCATCAAAATAAGTATTTTTATAAACAAATGAGTAATGTTCCATATATAGTTCTCATTAGAGGTTAATGCACTAAACTTATTCCCTAACAAGCATTCATATATTTATTTAAGTATTTTTGTAATTTGATTTATAATATCAACTACTTTTTTATAAAGAAGAAACGTAATGAATTTTCATTAAAAGGGTAATTTCCTTCATTTTAAGTCAATTTAAAATGATTTTTATCAATGAATAATTTATTGAAATATTATAAAATATTATTCAATCTTTAAATTTTAGTACAATAAGTATTAAAGTATACTTTTTACTCTTATGCCATAAATACCGGTTGCTTTCTGGTTTCAACGCAGGCCTAAACGTTTTTGTTTCTAGTCACTTTACAGGCTGGAATCTCGGGACATGCTACATAGTCACACTGAGTTACGATGTCTACAATTTCATTGCAAATAAGTGATGTTTGAATTCCTATACTTTACGTGAAATAATGATAATCGGATGTTCTTAGACTCAAAGAACTTGTTCTACGATAAACATCAATTGAATTGAACCAACTTCTAACTATATGTTGAATTTATATCTAAAATGTAAATTCTTATGAAAATATTCAAAAACAATACTAAGATATAATACTCATATATTTATAATTATTTTTAAAGTCATGTCTTCACAAGTCATTTTATACATAAACAGCTAATTTTATTAAACATTTTTAATAAACAACTAATGTTGTTTACTGGTTAAATCAGCTGATAAAATCAGTTATTAGCTAACTGCTAATAGAATCAGTTATGAGCTAATGCAATCAACTGATTGTTAAACAGGCCCTAAACAAACACTATGAGTTAATGCAATCAGCTCATTGCAAAATAGGCCCTAAATCTTAAATGTCACGCCCGTGACAGTTATTAGTGACTGATGACTTAAAATTTAAGCAGACAGTTTTTAACTGGATAGAGTTAGATAGAGTAACATTTGGAAGTCTAGATTTTCAATCTAATATTATCTTGTCTAACTCTGTTTAATTAAAAAGACATCGTCGTTCTATTTCGAAATTTATTTTCTTGTGCTTCCAACGCAACGACTAGTATAATAATAATAAAATTAATTAAAATTTAAATTTAATTTAATATTTTCTATATTTTATAAATTGATTAAACAATTTTAATAAATTAATTATTTTTTAAAATTTAAAATTTAATCTTAAAAATTTTATTTAAGAAATTAAATTTAAAATAATAAATAAAACAAAATCAAAATATGCGTCACAGGCGTAACTTAAGTGTCACGCTTGTGATACAAATTTAAAATTTAAAATTTATATCTTAAAAATTTTATTTAAAAATTGACACATTTTTTATTATTTTAATTTTAATTTTAAAATTTAAATTTAAATTTTTATCTTAAAATTTTATTTAAAAATTAAAAAATTAAAAAATGTGTCACTTTAAAATTTAATTTTTAAAATAAAATCTTTATTTAAAAGAATTAAAATAAAAATAATTAAATAACAAAATGTGACATTTTTATTATTTCAATTTTAATTATTAATTATTAATTATATTATAAAAATTTAATTAAAATAATAAAAAAGAACATGTCACACTTTTTATTTTAAAAATTTTTAATTAAAATTATTAAAATTAAAATTAAAAAATGTGTGACAACTGACCCCTATGACACCTTTTTCCTTTTTTATTATTATTTTAATTTTTAAATAAAATTTATAATATAAACAATTTAAATTTTAAAAATTGATCAAGTCATTAAAATTGATTAATTAATTTATAAATACAAGAAATATTAAATTAAATTAAAAATTGATTAATTTTATTATAATTATTATATTAGCATGCATACGTATTAATGCAATATTAAACATCTTATATATTTATGATAAACTTTTTTTTACAGAGACTGATTGAGAAATGCAAATAAATTATACAATATATTATATTTGTGGAATAATTTAGTTTGATTTCAACAACTTATTTTAATTGATTAGTTTACTAAATTTTTTTAATTAATTTATAAATTATAGAAAATATTAAATTAAATTTAAAAATTGATCATTTTTTGTTATTATATGTTATATGTTTTTTAATTAGATTTATAAACTTAGTTTTTGTAAAGATAAATATCTAAAATCTAAATTCGTATGAAAATATTAAAAAACAATACTAAGATATAATACTCATGTGCTTGTAATTATTTTTAAATTAATGTCCTTATAAGTCATTTTATAATAAACAACTAATTTTATTAAACTTCTTTAATAAATAGCTGATGTTATCTGCTGGTTAAATCGGCCGATAAAATCAGTTATCAGCTAACTGTTGATAGAATTAATTACGAGCTAATGCAATCAGCTGATTGTCAAATAAGTTTTAAACAAATGCTATAAGCTAATGCAATTAGTTAATTACTAAATAGACTCTAAATCTTAAGTGTCACGTCCGTTACAATTATTAGTGACTGATAGCCTAAAATTTAAACAAAAACCACGATGTTTGAAATTGAATAAAGTTAGATAGAGTAATGTTAGAAAGAAGGTTTGGAATCTTGAGAAGTTGACGATTATGTGCATAATGATCAACACGTCCCTATTATAGGCACCTAGGCTTGTTACCTGATACGTTTTTGTTGTTCCGTGCCTCAGAGTTTCATGTATTACATAGTTACGCTGCTGGGATTGATACTCGTTACTATTTCACTATTTTGAATATTGTGAGGTCTGAAAAAAGATTTGGTTGAACTCATGACTATTGAAAACCCTAGAAACCTTAAGAAACTTCGGCTCCCTGATCGACCACTAGATATTGAAACCCTTGATGACCAACCATTCTCCCCTGTACCGGTGCGTTGTCCTTATGTGAATATACCTTCGTATCAGGAGAAGCTTTTAGGGAAAATTGAAGCAGCCAAGGATAGACCTAAATCGGACCCAGTAGACCTCCTAGCAACAAAGGCAATGCAGGTCAGGTTTAGGAATGATGATGTCATGTGTCCAGAATTCTCGATTGATAGTAATCTCAAAGCGTCTTTGATGCATCCCTGGCAAAAAGCAATTATTGTCAAATTGCTCGGCAAAAATATTGGATACAAAGTCCTTTATGCTCGAGTTCATCAGTTGTGGAAACCGTAGGGCTCGTTGGATATCTTGGATTTGGGAATGGAATTTTTCCCGGTTCGTTTTTCTAACGATGAGGATCTTGATAATGTGATCAACGGAGGTCCTTGGATGATTCAAGGGTCTTATCTTACAGTACGACAATGGACGTTTGATTTTTGCCCATCCCTAGCGAAATGGACAAAATCTTAGCTTGGGTTCGTTTTCCTGAACTACCCGTCATGTATTATGATGATGTTTTGCGTGCGTTGGCATCTGGTATTGGTATCCCTTTTCGAGTCGACCTCAACATCTCCTATGTAACGCAAGGCCAGTTTGCACGTGTGTGTGTAGAGATTGACTTGTCTAGACCATTGGTTGGCAAGTTATGGTTTGATGGTGACTGTTATCAAGTTCTTTATGAGGGACTCACATCCATATTTTTTTTCTTGCAGTGTATTTGGTCGTAATACGTATGCATGTCCGGTGTTGGCTCCAGTGATGCATGGTACAGCTGGCGAGGTGGCTCAAGGTGATGTAGTCGGATATCGAGCGGGGCTTGATGGTGCCAGAGATGGAAAGTCTCATGCTGCGGGTCAAAATGTGGATTCATCGCGATTTGGTGAATGGATGATAGTTAAAAAATGGACTCGACGTCCATCACGCCCCAAAAACAGGAGAATTTGAAGATAATGTCTGCGAAGGATAAGATTAACAGATTCGCTGCTCTTGAGACCGAAGAAGTGGTTCCGGTTGGAGGTGCTGGGTGTTTTAACATGGGCGTGGGCAAAGCTCTGGACCCTCAACACAGATCGAACACTAAAAGTTATCTTAGATGACGAGCGGGGATGTTGAGAAGCAAGTCAGTTGGTAGGCCCAAACCTAATATAGTCCACAGGCACGATATGGCCATATCTGCTCTAGTCCCCAGAGCAACTTCGAAAGCACAAGCCACGTTCCCTAATAAGGACCCTAAACTGGCTTCAGTGGAGGGAGAAAATAGGGAATTAATTCAAGCTCTTGCAGGCACCTTTAAACAGGCTTTCACAACTATGGATATGCGGAAGAATTTTGTGGAAGAGGGCCTCTTGACAACAGTGAGTCGGGGAAAAAATCTGGGAGAACCTCCTGATCCAGGAGAACATGTGGGAAGAGATATGAGTATAGTCGTAGTTCCTTCATCCCAATACCAGTATCCTGATCGTGTCAACATGCAGGATGCAACGCAAGGGACTGTAGTACAGGAATCTGATCTAGATATGATTGAACATAGTCAGGACGACATGGAAGCTTCCTCTAGCCAGTAATTAGGAGTGTTTCGGTGCCACGTTTCTTTCCATTTATTATAGATTTTTTAATGATTAATACAAACATTATTTGTTGGAATTGTCGTGGGGCAGGGAAAAAAGATTTTCGCCCATCCGTGAAAGAGTTAATCAGGACTCACAAGCCAGGGTTGCTTTTTATTCTTGAGACGCATATCTCTGGTGCTAAGGCTGATGCTGTTCTTGCTTCCATTGGGTTCGATTCAACTAAGAAAGTGGATGCTATTGGTTTCTTAGGGGGTATTTGAGCCATGTGGAATGCTTCTGTTTTTCAGGTGCAGGTTATCCATCGACATCGACAATTTCTTTCTCTCCAAATTAAGGAAAAGTATGGGGTGGAGTGGCTATGTTCTGTTATATATGCAAGTCCTGTTAATAACATTAAAGATGATTTATGGAAGCACCTTTTTATTTTAGTTCTTCTATTACACTCCTGTGGGTTACCCTTGGAGACTTTAATGATTACCTGCATATATCAGAAAAGCAAGGAGGTCAGTTTGATTGGAGAAGGGCTGCAAGCTTCTAGAATCGGATTGTCCAATGTAAACTCATGGATTTGGGCTTCAAAGGAAATCCTTTTACTTTTGTTAAGAAAATTCGTGGCATATTTACTACACAAGTTCGGCTTGATTGGGCTACGTGCAACCAGGAATGGCTTTCTATTTTCCCTGAGGCTTCAGTCCATCATCTGACTTGAACTAGCTCAGATCATTGTCCACTTTTGATGAAAATATCTAATAATGTTCCTCCTTCATCTCTTCGCCCATTTCACTTTCAGGCTGCGTGGTTTTCCCATGAGGAATTTCCAAAAGTCGTTGAAGAGGCTTGGCTTCCTCACAGTCATTCCATTTATGCCGCAATTGGGTTACTTACGTGTGCGGCAAGGAACTTCAACTTTTATATTTGTGGCCATATTATTCATAAGAAAAAAATGCTTTTGGCTCGATTGAAAGGGATTCAGAATTATCTAAGCTAGAGGCATTCTCAATTCTTGGTTCAGCTGGAAGAAGATTTAAATTTCCAATATTGACAAGTACTTCGTCAAAAAGAGATGTTGTGGTTCCAAAAGTCTAGAGTGCAGTGGTTAAAATATAAGGACAAAGCGACTACTTTTTTTCATGTTATGACTTTATCCCGAAGAAAGAAAAATTGCATTGAACGGATTCGATTAAGAACTGGTCTTTGGACTGATGATCCGAGTGTCATACAGGAGGAAATTCTTTCTTTCTTCAAAGATTTGTTTTACACCACGGAAACTATCTCTCCTATTAGAAATGGTTTGGACCAACAACAATTTTCGGACAGCATGCGTACGAGTTTGATGGTTCCGATGCAAAGTGATGAAGTTTGGCAAGCAGTTAAGTCGATGAAGTCTTATAAAAGTCCTGGGCCTGATGGAATCCAACCAATTTTTTACCAGACTTTTTGGCACATTATTGGTCCCTCTATAGTGGCTATGATTCAGAAAGCCTTTGCTACTGGCTCTATCCCGAGTGGTTTGACTAATACCCTATTGATTCTCATTCCTAAGGATGAGAATCCAGTGCCAGTAACTCAATTTTGCCCAATCAACCTCTGTAATGTTATTTATAAGATTTTAACGATGGTAATTGTTAATCGTATTCGCCCTTTTTTGAACTCTTTGATTAATCCAGCGCAAGCTGCTTTTATCTCAGGGCGCAAAGCGGGAGATAACATAATTATAGCATAGGAAGTGCTGCATACTATGAAGGGTATGAAGCGAGGTGGTATGGGGGTGAAGATTGACCTTGCCAAGGCGTATGACCGAGTTGATTGGTCTTTCTTAAAGGAGACCCTTCTTGATTTTGGTTTCCCTATGACGTACATCTCTTTGATCATGGCATGTGTCACAGCTTCTCAGCTGTTAGTGGTGTGGAATGGGCAAAGATTGGAAGCTTTCCAACCTCGTCAAGGATTGTGTCAAGGAGATCCTTTATCTCCTTATTTGTTTGTTTTATGCATGGAAAAACTTTCTTTAATGATTGAAAAACGAGTATTATCAGGGGAATGGGAACCTATAGTGATGTCTTCTAACGGTCCCAGGATTTCCCATTTACTTTTTGCAGATGATGTGATCTTGTTTTCGAAAGCGTCGGCGGGTCAGGCTAAGCTTATGCGCCTAGTTTTCTTAGACTTTTGTGCTTGTTCAGGTATGGGAGTTAACAATGATAAATCTAAGGCGTATGTTTCAGAAAAGGTTCGCCGTGGTAAGCGGGAGAGGGTGAAGATTACTCTAGGTATTCCCATCTCTCAATCTTTGGGAAAATATTTGGGCGTCCCCTTACATAATGGTAGGAGGAAACGAAGTGATTACATGCATATCCTAGACAAAGTGAACTTAA
>JAOTAY010000004.1:5381865-5400915 GCA_025629805.1 Erythroxylum baracoense
GTAAGAATTAGCACAATCATAGGCCAAGATTGTAGCTTGTAAGTAGTATAAATCGTGTGACTTTTTCAGCAATACAACTGAGCAAAAATTCTCCAATTACTTGTTTTACTTTATAAATAAATTTTATTTTATTCTATTCTATATTATTTATATTTAAAAATAATTTATTTATATTTTTATTTACATGGAAATAATTGGTGTTACGGTAATGAGAAATAATTGGTATTACGAAAAACTAATAAATATATAGAAATATGTTGATTGTTATTAGAGTAAGGAGAAATAATTGATGTTATGAAAAATTATTAAGGGTATATTAGATAGTATATATTTATTATTTTACATTCTATCATAAATCTTGAATCGAAAGTTTCTTATTTTCACTGTTTAGGATAGAACGGAACGTAACATAAAAACCTCTGCTTCCATCCTATTTCATTCCGTTCTGTTATAAAACTTTCTTCCAAACGATGAAAGTATATTACGTTCAATGCCGTTCCATTATGAAATCTCCAATTAAACAGGCCCTAAATTATTTCATAAAAATTGATTGATCAGTCAATTTTTAAATAATTATGATCATTAACGTAAAATAGACAAAAAATAACTAATTCAAAGTTTTACGATGAAACTAATCAATTTGCTCAATTTTTTAATCATTAATTTTATCAAAAACGAATTTTAGTTCAAACTTTTTCAAATTAGATTCAATCAATATCTTTAAATTTGAGTTTAATTCAAAAATGGATAAACTCAAATTTAAGTCGATAAATTGAAATATGATCCAATTTGTTAGCTCTATTAAAAATGAATTTTGAACGTGCTCGATGTTTAACCATTTAGGCAGATGTGATAATAAATCAAACTAGACCCAATTTGATACATGTTCTGAGTCTAACTTGAAACTTAAATGAATTTCCGTTTCGCAGTCTCAGCTCGAGTGTGGCAAGTAAAATAATATCGTTTTAGTTGGACCAAATCAAATCTTCTATTTCATTTACTCTATTATAATCTTATTTTATTAAATCTCACTCATATATTTAAATAAAATTTACGTAAATATGTTAATAAAATTTAATAAAACATGATAAAAACACCATAATCGAAATAAAAAATCTAATCCCTACTAGACGGTTCATCAATTGAGTTTTTTTTCAATGGATCTCTCAAGTTGTCAAAATCTAGTTAAGTTAAAACAAAGATTAAGTTGATTTGAAATATAACAATAGCTATTACCATTAAAAAAAACAAAGCATTCAAGTCAGATGTATCTATGATCCGGTTTACTATCATTCTTAAATTTAAATTAATTTAAATTTAATTTATTAAGTTCTGATTAAAATGAAATAACTGTCATGCCTAACGAAATAACTGTCAGACGAATATTAATGCTTTAGTTTTCTTGCGATGGTCCACCAGATCAAAACTAGCCATTAGCAAATCTCTCTCTCTCTCTGTCTCTCTTTCTTCTCTTATGTTTAGTCTTTATTCTCCATACAATATATTAGTAATGGAAGGCATAATCAAGCGGGGGCCAAAGCTTCTGCGACAGGTCTTCAAACAAAGTCAGGTATTTTTTTCTTTTGTATTTCCGTTTTAAACTGGGAGAGATTTGAGTGCGATTTTGGGTTATAGCGAGTGTATAGCGAGAAGATGTTCTGGATTTTTTAGGGTGTGCAATAGAATATAAAAATTGTGTGTATAATGGTTAGGGTATTTATTTTCTTTAGTGGGATTTAGTGGAACTATGAAATTGAGTAGTGTTCACACAGTATGATGGTAATTTATACGTGGAGAATGAAATGGATGGGATAAGATCAATTTGGGAAATACAAACTTTGTCAACATTTAAGTTTGGTTATGTTAGGATACAGATTGTGATTCTACTGTAATATTATTGTTATCTTATCACGACACTTGTTAACAAGTGAAGGCGATTGTTCTTTCTCAGCATCCTTTAAGTTCTGTTGCCAAGGGATTTATGCATAGGCAGATTTCGCAATTCGTGAAACCTAATAGAAATCGTGCTTTTCTCGTTGATAAATTGGGTCTGGTAATTTTAATGTCACTTGTTCTTTTGTTTGGTTCCAAGACGAATTAGTTCAAAGATATAGTTGTGTTTAAGCTAGAAACTTAATGATTGGCCTCTTCTTTGTAATTTATGTTTTCAACGTGAAGGTAAGGAGATTGGAAGCACAAGGCGTGCCATCCTAATAGTTGCTATAACTGAACAGTTAAATGATATTTTGGAGAATGTATCCCATTTTTTCATTTCTAAGTTAGAAATGCAAAAGATAATCAATTTGAAAGAGAAATTACTTTACAAAAAAAATTTCATTATTATTATTGAAAGTTTGAACAAATTAGAGTTTATGTAATTATTTGTAGACAATCCCATAATAGTAGATAGTCCCTTAATTAAGGAATTATTCTTAGAGATTATCCTTAGCTGTAATATCTAGCTATGTTAGGGATATTTTTATATTAGGGATATTTTTTAATGAGGAGTCTTCTTAAATTAGGAGACTACTACCAATATATAACCTAACTCTATATAATGACTTATTGGTCTGCAGCATATGTAAGATAGAACTTTTAATAAACATCGAAGTTTACATTCTTGTACTATTGACTTGATGATAATGTGTCTTTGTCTAATTGAATCTTTGTAAAGCGAAATAATTCAAGAATCAAACTTGTCAAAGTTCAAGTCCGAAGTACAAAGTTCTCAGGTACCGTAATTTTCTTCTCCTTTTATCTTCAGATGCTAAGTACAATTAAATACGGATAATTTCATGTTAGAGGACCTTTTCTTACTTTTGGGCTTTTCTCTTGACAATTGTATCATATACGTTCATGTTACTCGTGTCATTTCTTCACCACCACGATACGTTCAACATAACTAAACTTGACAATACTTTTGATTCAAACACTCAATTTAAACATAAAAGCTTATTGAAGTTTTAGCTCAAAGTAGTTTATACGTTTCATCCATACAAAATATATCTTATACAACCCTTAGTTGGATTTGAATCTTAATTTTGCAGTTCTGTCTCCAACTTTTGTCCAACCGAAGACTTTTAACGATTTATAACACAAATGCTATAGTTTGCAAATGGTTGTAGAAGAATGCATTGTCAACTCAAGTTTGAAAGTGCATATTAAATCCAAAAATATGTTGGTAGGTTTATAGAGTTCTTCAAAAGTTATATTAAGAAGGTTTTCCTACTTTTGTGTTTTCAATATCTACAAATTAAATACTTAATATGACTTTTGAAGAACTTTATGAACCTACCAACATATTTTTGGATTTAGTATGCACTTTCAAACTTGAGTTGACAATGTATTCTTCTACAATCCTTTGCAAACTATAACATTTGTGTCATAAATCGTTAAAAATCTTCGGATGGACAAAAGTTGGAGACTAAACTGCAAAATTAAGATTCAAATCCAACTAAGGGCCGTATAAGATATATTTTGAATGTATAAACCACTTTGAGCTAAAACTTCAATAAGCTTTGATGTTTAAATTGGGTGTTTGAATCAAAAGTATTGTCAAGTTTAGTTATGTTGAACATATCGTGGTGGTGAAGAAACGACACGAGTAACATGAACGTATAGGATACAATTGCCAAGAGAAAAGCCCAAAAACAAGAAAAGGTCCTCTAACATGAAATTATCCGTCAATTGTTGGTACTTGGTTGTACCTAGCATCTGAAGATACAAGGAGGAGAAAATTAAGGTACCTGAGAACTTCGTACTTTGGACTTGAACTTTGACAAGTTTGATTCTTGAATCATTTTGCTCTACAAAGATTCGATTAGACAAAGACACATTATTATCAAGTTAATAGTACAAGAATGTAAACTTCGATATTTATTGAAAGTTCTATCTTACATATGCTGCAGACCCATAGGTCATTATATAGAGCTAGGTTACATAGTGGTGGTAGTCAATAGTTCCAATATCGACAAGTACTTCATCAAAAAGAGATATTGTGGTTCCAAAAGTCTAGAGTGCAGTGGTTAAACTATGGGGACAAAGCGACTACTTTTTTTCATCTATGACTTTATCCCGGAGAAAGAAAAATCACATTGAACATATTCGATTAAGAACTGGTCTTTGGACTGATGATTCGAGTGTTATACAGGAGGAAATTCTTTCTTTCTTTAAAGATTTGTTTTGCACCACGGAAACTATCTCTCCTATTAAAAATGGTTTGGACCAACAACAATTGTCGGATAGCATGCGTACGAATTTGATGGTTCCGGTGCAAAGTGATGAAGTTTGGCAAGCAGTTAAGTCGATGAAGCCTTATAAAAGTCCTAGGCCTGATGGAATCCAACCAATTTTTTACCAGACTTTTTGGCACATTGTTGGTCCCTCTATAGTGGCTATGATTCAGAAAGCCTTTGCTATTGGCTCCATCCCGAGTGGTTTGACTAATACCCTATTGATTCTCATTCCTAAGGATGAGAATCCAGTGTCAGTAACTCAATTCCGCCTAATCAGCCTCTGTAATGTTATTTATAAGATTTTAACGAAGGTAATTGTTAATCGTATTTGCCCTTTTCTGAACTCTTTGATTAATCCAGCTCAAGCTGCTTTTATCTCAAGGTGCAAAGCAGTGGATAACATAATTATAGCACAGGAAGTGCTGCATACTATGAAGGGTATGAAGCGAGGTGGTATGGCGGTGAAGATTGACCTTGCCAAGGTGTATGACCGAGTTGATTGGTCTTTCTTAAAGGTGAACCTTCTTGATTTTGGTTTCCCTATGACGTACACCTCTTTGATCATGGCATGTGTCGCAGGTTCTCAGCTGTCAGTGGTGTGGAATGGGCAAAGATTGAAATCTTTCCAACCTCGTCGAGGATTGCGTCAAGAAGATCCTTTATCTCCTTGTTTGTTTGTTTTATGCATGGAAAAACTTTCTTTAATGATTGAAAAACAAGTATTATCAGGGGAATGGGAACCTATAGTGACGTCTTCTAACTGTCCCAAGATTTCCCATTTACTTTTTGCAATGAAGTGATCTTGTTTTCGAAAGCGTCGGTGGGTCAGGCTAAGCTCATGTGCCTAATTCTCTTGAACTTTTGTGCTTGTTCAGGTATGGGGGTTAACAATGATAAATCTAAGGCGTATGTTTCAGAAAAGGTTCGCCGTGGTAAGCGGGAGAGGGTGAAGATTGCTCTAGGTATTCCCATCTCTCAATCTTTGGGAAGATATTTGGGCGTCCCCTTACATAATGGTAGGAGGAAACGAAGTGATTACATGCATATCCTAGACAAAGTGAACTTAAAACTTGTAGGCTAGCAGTGTAAATTGCTTAATCGTGCAGGAAGGATAACTTTGGTTCAGGATACTCTATCTGTTATTCCTCTGTAGGCGATGTAGTCCACGTGGCTATGAGATGGCTAGGAGGCCTTTGTGGGGTAGAAGTGAGAATCAGCGTGGGATCCATCTTGTTGCGTGGGATATGGTCACGATGCCTAAAGTCTGCGGTGGATTGGGTTTGCGACAGGCTCGTGATTCGAACACAGCACTCTTAGGTAAGTTATGTTGGGATTTAATTAATGGTAAAGAGTGTTTATGGTCCAAAATTCTTCGACACAAGTATCTCGGGATGGGAGATATGTTTTGACATAGTTGTCCTTGTGCAGCTTCTCATATATGGAAAGGTACTATACGGAGTCTTTCTTTGCTAAGAGATGGGTATGGGTGGCGCATTGGAGATGATTCTACTATTAACGGTTGGCATGATATTTGGGTGGCTGACAATAAGTTGAAATTATTGGTCAATCATGTCCCTCAGGCACTGGACCATCTGCATGTCTCTGATCTTATATCTTCTTCAGGTGGCTGGAATTTGGATATTATTTCAGCGTATATTCCTAGAGATGTTCTTGCCCAGATTCAAGCTGTCCCAATTTCAGTGATGATGCGTCCCAAAGATCAAAGAATCTGGTGGAACAGTCCAAACGGGATATATACAGCTAAGGGTGGATTTGACTACCTCACTAAGGTGCCGACTATGGGAGGTACTGCGGGCTGGAGTTGGATTTGGAAGACCTGCCTAGCTCAAAAGCATAAGGTATTCTTATAGTTAGCTACATGGAATCGTCTTCCCACGAATGCCGTGAGATTTGAGAGAAGCTTGTGCCACTCTCCCTTATGTTCTAGATGTGGGTGTCACGTTGAATATGTTATTCATTTGTTAAGGGATTGTGTGCATGCTAAATGCTTGTGGCCAACGTGGGTGTTAAGCATGCAAGTCGACTTCTTTGCTGAACTGAATGCTTTTGAGTGGCTAAGAGGTAATTTAAGTAGGGCCAAAACTGATCTTGCTTGGGGATGGAAATTCATAGCCACTTGTTGGACTATTTGGAAAGCACGTAATAAAGCAGAATATGAGGGAAAAGTGATCCCGATATACATGCAACTAATCCAAATTAAGCATATTTGCAATGATTACAAGGAAGCGTATGATGCTGCCAATCTCCCTACTTATAGTAGGAAATTCTTGTTTCCTGGCAAGCTCCTCCGGTAGGTTGGCTCAAACTCAATGTTGACGGAAGTGTGCTTGGTAATCCTGGTGAAGCAGGTATAGGTGGGCTAATCCGTGATGAGACAGGGAAATTTATCAAAGGCTTTTCTTGCCACATCGGTGTAACCAACATCATGGTTGCCGAACTAATGGCACTTTGCTTTGGTCTTTCAATAGCTTAAGCTATTAATTGTGATCGGTTGGAGATTGGTTCAGATTCTAAGGAGGCTATTCGGTGTATTGATCGTCAGGAGCCTGATCTTCAGTGTCACCCGTTAGCATTACTTATCCAGGATATTCGGGTCTTTTGCGATCTTTTAGAGAAATGAAAGTGTTTCATACTTTCAGGGAAGGACACAAATGTGCTGACTTTCTAGCTCACTTGGGTTCAAGTTGTGATGTTAGAGAACGGATTTGGCTTTTTCCTCCTCAGGGTCTTAATTGTCTTCTTATTGCAGATGCTCAGGGTGTAGCCTTTAGCCGTAGTTAGTATTTGTTTTGTTTGTTCTTTTGTAACGAAAAAACACAGTTACGCTGCCGGCTATTATAAAATCTGTAAGGTAACGTATTCTACCCAGTTTAGGGTCTACAAGAACAACAACTTGGAGCATTCTTGGTTAACTTATCATCAAAGTATTGCCTATTATGAATCCATACACTACGACTATTGCTTAACCACTAAAAGATAACTCTAGAGACCGGATGTTTCTTAAAGTTCTTCTCCACTATACCGTTTCTTAATATAAGGAATTTAGCCTTTCTAAGTTTGCATGCCTGCCCAAATCAAATTTGGTTAAATCTTTGCAAGTTGCTATAGTGCGGTACTTACACGGGCCACTTGCTTCTCTCAACTCCTAACTGCTTAGACTGTCCGACTAATGATGGTCGTTTATATGACTGACTAGTCTTGACAGTGACAAACTTGTTAGTACAAGAGTTTCTTCTTCTTTTTTTTTTAAGAAACATCCACTAGGACAGTGAAGAGTTCAGTCTTACAGAAGTTTTTCTTGCTTTTACCGTTGCAGTCTTCCACAAATTGACGCCAAAATGGAGAATTCTCGCACGTCCTTATTTACGTTTGCTGTCTTTTTCTTCTTCATTTGCACTCAAGCTAGATGGAATCACCATGCAAAACACAAGCACACTTGCACTCACGAAGTACCAAATATCTCTGAACCTCCATCTCTACCACCCGAGATTGCTAATCAACCTGATGTTGCCAATCTACCTGAGTCTGCTAATCAACCTGAGCCTGGTAATCCACCTGATGATGGAAATTTCTACAGCTCTAGTGGGATTTTCGATGTGCGAAAATTTGGAGCTGTTGGTGATGGAACAACAGACGACACAGAAGCATTCAGGATGGCATGGGATGCAGCGTGCCAAATTAATTCTGCAATCATTCATCTTCCTTCTGGCTTTAAATTCATGATACAATCTACCATCTTCACAGGTCCTTGTCATGTTGGCCTTGTATTTCAGGTATGTTATTAGTTGTAAGTCCAACACGATACTCTTTTCGCTTCCTAAAGGTTAACAGGACTAAGGTTTTGATACATTGCGGTCGTTGAGAAGGTTGAAGGGACCCATATGCCTCCTGATGGACCTGACTCTTGGCCACAGAAATATAGTAAGCGACAGTGGCTGGTTTTCTACAAAATTAAGGAGATGTCACTCCAAGGAGGTGGTGTTATTGATGGTAGGGGACAGAAATGGTGGGATCTTCCTTGGAAACCTCACAAGGTATTGCCGAGTATGCTGTTAAGCTTTGACATTCTGATGATGATTCTATTACTAATATATTTTAATTTTAATGCCACAGGGAATTAATGGAACTACATCCCCTGGGCCATGTGACAGTCCGATTGTATATTTTACATTGAAAACTTTAATTTTACGCTCAGAAAAAGAATTGTTTGATTTAAACATAACCTTGGTGTTACAGGCTGTAAGGTTCTTCATGACCTCCAATTTAACCGTCCAGGCACTTGGAATGAAGAATAGTCCTCAGTTCCACTTCAGGTTTGACGGTTGCAGAAATGTTCATATAGAATCCATCCACATTACTGCGCCTGCCTTAAGTCCCAATACTGATGGCATTCACATTGAGAATACTAATGGTGTTAGAATCTACAACTCAGTGATCTCTAATGGTCAGCATAGAGATATCATAACTCTTCCTCCGTTCCTCCATTTACCGCCCGAAGACTCTGAGCTTTAACAATTCCTACCTGTTTGCAGGTGATGATTGCGTCTCAATTGGATCAGGCTGCTATGACGTAGACATAAGGAACATCATATGTGGACCTAGTCATGGAATCAGGTGCATCACTGATCTCTGAAGCAATTTTCACTTCAGGATAGCTTTCCTGTGGCTCTTAAACAAACCATTTAATTATAACTACTTTCTGTTCCCTTTCACCTAGTATTGGGAGTTTAGACAATCACAATTCACGAGCTTGTGTTTCCAATATCATGGTTAAAGACTCCTTGATCAGAGTGCCAAATAACGGAGTTAGGATAAAGACATGGCAAGGTGGCTCAGGAGCAGCATCAGGAATTATATTCAGCAACATTCACATGGACAATGTTAGAAATCCGATTATAATTGACCAATTCTACTGCCTTTCCAAGGACTGTTCCAATCAAACATCAGCTGTTTTCGTCTCAGACATTATATACGAGAATATAAAGGGAACCTACGATTTTCGAAGCCCACCAATGCATTTTGCCTGCAGTGATTCAATCCCATGCACTAACTTGACTCTCTCCGATGTTGAGCTTCTTCCAGCACAAGGAGACCTAGTGTTGGATCCATATTGTTGGAATGCATACGGTGAACAGCAAACGTTGACAATCCCAACAGTTTCTTGCCTGATGGAGGGCGCTCCTCGATTCCTATTGGACAATGACATGGATTATTGTTGATCCAGTGGATTCCTTCTACAAAGCTTTTCAAATATGCATGTGTATATAATTCAAGAAAAAAGCATACGCTGTATCCAGTGTCATGGTGCGCCACTGAATCTGATTAGGCAATGATTATGGAGGTAGCCAGGAATATTCTAACGTATTTTCCATCATATCTAATGTCTTTACCAACTAACTTTGATTCTGAAAACCAAGACCATCTTAACTATATAAAGCTTACTCGTTATGCCCGCGAGCTTAGGAAATTGATGAAGCTAAATCCGTAATCAAATACCTTAAAAACGCCTGATCAGGAACAAACATGATAAAGGGTTTGTTAGGTGTGGTAGTTACGAAAAGAATGGAGCGGGAAGAAATCCAAGTAGAGGATAAGTGAGAGTATTTGATGATCGAATTTTCTATTCCTTGAGAGCATCTAACTTTTTGATATTGGATGGTGAAGTGGGGAGACAACATTCTTTCTCTAGGTTGCACGCGCATAGCAAACCATAATCATATAGTATCACAATTATATAAATGGATAAAGAGCTAGTCTAGCATGTCGACTTATATATAAGCATGCTCTGAAAAGGTGTTGGTGAACCTGCACGGGCTTAATTCCGACTACCTGCCACCAAATTCACCTTTCAATCTTTTCTTCATAAAACAATCCATGCATTGCACAGAAAGTCCACATGATGGAATCAGAAATTCGTGATCTTTCAAGCACTTGATCGTTCTGAAATTCCTGTGTATGTCCTGTGGAGAATTTTGCTTGTAAGAGTTGAAAATAGCATTTCTAGGTCTCCAACACTTTTCTATGGAAATATTGGATTGAAAATTACCTAAAATGTATTTTTGAAAAAATTAAAATCTTAGGGTAGTCTGCAAATCAAATAAGGAGAATTAAACTCTAATTAAACCAATTGATTAAAATTAAAATTAAAATTATATGGATTTTAATGGCCACAAAATTTTTTAAAGACCATATTAAGTTCTTATTAAATATTAAAGAGAAAATTCTCACTAAAAATGAAAAAAAGCTCTCAATTTATTTTTTAAATGAAGTGTCTTTAATTACATTAATAAGACAATCCTTAATAAGTATACAAACTCTAAAATTAGAGTTTTAAAAGGAGAAGTACACTCTCCCTTGTTATAATCTATATAGGAACATCTAAAAAATTTTTAAAGGTCAAATCCAATTAAAATTAAATAATTAATCTTCGAGTCTATGAGTCCAACTTCCACATTGGTGTTGGTTAGCTTTTAAAATTTTGTTGATGCATATACTGACTTGTGATTAGTGCCAACTTATTTCTATTTCTCAAACCTCCTTAATCTAATACAAGACTAATGCCTGACATGCAAATGACATTAGTGCTAGTTACACTATGTTTTCACATTGTCCAAGTTTCTCATTTTTAACTCAAAACATATGGACTAGGATTTTAAACATTATCCAATCTTGCTCTTCATGTATTAAGCATATTTCATCTTTAACAACCTGTAGAAAAGTGATGAATCATCACAATTTATCTGATTCATCTTGAACAACTTCATTTTCTTACATCTCCATGATTAGTCCTTGTATAGTTACGTTCATGTGTTTGGTCTTTTCCTTAGTTATTAGACCTATAATTTGTTGTAAATAATCATAAGAATGACCAAAATTAGGTGTTGGGACAAGTTAATCTATATCATTCCCTACCTTTTTGAAAGAATTTGTCCATGAATCACCTACATTATATAAAGTTGATCTCTATTATTGATCTTTTTGATACTTGAAATTTATTTCCTTTAGACTGCAACTTAAAGTTCCTTTGTAAAGGAAATATCTCCTTATACATATGAATTCAAACTTAATCTCTAGATTTAAAAACAACATTTATGCCAATTTCAAAATGCATCATATTCAACTTCAAAAGTTTTGTCAAATTAAGCAAACATAACAAAAGTGTCAACTTATCTTTCAATGTATAAAAGTTTTCTCATATATATCATCCCACTGAAAAACATCATTTTTTAACAATTATATTTAAAGATATTCCTATAGAATTAAAATTTCCAAATCTTTTTGTTAAAACTTGTTTGTCCATGAAAACTTACCTCATTCGCATTCTTAGGTATAGGTCAGTTCTTAATTGTGTTAACTTTATCTTCATCTGTGCTTATTCCACATGAAATCATAAAAAAACTAAGAAAAGCAATAAATTTCATGCAGAATATACATTTCTTAATATTAAGATACAATTTATGCTTCTTTAAAGCACGAAAAATAGTAAGCAAATATTTAACATGATCATCCAAATTTTTCTTATATACTAAAATATCATCAAAGCATTCTAAAATAAAATTTCCAATGAAATAACACAAAACATGATTTATTAAACTTATAAAGGTACTAAGTGTATTAGTTAAACCATACAATATCATTAACCTTTCTTATAAACAATATTTTCTCTTAAAGATAGTTTACCATTCATCACCCTCTTTTATATGAATTTAATAACTTATAGTGATTTTGTTGATGACTCAACAACCAACACACATGCATATGTTCCATCCCTTTTTAACACCAAAATTATAGGAACCAAACATGACTAAGACTCTCCCTTCTTAATTTTTTTTTTCACTCACTCATCCACTTGCCTTTAATTCTAGTTTGTCTCTTTAAGATTAGTTCTATAGGCTAGTCTAATAGGAATTAATGGATCGAGAATGAAGTCTATTTAATTTTTTATTTCTATTTATTTTTTTATATAAACACCAAATTACTAGTAACATTAGTATAATTACATAACACCTAATATGAATTATGTGCTCATGTTAGACCTTATTACCGTTTTTCTTAGTTTGTGTGTTAATAGTATGCCTAGGAATCAATATATCTCTATGCATAGGTCCCTTAATGTTGACATCACTACCATCATTCAATATAGTGGCATCTTTTCATCCCTTAAATTAACACTCAATCCATAATAATCTTAGCTCTTTTATTTAGATATTCATGAGCAATATACCCAAACTGTTGGCGTATGAAACACTTAACACAATGTGACTTAAAAGATGATTTGGTTTTGGTTTAACCTTTGAAAACAATAACTAAATCATTTGCTTTTAGATCTTCTTTAGGTTTCAAGGCAATTTTATTGTCCTTCCAATTTGATTATAGAAAGAGTTAGAAGTTGAACCATATCTGGAAGCACTCTTAGAGTTTAAGTGTCTTTTCATCTTGATGGCGTTATATAGAAAATCCTCTATGTCCACATAATATTATAATTATACCATATCAACTATCTCTTTATTCAAATCTCCAATGGATCTAGCCATAGTCTTCTTACGATCATTTTTCAGTATTTCTAATTATGGTTATCTTCATCTCTTTATAGTAATCCTTTATGCTCATAAAAGCTTGAGTCAGTCCTTACAAATTTTTGCACAACTTATAATAATGGCTAACTATGAACCTCTTATGCATCTCTACCTTTATCTCTTTTGATAACCTAATAGGTCTTTCATCATTTCTATGCTTATTTATTGCAAACTGATCTCACCATATCAGAGAAGTGAATTTTATATCGTATTAGCGACGTCGACTAAAAATGGTACAAAATTTAGGTGTGTTATACTAGCTATGAATACCAACCAATACCAACATTTTCTTCTGGTATTGACTAGCAAAATTTAGAAACATTAGGGCTTATTTTTAAAAAATAAAACTAATAAAATAAACCCCACCCATACAAACCACTCTCATTTCTATTTACTCTATCTTCTCTACTCGGCTTCTGAGCTTCGTTATTCATTTTCCCTCCCTCCATACAAATAGTTATCGCCGACCACCTACTGCCCTCATGAGTCACGTCACCACCCACTGTCACTATCCTTGCACCACACTCCACTGTTAGAACGCTTACCTAACGCCATACATTGCAAGCCTCCACCTCTAGTTGAACTGCCTATTGCTCTCTCCACCTGTCCACCATCACAGTTGTCTCTACTATCGCAGTTGTCTTCTCCAGTCCACCATCATCATTCACCGTTGCTCACCTAGACAAATTACAAATTAGAAATTGAGATTTCCATTTTCTAGATCTAGATCTAAAGTTGACCCGACCCAAGCTAACCCTAACTTGATTACAATTTCTCATTTTTTTGTTGTGTTTTATGCTTTAAATTGCAATTGCATTGTGTTTTGTTTGTATCATGTGTGTTTTATGAATGGTTTATAAAATATCCAATGTTTAATTTTGGTTTAAAAGATGGAATTATTTGTGTGAGTTGGTTTAATTTCAATAACATATAGGCATTGTGAATTTATGAAGAAATGAGATCAAAACAATATTGTGTATGAATTATCGAAGAATATTTAAGTATTGTGAATTTGTAATTTGTGAATTGTCTATAATTCAAGAATATGTCATACTATTTGTTATTTTAATAATTATAAACATGAGATCAAAATTAATTCATTAAGTTGTTAATTTTTAATTAATTTATACAAAACATACAATTTACTAATTATTGTTTGCATATATAAAGTATTTAACATATCATTAATCATTTAAATATAAAATTTAATATATAATTAAGTCATTTAATATATGCAATTAAGTTAAAAAAATTAAATGTTTGCATTTTCATATTGTTTATTGTTTTCATGAGGAAAAAAATTACAAATATTAATCTTATCTTATGAGCAGCAAATACACATTTATAATATTATCTTATGGGTAGTTAAATACATAGTAAAAAATAATATATGAATTTATTAATTTAATTTTGACTTATGTTGTTATTTATTTTTACAGTAAAATGGAAGAAATTTAAGTATTCCTGATAATTCAACCACTTCAGGAAAATTCAATGATCCAGCTTGGGCTTATGCTAGATTGGTTCTCAGGATGAGGAATTATACCATTTGTTTGTTTTGAAACAAGCATTTGAAAGGTGTAAGAATTACTAGATTAAAGAAGCATTTAGTTGTGGTCAAAGGTGATGTGGAGCCTTTTTAAAAAGTGAGTCATAATGTGAAATGGTAAATGAAGACTTTACTTGAAGACTATTAGTATGAGAAAGAAAGAAGAAAAAGATTTAATTACGAAATTGGTAGTGGACGTTCTTTTGTTGATGTTCAGGATGATACTAGGAATGTTGAAAGTGGTAACATTCCTACTCAACAAGAAGAAAATGGTGCACTTGATGTTAGGAAAATAAGAAGGCAGGTATCTAATTTTTTTACATCACAAACAACTCTTAGAGCTCAGCCTTCAACTTAATAGTGCTTTACAATCTATAGAAGAGGCTCATAATATGAATATGGCAATGGCAAGATGGTGGTATGATTTAGGTATAACATTCAATGCTTCTCATTTTTATTATTATCAGCTTATGGTAGATGATATTGCCTTTTAAGATCCAGGATGCAAAGTTCCTTCAATTGATGACTACAAAGGTAAACTTCTTATTAGCTCTATTTATGAACTAAAACTTATTTAGATGAAAGAAGAATGACTCGGGTTACTTTTAGGTGTTCAATCATATATGATGGTTGAAAAATAGAAGACATGAGCTTATTGTTAATTTTTTGGTTTATTTTGCAAAGGGGATAATGTTTTTTTAAGTCTATTAATGCATCTGACCTTGATAGAAATGTTGATACTCTATTTGAAATATTTGATGAAGTTATAAATGAAGTTGAGTTAGAAAAAAAATTGTTCAGTTTATTACTGACAAAGATTCCATTTATAAAGCGACTGGAAGAAGATTGAAAAGCAAGTATAATTCTTTTTATTGGACTCCTTGTGCATTGACTTAATGTTTAAAAATATAGGGGGTGTTAGGTATTTTTTATTATTGATGAAACTATGCAGAAAGCAAAAAAGGTTACCAAGTTCAACTACAATCGTGTGTGGGTCTTGAATTTAATGAAAAAGGATTTCACTAATGATAGGAATTTATGTAGTCCTACTATTACAAGAATTGCAACAAATTTCTTATCACTTAAGTGTTTTATTATAATGAAGAAATAGTTGAGACAAATATTTACAAGTGATAAGTAAGTTGTATCTCAATATGCTAAGTCTAATGTTGGATTGGAGGTTTCTAGAATTATAATTGAAGATAATAAATTTTGGTCCCCATTCACTTTGTCATTTAATTTTGTGATCCTTTGGTAAGGATAATTCATCTGGTTGATAGTGATCAGAAGGCAACAATGATTTTTTTTTTGATGTCATGGAGAGGGCTAAGGAAGTAATTATGGCTAATTTGAAAATTTTGCCTTTTTTGTACATATCTTATCTTGCAGTCTTCAATAAGAGATGAGAAAGACAACTTTACTCTCTATTGTTGCGGTTGGGGTCTTTTTTAATCCTAATGTCTATTTCAAACTAAGTTTTATAAAGAAAGCTGAAGATAATATGAGAAAGTTATTAACTATTACAACAGTTGATGCCTATGAGATGATGTAAGATCTTATAAGTTCACAAATGTAGATTTGTAAGGATACTTCTACGGAATTTAGGATGCCAATTGTTAATGATCAAAGAGACAAACTTAATTTAGGTGTATTTTTTACTTTTGTTATTTGTTGAAAATTAATCATCACTTTATTTTGTTTATAATACTATTTTTTTTGTCTTATAATTGCTTGGTATGACCAATTCAGAAGTGGTATTCCAGAATTAAAAAAGTTTGCAATTCAAATTCTACGTCAATACGTGAGTACAATAGGGTGTGAAAGGAATTAGAGCATGTTTGAATTCATCTATTCCAAGATAAGGAATAGATTGTAGCATAAAAGAATAAACGACTTTGTCTTTATTTGAATATAATTAAAGTTTTAAGAAAGTTATATTATTACCATTATTAAGTTGGACATAATTTCTTGTAATTTCTTAATAAATTAAATTTATCATTTACTAAGACTCTTAATAATATAAGTACTCATGTAGATCTAATTTTTCTTAATCATATCAATCTTTTGGCTTATTAGGTTTATGAGGAACCGAGTTTGATAGATGAGAGCGACTTGGAAGATAATCTCAAATGAGAAAGTATTAACATGTCATTTAGTGCAATGACTTTGAATGATGGTGATGATCAAGTTTCTCTCTACGATGAGAATTTTGTACCAAACAAAAATTGGGGTCAATACAATTTGAGCGAGTATTCGATTGAATGAAGTTTCATGTTTTTGTTTTTCTTATTCTTTTAATTTCACTTATATTTAATGTATATGTTAAATTCCAGGCTAAAAGCCCAAATTGGGGCTTAACCTTTTTGAGTTTGATCAGTTTAAGACCTAAGCTTGTAACCTGCTCAATGAGGGGCTCAAATTTCACAAATCTACTCAATTAAAGACTTTTTCGAATAGAAATTAGGATGTGTTTTACACGCGTCGTTACAATGTACAACATGGCATCGTTATTATTGTTTTAAATGTCACATTTAAAAGAGTAAAAGCTTGTGTGGTGTTTTAAGTTTTAACCGTAGATGTTAGCAAATTTGGTAAAGTAAAAAGAGAAACCCTAGAAGTAAAGTTACATAAAACCCTAAATTTCCCACCGTCTTCCCTCTTGGATGCATCTTCACTATCGGCCAATCCGTGCTCCAATCTTCGTGAAAGGGTTATGTTGCCTAGTTCACGCATTAAAACCATCGTCCAATCCGTGCTTCTTCCTTTGTTGAACTAATTTCTCGCCTGGTTGATGCATCTTCACCATCACCCTATCTGCGCTCTAGTCTTCATTGAGGGGATTGGCTTGCTTGGTTCACGCATCATCTCTTGAAACTAAGATAAGTCCTAGAATAAAGTATTAGCCACTAGAATTAAGAGTGGTAAAACATTTGATTATGAGAAGTCTAAGGTTAGAGCGGTAAAATAAAGAAAGTGCATAGCTTAGAGTAATCTGAGGAAGATAGTATGAATGAGATGGGCAGAAGCCAATTGGTATTAGTTTCATCTTCTATCGAAAATGGATACAAGCATTCACCTTGACCACTGTCAAATCCTATCAGCTACCCATTCTGTAACCTCATATGCTAAAGAAAATAACAGAAAACTTTAAGTACAAAATATTTTAAAGAAGTTGCATATTAACATACCCTTCATATATATTGAGTATGTTTGAAGAAGATTATCTCTAAAAAAACAAACTTGAGGATTATGCTATGCTTCCTTTAAGTGACTTGCATGACCAATTACATATAAAGATAAAGGATCTTGGGAGTTTTATGATTCCATGTCATTTGACGTTATTAATTGTTTATGTTTGCTAGTGTTAATCTAATGACTTTATCTCTTTTTAAGCAGTTTAGAATAGGTAGCCTACTATAATGTCACTCTAACTTGTATTGGTTTATAAAGTATCAAACTAAGGTAATGGAAGATGTACTTGCTAAAGCGAAAAATTTCATATTTCCTACCAATCAGAGCACAATAAAAAAACGGTTGGTCCTATAAAATCTTAATTTGATGCTTTTAATTCCATTGCCCTCCTACATCCTTTGTTTTCTTTAAATGTTAAGTGGTTGTCTTATTCAAGGAAAATCAACACGTGAAACTTGCAACTGTAGTTTGATTACTAAAAATTAGAAATAAAATATTCATTTTAAAGAAACAAAATGTTAACTTTTTAAGGGCGACTTATTGATCAATTTCCAACACTATTGGTGCATAAGTCTAACATGTAGTCCTTTATTTCAATTGAGGGTTTTATTAAGGGAAGAAACATTGTTAGGGAAAAAGAAAAAAGAAAACATCAAGTAAGAAGGTAATGAAATGTGATCATATACAGAAATAATCCTTTTTAGAGTTACACTTACATCCTTATGTATATATACAAACCATAAGGATGAATTAAGGTCTCAAACATTTTGTCTATAGATTAAATTATTCATGTCTCAATAAACTTGCTTCAAGAGAGGAAGTTTTTTTTTACTTCTTTTATAAGTCCAATTAAAAATAAAATTAGATGAATTAAAAAATGAAAATTGGCACATAAGAAAGCTGTAGATGGGTTTTGGCCACTGATGACTGGTCGGATGAATTTCTACAAAGCAAAACAATCCTTAGTAGCCCTCTCTTCCTAGATCATTCTCCATATATCCCATGAGACTTATAAGTGAAAAATTGCACGAGTCTAGGAGCCACAGCGAGAATATGTTTTTCGATTCGCAGATGTATGGGGTTAATAGGAAATGCCACCACTAACTTTCAAGTGTTTCTTGTCACCTTTCACCATTATGAATTAGTTGGTTGATGGAATTATTATGAATATGTTAAGTATCACGTGCAGGCTTGAATTTCTCACTTTCTCTTTAGTGTTTCCTTTCAACATTTTGACTGAGTCTCTTCGTTTTCCTGGAGTTGGTCATTTCAGTTTGGCAGAATGACATTTGATAAAGTAGCTTTGAGGTTTCACCATGCGGGATGTTTTGTTAATATGGGTGATAATGTTATATATGAGGCTGGTTTTGTAGATGAATTTGAATTTGATCCTGACTTACTGAGCTATTTTGAACTGGTTGATGTATGTAAGAGAAGTGGGTATAACAATGTGAAAAAGATATTTTATCTTATGCCT
>JAOTAY010000004.1:5407680-5418345 GCA_025629805.1 Erythroxylum baracoense
CTTTACTTGGAGGAATTAAAAAAATTGAAAATTGGCATATAAGAAAAAATGTAGATGGGTTTTGGCCACTGATGATTAGTCGAATGAATTTCTATAAAGCAAAATAATCCTTAGTTCTTAGATCATTCTCCAAGTATCATTCAGAACTTAACCACAAGTTAGTATCAGAAAGCTCCCCTTCACTTGATTTAATATCTTAGATCATTTGTTTGTTTCTATTATTTACAGGCTGTGTTTTGTGTTGAAGAGTGTCCATAATCGTCCAACGTCCTCCTTCTTTGTAGATTGCGGTTGTCCATCCATCCAGGTAAGTCATCTAACTAATGTCTCCACTATGTTTTGCTTTACTACTAGGAGTATTTGTGGTATGAGGGTTTTTTTTAATTGCAAATGATGTATTGTTTTTATGTTGTTGTTTACAATACTTTGAGTATCATTGATGATAACATAAAGTTTTGATTTAACATTCAAGTAGTAACTTAAATCTTAAAGACTCTAATTACTAGTAATTTAAAGTTAATGTAACAATTGAATTAAATAGGGATTGCATTTAGTGTGGATATTTTTGAAACATTGAGGCATAATAAACCATTAGGTAGGTATATAAGCTGGAAACCAGTGATGCAGCTCCCATGAGGCTTATAGGTAAAAAAAATTCACAAGCCTAAGAGCCACAACGAGAACATGTTTCTCGATTCACAAGTGTAAACAACGCCATGTACCTTAACTAATAAAACTTAGTAAGTTCCTACTAACCTCATATATATATATGAGGTCATGAGGTTAGTAGGAAATGCCACTAACTTTCATGTGTTATGTTGTGCTTCAATTTGTCACTTTCACTTCAATTTTTTTATCACCTTTCACCATTCTGAATTAGTTGGTTGATAGAATTGTTATGAATATGTTAAGCATCATGTGCTATGCTAGGCTTTAATTTCTCACTTTCACTTCAGTTTTTATTTTCAACATTTTGACTGAGTCTCTTTGTTTTACTAGAGTTGGTCATTTCGGTTTGGCAGAACGATATTTGCGAGGTAACTCTAAGGTTTCACCATACGGGATTTTTTATTAATGTGGGTGATAATGCTTGGTATGAGGGTGGTTTAGTGGATGAAATTCAATTTGATCCTAACTTACTGAGCTATTTTAAACTGGTCGATGTATGTAAGAGAAGTGGGTATAACAATGTGAAAAAGATATTCTATCTTATGCCTAGTTTTGAATCATGTAATGGTTTGAAGGTTGTATAAGATGATGCTAGTGTGTTAGATATGGTTAGTCAAATAATTGGTACAGGTGGTATTGATATTTATCTTGAACATGGTGTGGATACCCCTGTTAGTGATTAAGGATGAATGTAACGAGATTAATCAGGGTAATGTAGTTGAAGATAATGGTATGGATGTTAATAATGAAGGGTTTGGAGGTAATGTAGATAATTTAGACGATGTGTCAAACATGGAGGATGAAAATGATGCAGATATGGAGAATGAAGATGATACAAATATGGAGGTTGAAGATGATGAAGAGGATTTAAAGCAAAGAGATGAAGGTAATGGTTCAAATGAAGATGATGAAGAGGATTTAGAGTAAGGAGATGAAAGAAATGGTCCGGATGAAGATGATGGTAATGGACCACATAAAGCTGATGCAGGTGATGCAGATGATGAAGATGAGGTAGTTTTATCTGAATATTATGACAGTGATGAATATGGAGAACTTGTTAGTGATATAAATGATATGGTTGATGATGCTATTAGAAGGAAAAGGAAATGCCCTGTTTATGATGAAAATGTAGCTGGGCCTTACATTAAAGTAGGGATGATTTTTCTTAATCATTTACAATTTAAGTATGCAGTGAGTTTGTTGTCCATCAAAACAAAGAGGGCTCATTATGTTTACTAAAAATAAACCCAAGTTTATCTAAGGTAAATGTAGGACAAAGAACTGCCCTTAGTATATATATGGAACATTTGATAGGAAGCTGCAGTCATTTCAAGTTAGGAAATTCGGGAACAATTATTTTTGTAATAGGGTATATACAAATCCTAGGATGAACACCAGCATCTTATCTGACTTATTGAAGGATCAACTTAAAAAGGAGTCATTTTTGAAGAATGATGATATCAAATTTTATGTTAAAGATTGTTTAGGTATTGAAGTGTCCATGAGTATGGTGAGAAGAGCAAAGAAAAAAATGGTAGACAGTGTTGTGATCAACATTGAAGAGGAGTTTAGGCAGCTTTGGTCTTATGCTAAAGTGATTAGGCAAACCAACCTAAGAAGCACTGTTACATTGATAGTATCTCGGCCAATTCCAACATCTCCAGCTGTATTTGAAAGAATGTACATTTGTTTAGAAGCTATTAAACATGAGTTTAGGCATGGATGCAGGCATTATCTTGGCCTAGATGGATGTTGGCTGAAAAACAAAACTAAAGGTGAACTTCTATGTGCTGTGGGAAGAGATGGAAAAAATCAAATGTTTCCTATTACGTTATGGTTGAAGTTAAGTCGACAGTCACCTGAAAGTGGTTCATTGAAAGGTTGAAAGCAGATTTACCTTACTTGGGCTCTAGAATTGGTTAGACTATAATGACTGACCAACAAAAGATAAAAGTTTCACATCAATCTTATTTTTACTTTCATTGAGAGTGTAACTGTTATGAATATGTAGATTTTTGTCCATATGCCTATTGAAATGGTTATGTTTTCCCTTGCAGGGACTTGATAGAGTCATTGTTGATTTATGTCCAGATGCTAAGCACAGGTTTTGTGCTAGACATGTTTATGTGAATTGGCATGAAAGAGGATATAAAGGGGAAGAGATGAAGGAGCACTTTTGGAAAATTGCAAAATCCTTCATAGTGAGGGAATCTGAAGAAAATTTAGATAAGATTAGAGCCAAGAAGCAAAGGAAAATAGAAGATATTGAGAGTTATACACCAGTTCAGTAATGGTGCCAGGGCTTTCTAGAAGGAAGATTCTATGATTGAGTTGGTTGACAATAACTTATGTGAAGCCTTCAATAAAACTCTGGTTGATGTAAGGAAAATGTTAGTTTTAGGGTTGTTTGAGCATATTATAAGAGAATTGATGAAAATAATTATGAGAAAAAGGAAGGAGGCTACTAAGTGGAAGGGAAATTTAGGGGCAAGAATATGGGAAGCAATTAAGAAGAATGTCATGATTGCTCAACATTGTTCAGTACATCATAATGGAGAAGGAGGGTATGATATTGATTATGGACAGAACAAAATATGTTATTGTAAGAGATATACCCTCTCTGACATTCCTTGTGCACATGCCATATGTGTTATTAGAGACAATAGGGTTAATATTGAAGAGTACACTTCTAGTTGGTTATGGAAGACTGAATCTGTCAAAGCATATGGGAAGGCAATTCAACTGATGCCTGGTATGAAGTACTATCCCATTAGTAATGAAGAAACTATTAGGCCACTAGAATTCAAACAAGGTCCTAGTAAGCCCAAAACAGTTAGAAAAAAGGGCATTAATGAGCCTTAAAAGAATACAAAAGTAAACAAAAAGCAAATTGCTAATCACGTGTCTAGGAGGGGCATGATCATTACATGCAGCCACTGCTATACAAAAGGACATAACAAAAGAGGCTATCCTTAGAAGGGTTGAGAGGTAATTTCTCAATTGCTTTATCTTTTTTTATGGTATAACTAAGATTCTTTTCCATATTAGTGGTAATCTTTTAGGTTTTTTTGTTCCATTCTCACTGTTATCAATGAAAAGTTCTAGCCTAGTTTCAAAATCCAAACCCAAACTAGTCAACTCATTTCCATCTAGAGCAAAATACAACGAACTCATATTCAATCCCAGAAAACATATCCACAGTTCAAACTAATACTGACATCCTAGTAAATGCCTCTAAATCTACATCTAACAATGCTAAAAGGGGAAAGAAAAGTAAAAGAAGAGCAAATGCCTCTGCCTTTGCCTCGCCTCTGCTACTGTATTTATATCTGCTGGTGTCACGACTGCTTCAGGTGCTGACAACACCTCAAGTACTGCTCATGTATGTGGAAGTGCAAATGCAACAACCTCAGTTCTTCTCCCAACACTTGGAGGTGCTTCAGAAACAACAAATATATGTATATCTTCAAAGGCCACCACAAAAAACCAAACCAAAGGAAGAAGAGAGTATGATTATGGTGTTATAGATGATGGAAGTAGATTGAGCATGTTTGGTGTTGGCAGATGTAGTCCAAATTCTTCAACGAAAATTACAGGAAAAAGGCTTATCACATACTCTTCTCTTTAACAAGAAGCAAGTAGGAAGTTCAAGAAATGGATAGAAGGAATGGGGATATACACAAATGAAACCATAGGGTTGTAGATGCTAAATGTACGTGTTAAATATTTACATTCTTACTAAACGTTAATTAATTCATACAACTTAATAATGTTTGCATTTTATCTCCAGCCTGGAAGGAGAAGTCAGAGACTACTAAGCTTTGGGCAGAAATTAATAAAGACAAAGGAGGTTATTACTATGCATGTGAATCCAAGCCAAGAAAGTCAAACTGTATCTTCAAAGGGAAAGAACAAAATGTAAACTTGACATTTAATTGTTAGTGAACTGAATAATTTTATGATATTTGTGTACTGAACCACAATAGATTGTAAAGATCTTGTTGGCATTCACATATTATTAAGCAATGAATGCAATGAGTACCAATTTATGTTTGAATTGCATTTCTTTTATGTTTTTTCCTTTTTGTTGAAGTTTATGAATGGGTTACTGAGGGTGCTGGAAGCTTGGTTGGAATTGTCATATTCTTTCCAATGTTTTGTAGTTTTCAGGGAAAGCTTAAAGTCTGTGGCCTGTAAGAGATGATAAGCTTTTTGTAGTAAAGTGTTGGTCTCCTTTATTTTCATCGTTTGGTCTTGAATTGAGATCAGATCATCAAGAAGCCATTTTATGTAGTATATAATCATAAACCAATCAGTGTGAATTGCATTTCTTTGAGGCCTTTTCATTTTCATTGAAGTTCATGAATGGTAGAACATATACGTTGTTAATACAAAGAATTGGAATTATAAGTCTATTAAACATCTGTCTCATCATCAATAATTTGATGACTTATAAAACAACTTAACAGTTGTGTTAATTAATGGAGGTAAAGTATGGATGACATTTTTTAGAATCGCCAATTACTGCCTCTTTTAACTCCTTTTGACTACTAACCAATACTCCATCTCCATTGATTAAAGATCATATTTTGTCATTAATCTTCCTTACCACAAGTTGAAACATCAAACATGTTTAGGCTAGTACATAAAACATGAAACTTGTTTAGGCTAGAACATCAAATTAGTATTACAACATACGTTGAAACATCTAACAATTGCATTTTCCAACATCAGGTTAGGTGAATTACATTTACACATTGTTCTAGTACATCAAACCATTTCCAGGTAAGGCTTTAAAGGTACAACTATTGCCTATATCGCCTTTATTGTTTAGACTAACAAACATAAGCAAAACTACTAAACACAAACTTAAACAAGCAACAAATTTCCAACACTTTGTTGAATATGTTTCATTACTAGTCCTTGTGCAACTAACGAATTCTTCAACTTCAAATTTTCTACAATCTTTCAACTTGCAAAACGTCTACTACATTATCTCTTAACTCTGCCACTTCAGCCTTCAATAGATTACTTTGATAATATAACGTCTTCTCTCTATTTTTCAGCTCTAAAATAATATGTCTTGCTTTTGGACAAAATCTTTGACCATGCCATTCATGAAATCCACAAACATTTTCACTCTACCATCAAAGAAAAAACAATTTGTCAATGAAATATATGAACATATATAGCTAAAACAACATAAAAATATACCATCGACAACAATAAAACCTTCTTCCTGGATTTTCATCAGTCCATGAAGTCCATCTAGGTGCTTTCAAGTTACAGTAACAATATTTAACCTCTCTGCCATAGTCTCATTCAACTGGGTAAGTTAAAGAAATCAGTTTGCATGACATCAAATCAAGCTTAAAACGCATCCCTCTACTGCCAACGATGAAAATTTCAAAAATTTCAACCTAACACAAAATTACAACCAAGAAAACTGTTAAGATATTTGTTACATTTCTCATTATTTAATTTTGGGATTTTTGATTATTGGATCTTCAAGATAATGATTAAAATCCAAATTAAGATGAGGTGTAAATAAGTAACACTTCCTATTTGAATTGGATTCTTGGATAAAACTTGAAGTGAAATAGAAGTCTATTATTATTGGGAATGTATGGAGATCATATTGGATTATTGAATTCCGTAAGATTGCTTGAGATGTCCTTGCATGTGTAATTCTAAGTCTCAACCCCCTATGTATGTTAACTGCTTTTCTGGACTCCTCACGTGTGTGATCTGGTGATTGCTTTTTTTGGGTGTTGGCTGCAAGTGTGTGTATGAAAAAGTGAGGCTTTGATCTGATTATTTTGGTGATTGAAGGGATATTGTGTAATTAGTGAAGTTAGAGAGGTGTGTGTCAAGTGAGGCCATGGTCTATTTGTTCTGGTGATTGAAACACAGTGCATGAAAGCATTAACGTGGGGTGACTTTGTCTTTGCCAAGTGTGGGTTAGTTGCAGGTGTATGTCAAGTGAGGTCATGGTCTATTTGTTCTGGTGATTGAAACACGGTGCATGAAATCACTGACATGGGGATCTCCATGTTGATATAATTTCATTTTGGGCTGTAACGGTTGTTGATTGTTTTCTTTGTGGGTGCGACATCTTTGAGTGGTAACGACTGGGTGTTAATTTTCGTTGTATGGCTTACGACTGGATTGCTCTAAATAGTGTGATTTCTGCCAAGGTTAATTGTGGAGTGGGATTTGCTGGATTTTGTGTGAAGGCTTGTTTGCATAGGCTGTCATACTTAATGTCTTCCTGCTGCAGTTGTGAGCTAATACTGCTATTTGCGTGAATCAGCCCAATTGTGTGGTGACAACTTTCAATCCTGTTTCAGTGGAGCTGAAACTATTGGGAAGTTGTTCTTCTTTTCTTTCTCAAATGTTCTTATTTATGTTGAATTTTTGTTTAACCAATTGAGCTATTTATTTAGTGTTCTTTCATTAAAAGTTTGTTAAGAAAAAAATGTCTGTTAAGGTTAAAACGAGTCGGTCGTGTTATTGGGTGTGAAATTCTTTCACGGGTAGTAAGGAAGAGGGATAGTGTCAAAGGTTGAGTGATGTCGACTCAGTAAAGCCTTGTATAAAACTATTGTCGTTAGTGAAAGAATTGAGCTAGGTGAGGGCCTCGCAGATGTAGGCAAGGTATGCCGAACTATGTTACCAAAATTTGTTGATGATTTATATTTATGGGTTTAATTTTTTTTTGTTTTTGATTGTGCTAGAAACGACTATGGTAAATTAAAGATTTTGCGAAACTACACCCCTACAGTTTATCAATTGGTATCAGAGCGAGGTCACCAAATCAGAACTTGGTACAACAAGTTAGTGCAAATCCGCATTTCATAAACATAGGTACAAGAGAAGGTGCATCAATTACTAGGCCACCGTTGTTAGATAGTTTAAATTATCCTACGTGAAAATTACGAATGAAAGTATTCATTCAGGAACAAGGAACAAAAGTGTGGAACTCAATTTTAAAGGGTTGTGCACATCCACTGACGACTGATAAAAAGGGAGAAGTAGTGCTTAAAGATGCATCTGAGTGGACAAGGGCTGAACAAGAGAGAGCGCTTGAAAATTCTCAAGCCTTGCACACCATCTTCAGTACAGTTGATGAAAGTCAGTTTGCTATGATATCAACCTGTGAATTGGCAAAAGAAGCGTGGGACACTTTATAAACTATAAATGAGGGATCAAAATCTGTGATAGCTTCAAAACTTCAAATATTGGTTATGAGATTTGAAGAGTTGAGAATGGAAGAAAGTGAAACTATTAGAGAATTCCATGAGAGACTGTGTGACATAGCAAACCAAGCACATCATCTCGGGAAGAAGTACTCTAACTTGAAACTGGTTAAGAAGACATTAAGATCATTGCCTCCGAGGTTCATACCGAAAATTGCAACAATCGAGGAAGCTCATGATATCAATGAATTGTCATTGGATAAGGTAATTGCAATTCTTACCAATTTTGAGATGAATTTGTTAAGGGACAAACAAGAGAGGAACACAGGATTGGCATTGCAAGCGGAGATTTGTAAAGTTGTGGATGACTTCAAAGATGAATATGATGAGAATGAGGATATGAAGTTATTGACAAGAAATTTCAGTAAGTGGTTAAAGAAAGTGAGGAAGGATAGATCCGATTTTAGGCAAAACGGTGGGAGCTCATCAAATAATAATTTCAAACAAAAAGGGAAAAGTCAAAAGGATGAAAGAAAAGTGAAGAAAATTCAATATCATGAGTGTCAAGGCTTCGGACATGTGCAAGCAGAATGTGTTAACACCTTGAAGAAGAGAAAAGAGAAGTCCTATACAAGCACTTGGAGTGAGAGTGAATCCAAAAATGAGTATGGTAATGAAGAAGAAGCTATGAATAGTGCCCCGTTAGTTGCTTTATATAGTAAAAGTCCAGTTACCTGCTTTACAACAACCAAGAAGGAACTAACCGATGACAAAAATGTGAGTAAATCAGAAAATTATGGGAAAAACACAAACAAATTAGCTTAAAGTTCAATATCAGATTATGACAGTGATGAAAATACTTTAGATGATAAAAAGGAAGGTATTTATAAAGCTTATGAGTTAATGTATACTAAATGGGTCTAAACATGTAAGAAAAATGAGAAGTTGAAGGAGGAAAACTCTTCCATAAAGAACATCATTCAAGATCTAGAGAAAAAGTTGTTGTCTACATTAGATGAGTTTAGTGAAACAAAATTGAAGTTGGTCAGTACAAAAAAAGGAATAAGAATGCTAAATGGAGGTACAGAAAAATTAGAACAATTGCTGGAAATCGGTAAGATTAAATGGGATCTTCAAGGTATTAGGTACAAAGGTGAATTGTCTAAGGTGAATGGTGGGAAAAAAAATAATGCAACCAAATCTGTCCAAGAAGAAATCTTAAGGAAGAATCAGAGGTTCGTACCTACATGTCACTTTTGTGGAGTGATTGGGCACATAAGACGAAAATGCTACAAGTTGTTACAATGATATTTCAAATAAGTCAAAACCATAAATCTAGATACTCTTCATTAAATTTCTAGCAGCAACCTATGTTATCGAAGCACTCTTGGGTTAGAAAGGGTCAAGTACAAGCATAAAGACGTAGTGAAGGATAAACAAGAAATTGTCCAGATACACAGTTAGTTAAGCTTTTGAAGAAATTGTTCAGACTAAGGATAAGTCAGTTGCTTCAGATGAAAAAATAAACCAGACAGTTGATGACCAAGATAATGTGACAAGGAATAAGCCCAGGTTTGAATTTCTTCAAGAGGCACAGAGACTGTGTGCTTTAAATTTTTTAAATATAGTTTGGTGTTATTTACTAAAGCAAAAAACAAAAAAATAAAAAAGAGGTTCGAAGGAGATATCATTTAGGCTTTCTAAGTTTTTATTCATAGGTTTTCTAAGGTTCAGTTGATTGATGTGTACATGAGGCTATGCTTGATGATGGGATTTTTGAATTTAATAAGTTGTATGCGGATGACTTTGATGTGAGTAATGATACTTTAGAGAGTGTTTTAATTGGTGATAAATTGTCATTTTTGTATGCTTATAATTCTACCGCTGCACCGATTGCTGATTTGTATGCTTCTTTATTCACTGAGATTGATCGTATTAAAGACATTCTTGTTTTGACATTGTTTTGTCCCAAGGGGGAGATATCAGATTGTTTTTGGTGAATGTTCCATTCAGGGGAAGATCTCAAGGTATCTCTGTAACTATTAGTCATGCTTTTTAGCATCTTTTTGTCCCAATGGGGGAGAAATTTGGATGATTAGATATTTGATGGATGTTCATTATTGTTTCCTTGGATGTTTCTTGAACATGAAGAATTTGATGGATGTTCTTTGGAACTTGATGTTGGATTAAGGGGGAGTATTGTGACTTCAATACTTATATATTTGATTATGTTATTTAAAGGGAGTTTCTTATTTGTGACAAAAATGTCAAAAAGGGCGAGATTGTTAAGATATTTGTTATATTTCTCATTATTTAATTTTGGCATTTTTGATTATTGGATCTTCAAGATAATGATTAAAATCCAAATTAAGATGAGGTGTAAATAAGTAACACTTCTTATTTGAATCGAATTCTTGGATAAGACTTGAAAAGAAATAGAAGTCTATTATTATTGGGAGTGTGTGGAGATCACGTTGGATTATTGAAGAATTTTGTAAGATTGCTTAAGATGTCCTTATGTGTGTGATTCCAAGTCTCAACCCCTATGTGCGTGAACTGCTTTTCTAGATTCCTCACACATGTGATCTGTTGATTGCTTTTTTGGGTGTTGGCTGCAAGGGTGTGTGTGAAAAAGTGAGGCTTTAATATGATTATTTTGGTGATTTAAGGGATATTGCATAATTGCTGAAGTTAGAGAGGTGTGTGTCAAGTGAGGCTACGGTCTATTTGTTCTGGTGATTGAAACACAGTGCATGAAAGCACTAACGTGGGGTGACTTTGTCTTTGCCAAGTGTGG
>JAOTAY010000004.1:5427012-5437053 GCA_025629805.1 Erythroxylum baracoense
AATCAACCTCATTACCTTGAAGAACTACTACTTGAGCTCATTCTCAAGTATTACAGCACAATGTTGTAATGTTGATTATGTACCCGCTGACAGCGAAATCATGTCTAGATAACTGAATTTGTTTGCTCTTAATAATCTGTATCTCTTCCATAAATGTCATACTTTATCTTTAACCTAACAAATAGAGATAAACAAAACATAGATAACCACCAATGAAGCTAAACCAAGTGACACAAATCATATCCTACGTACAATGTCAAGTATATAGGGAAGAGAAAACTTGGTCATATCTTATATAGAAAGGTATAATAGAATTGCACATGAAAAACAAATATCGTCTACATGCTATTAAACCTAATAATCAAACCCATTTAAAGAAGATTAAATAATTAACGTAAATGTAACATTGTTAGGGCAAAGGAATAAAGTGAACATTCAAACATAATAGATTTATATACAAAAATTAAAAGGGAGCATAACGCATTACCTACTTTCGTCTTCAATCATAGCACATGTATGTTTCAGATCTCCAAAAACCTTATTGCCCATTCACCTCCAATGCCAAAAGAGAGAGCTCACATTACCAAGAAGGCACAAGTGAGATTAGAGTGAAGGCACAACCAAGAGAAGAAAAAGAGGGTGAAAACACATGTTCAAAAAAATCGTTGATTTAGGATTTAAGAGTATTTCATTTAAGTCAAAATTTAAATGAAATTAATAAATTTTTTCTTAAATTTCACCTGGCTTGAACAATAAATTAGGTCTATTAACGTGGGATCTAAACACTAATTGACCTGCATGTAACGACACATGTAAAACACATCCTAATTTCTGTCCAAAAAAGTCTTTAATTGAGCAGACTCGTGAAATATTAGCCTTTCATTGAGCAAGTTATAAGTTTAAGTCCCAAACTGATCAAAAAAAGGTTAAGCCCTAATTTAGACTTTTAGCCTTAAATTCTATATATGCAATATAATTGTAAATATTTTTGTTTAAGATTTTGCTTTTTGTTGGTTCTTTGACACGAACTATTATTGTAAATTGTATATAGTTAAAGAGTTATGAATATTTATTATTCTTTTTATTTGATATTTTGGTGTAATTATTATTTGTTATATGATAAAGTTTTAACATTTTAAGTACTTTATATTGTCATTAATTTTATATTTGTATGATAATTAAATAAACTTTTTTCATATTAATTGTGGTTATTATTTATATGTGAAATATGTAAAAAGCAATATTAATAAAAATAAATAGATAGTTATTTTAAATTTTTATTATTATGATTTTGGAGACATGGTTGATGTAAAATTATATATTATATGGTACAATATATTGAAGGATTACTTTGTAATTTTAAAAAAATTAAGGACTATTATATAAATTTAAAACATTACTCGAAACGATTTCCAATATTAACAGGCACTAGTACATTAACATACCAAAACTAAATCTAGTATCAGCATCAGTATAGTATTCATAATATTACACTAGATACTAGCATAATTTATGAATTCAACTACTCTTAGTTTCACTTTCTTTTCTTCAGAGATTATAATAATCAAACTATGTTCTGCCTTTTTGTCCCACTCTAAAATAGTTCGACATTATTTTTCCTTGAAAGTTAATCACTCATGCTTTACTCAATTTTGGCTTTTCTCAATGATGTTCTCATCATTGTTGCATTTTACCTTTCTTTACAAGCTCTTTAAGAAGAACTATATCAATGGTTATACTAAAATAGCAAGCAACAATGAAGTTTATAACTTTGGTTCATGAAATCAACAAGAAAGAATAAGGGAAATGAAATCAATAAGAAAAAGCAAAGAAGGTGAAATCAACACGAAAGTAACAATGATAAAATGAACTAAGAATTCTTTTCAAAGAGGAAAATTTTTACAACACTTTATAGCACACGAGAACACTTTATAACTGGTTTGCACAATATATGATATTTAGATTTTGATGTGCACTTTTTAATTATAATTTTCATTTATGTTTTCTTTGAATTTTTTAATTTCACGTATACCTGGTGTAGACTATCAAAAAAATACAAGAAAAAATAAATACAAATATCTTTAATTGATGAAGAATGCAAGAAGTGAACTATTAATTAAAAAAATTACAAACAAAAAGAATTGTGTAAGATGGATAATGAATAGGCTTGGCAATGGGCAAGGCTAGGGATTGGGCAGAGCCCCATCTGAAAATTTATGTTCAAACTTGAGCCCAATTCGAAGCCCGATTGGGCTTGAGGAGCCTAGTCTAAGCTCTATCTCGATTAGGCTTAGGCGACTTGAAACTCAATCTAGCTTAATTTTTATTTTTAAATTAAAAAATGACATTATTTTTTTATAATTTGTGGGTTTCCGAGCCTGAATTTGACTTGAAGTTTAAAATTTTCAATAAAAAAATTTAGCTAAGCCTGAAGCATCGGTTAACTTCAAACCTAGCTAGGGTAGGCATCTTTTTCAATTTATAAAACAAATCTTAGGCTTAAAATCACCTAAAACCTTATTTATAAGGAATTAGAAACATAGGATCATCTTTAAATCAAGCAAAAAGAACTAGGTCATAATTAAATCAGTTGACTAGAACCAAATTTATGAGGATTTTGATAATCACAAGTTGCCTTGATAAGATTATATTTTCTTATTAAAAAATAAAGAGGAAATTCTCATAAAAGTGAAGAAAAGCTCTAACGATATTTTTTTAATGCTCTGTCTTTAATTATATCAATAAGACAATGAAATCTTAGTCCATTGCATATGGTGAAAATGATCAAACAAAGCTAAAATGGCAGGTGACCCCATACCATCCATACTTCAAGTGATTGTGAACCAGAAAGTGAGCAATCAAACACAAATTTAGAGCAGAAACGGGACGAAAAGAACATCTAAGCTGAAATAGTGCCTTTACTCAATTCTAAGAGATTTTAGAATATTTACGATCAACCACATTTTTAAAGAATAATTTGGTGGTTTCATAATTATTATAAACTAAAATAATAAAATATCACTGCCTTATGGATAGTAATTTCAATTTTTGAACATATTCTTGGAGTTAAAGAAAAGGGTGAAACTCCTAATTAGTCAACGCTGATACGTTTGTTTTCTTAAATGATACAATCTTAACATATGATTCTAAAGAGTTGATTTTCTTTCATTTTTAGTTATTTCTCAGGCATGTGCTCAAGCGTCAATGGATATCCAGGCCCAATAAGTAATGCTAGCATATGCATATTGTTTTTGTTTTTATCAAATTTTCTTGTCATCATACGTGCACGCGCGCATCTATGGTTTTTTAGGACACTTATAATCTTTATTGTGCCATTTCATTCCTTAAAGAAACAAAATTTAGAGGGGGAGAAAGTAGTTCAAAGATAACCTGAAAGATAATTCCGACCCAATAATGAACTCAAGAACAAAATTGTAAAATGATTTTTCAGAAAATATTCAATATTATCTTCAATTAGTAAAGGCTTCAACGCAAAATGTACTGTAATACACAAAGATCTCTCCTTAGCGTAGATCGGAGGAGGGCCATCAATATAGACAACTTTTTCTTTGCATTTTTTTATAAAGAGATTATTTCCGTGATTCGAACTTGTGGCTTTCAATTAGGAGAGGTTTCAAGTATTTTATTAATCATTTAATTCAAATTTGCGTTTTCGTGTAAATATTATCTTGTGAAATAATCTTTTATACATAATTTATAAATCAATACGTATAATTAAAATTTTATTTAAATTATTCATGCAACATAAAAAATTTAAATTTAATAAAAATTAATGTATAAAAGTTACTAATGAATTAATTAAACTAAAATTGAAAAGATGGCAACTTTGTCCCTTGCTGCAGGCGTATTTTATTTTTAGGTGGACCAAATTCTCGTGAGACATACAATTGGAAAACCTTTAAGACTTGACTTAAAAAAGGAAATTGTCGACGTGAACTTGGTAAAAGTTGGAGCTTCATCGAACAATTGGGCATTAACTTAAGACACAAGTTTGGTATAAAGGTGGAAAACAAGGAAGAGCGGGGCAAAGGGAAAATGCACCTGGTTTCCCTGTTCTCACTGGTCCAATCAAACGTTATTCCGACAATGCCCCTGAAAGGACTTGGAATATGGTAAAAAACTGGTGGTTACATTAAAGCTCAACAAAGCAACCAACATCATGCAACATGTCACGAAGCTATCGTCATGTTATGATGGGCTGACGCCTCATAGAGAATTAGAGATTTTTAAATTGACGACACTGGCGTGAGTTGTGAATTTACTCAAATGCCACCCCCTGCACAGCTTTATGTCTTCACATTCAAACAAATTTTTAATAAAAGGCATGGTGGCTATCTTCCCTTTTCAATTATCCAACTTATGGATATTTCAAATAATATATAATCATAATTTACATGATATTTAGATCAATTTAACAAAATTTACAAACAACACAATTTTATGATACTAGATTATTTAGGAAAAATTATATATGACAAGTTTTTAGTTACAAGATTTAGATTAAATTAAAAATATTTTAAGAAGTCATAATTTAAAGTTTTCTTTTCTAAAGAAAATTTTTAATAATTAATCAATAAATATTTTAATAATAATTTATCATAATTAAGTATGAATAATATTCAATTATGTTTCAGTCAAAATAAAGTAAAATTATATTGTCATAGGCATGATGTAATTAATTCTATCTTATATTTAGAATTAATTTGCACCAAGGGTATGATAACTCATCAATTTAAAATTAAGTAGGTACAAGGATTTGTACGGTGGCACGGGTGATTTATATTACAGCTGACTCTGACCATACTATAAACTATTGTCATTTGTCCCAAAGAAGCATCGACGAAATAACCTCGAAAGCGCATGAGACTATAGTCCGAACCTGTATCAACCACCACCACTCACATGGAGAAGGAAACCCAGAAAAGGGAACTGTGCAACCGTGACTATGGTGAAGAAACTGAAGAAGAGAAGATGGAGAAGTTCTTTGCCATTATCAGAAGCATGCGTGAGGCTCGTGATAGCCTGATGACCAACGGTTTCGATGTCCCAACCTTGAAGAAAGAGAGGGCTGATGGAAGTAGAAAGAAGAGAAAAGTTGAGGACTCAGAGAAGACGCCGCGACAAGTGGGTGCCTGGAAGCCTACGTTTCTACACGAAGACTTCATTTCAGAATCTGATATAGACAAGACGAAGGGACCATTTGGCGGTGCCTGGAAACCCACTTTTCGACATGAGGACTTTATGTCAGAACCTAATGTTGGGTTACAAACTCCTTCTCTGACCACCGTTGACAACGCACCAAGAAATGAAGTTCCTGACAAAGAAGCCATTGAAGAAGGTCTGAACCTGACGCTTTCCCTCTAATTCTAGCCGTTTAACGTTTCGAGCATCATCAGTTTATCATCTTCATGTATATACATATGTTTAAGCGAATTGGCTAGTATCGGAAGAATGTGTGAAAGCAATATCAGCTTGATATATTTTTTATTTCGATTTAGATTGGACTGGTTGTCAGGTCGGCCTGGGCAAAGCAGCGTGGCGCCCGTCCGTCCTCTAGATGTGAACCTATTGTAAATAGGGTAAGATGCTTAAAAAATTCGTTAGTAGACTTGTACCATATCAAAAAAATGATATAAAAAAGATGTGGGTTGAACATAAAAATAGGTTTTTGATTTTATTGCCTTTTCATTTCATAAATTTGCCCAAACACTTGTATAACTAATTAAATTCTAGCTACGATCGCCCTAGGGTGATGTAAATTTGATTATGATTGTGGAAAAAGAAAAGCGTACATATCAAGTGTAAGCTTTTTAATTTTATTGGTTGTTTATTCATTAAATTGGCCCAGACTCTTAGAAAGAAGCATAAAGTTCCAGAGAATAGATTGAATAATAAGTGATTAGTTCCTTGAAGTTTTTGATAGACAATAGATTGATGATGGAAATATCAGATATTGCCTTGGCTTTTCACAAGTTATAAAGGACCAACTTGCAGGTGAAAAGAGAAACATCCTCAAGCATAATTCGTTCTAAGGTATAATCAAACTACAGGCTGTTGCAGTCACGAGATTCAACTTGAATTGTTTTTTGAACCAGAGACATAAGTTTGACTGTACATTTAAAAGGAATCATAGCTAATAATATATTACCGCTATATAAGTTAGAAACGTTAACAATAATAATTAAGTTGGAAGTTGAAGATTAAGTATAAGGATCCATCAGATAAAAGGGCTGGAGAAACAGTGGTTGAGATCAATTTTATTTGGGCCGGACCTCAACTCCATTAGGGTTTTCCTTAAACCCACTTTTTTATCTTCTCCTACATAACAGCCGACAAAAGTTGACACGTATCGGACTGTCAGTATAAAAACATGCGTTAGGAATCTAGTTCCAGTATTAAAATTAAAAGAGCAAATCTCAGAATACACATGTCCGTTTCATTTCCAACTTGTCAGCTGCCTTTATTCCAACTAATTTAGGTGAAAAATCCTCCGACTCGTGCAGTTTTCGCTTACTTATGGGCTCATTGACTAAGTCTTGCCTAAACATTACCTGTTTGAGGAGATCCCTGATACACGACTTATTTTCAAAAAATTTCCACCGAAAGCTCGTGAATCATCTTTTAGAAAAGTATTAATAATAGAATGTAATGAAATATAATATTATTATATTATTTAAAATGAAAATTTATAATAAAATATAATAAAATGAAAGAGTAGGATTTTATATTAATCTCATTTCATCTTAAAACAAAAAAATAAAAAAATCTTTAATTTAAGAGATTTATGATAGAATATAAAATGATAAATATATATTATTGTATCAAATATAATGCATATCTCGTGAGATTAAAGTCAAGAAGATCAACGGGATTTAAAATAAATCCTGTAAAAATGGCAGATAGAAAGAGGAAAATTGTACCTAAAATTCAAAGCACAATAATTGATTAGAGATAAGAATTTAAAAATCAAAACTCTTGTAGTCGTGGCATCTATTGATACACATTTTGTATAGGTATAACTATAATATGATTTATCAGACGAAATTAAATGATCAACATCACTTGTTTGACATTACGTCATGCACCTGACGTCATTATCCTATTCGGTGACACGTATTCGTTAGCCTAAACCCATTCCCTGTATGTCACACGCTGACGCAAGCAGTTCCACGTATATCATTCTTAATGTCAAAGTACCCAAAACCGCCCAAGTTAATGGCGGTGGACATTTAAGTCCTTGTGCACGCCTCTGGAAAGTGTAAACCCAAGCCACCTATAAAGTTCCAATCTTTGAACGATTCTGAGCGCAGCCAAAGTTCTGAAACCCCCTAGTCCTTCTTCGTTTTCATTGTGTTCATTAATTTAAAAATGGAAAACGATGAGAAAGTTAAGGGCAGAGTCTGCAATGACGGCTTAGACGTGAAAGAAGAAGAAGAAAACCGCAAGATGGAGGAGTTCTTTGCATTGGTCAGAGGCTTTCACGAAGCGAGAAATCGAAGAAAGGTCGAGATTCTTGAAGAAAGAGAAAGGAAGAAGGCGAAGAAGACGAGACGCGTAGATGAGGGACAATCGTCCAGTTGGGTTCCGTCGTTCGTGTGGGAGGATTTCACGGCGGAGATTGAGTTCGGAAAGCCTCCTCTCATCTTCCCTCAGCCATATAACAGAAAGAACGATGAGGAAGATCACAATGGCATAAATCTTAAACTCACCCTTTAATTAACTTCTTTTAATTATCTTTTGTACCCTGATAGCTCCGCATTTATTGACGTTTCTAGCATTCGTTCTCTTCCACTAACTTCGCTTTTTCATATCTGATGTGAAGCCTCACTTAACCATAGAGTTTAGTCGTGATTTGGTTGTGAATGTTTCTTGTTAGTGCAGCTTTTTCCCTGTAATCTTTGAGGTTGTATTTCAGGAAACTGCACCATGAGATATAAGAATTAATTCGCAGTTTAATTTACATCAGGAGAGAGAGAGATACAAACTGAAAATGGGAGCTTCATGTGTCGTTTTAGGAATTGATAAACGACATGACTTTTTAGGGGTAATTGGTTCGCATACGAGAATAGTAATAAGGATAAGAATGAATATAGTGAGAAATAGAAATGGATGTTATCATTATAATTATGATAGTTGATTAAAAGGAAAGAATGATTACTATTACTACTGAGAGTGTTAGTTTGTAAAAAATATTAATTATATTATAGCTAATTAATAATTAATCCGGAATTATTATCGATATCGACAAGCAACCAGAAATGCTCTAGGTCGTATTACAGGAAGCAGCAACAGAAGAAGGTCATTAGAAATGAACCTTGATCCTAATTATCAGCTTCAACTGTCAAATCAAAGAAGAGCAGAAATGGTACCTGCAGAAGTGTTATATACAACAAATTGGAGTGAACCAAAGAATAAAGTATATCAACACTATTCAGAGGAAAGGGCACTAATTACAGGAGATACCCAAAAAGAAATGTCATTAATCATGAAGGAATCATATCAGAAGCTGAAAATGGAAGGATTAAATCATATTCATCTTGGTATGATTATGATTAGAATCTTTGCATTACACAGAAAATATGCTGGAGTCAAAATCCTTGTGGTCATAAGAGACAAAAGATGGGGAAGCGATGAAAGAGGCATATTAGGACAAATGAAAATTGATTTATCAAATGGAACGGAGCTAGTCTATTTCCTACCTGAGCAGATGATGACTATTACAGATTTTTATCAACAAATGGAGATAGTGATAAAGACCAAAGGATATGAATCATGGGTATCAGGAGAAGCAAATCTATTAATCACTCGAGGAGTAGTGGCAAGATTGACGAATACGAGTGCTGCATCATTCAAATTCAGAAATGAAAATCTACTAGAATTTCTCTCAACCAATGGTGTCAAAGCAATTGCAGGAAAAGAATATTCATCAGAAGTATTCAATGGTGAATTATGGAGAATAAAACCACCAGAGGGAATAGAAGCAGCGAAAGCACCTCAAAATGTGCAGACATGGGAAAACAAAGATAAATCTGTAAATCTCAGATTTACTCATTATGAAAATCGAAGATTTCCTGAAGAAGAATATGAAGATGAGGATGAGCAGGAAATTGAAAGAGATATGGTTATAACTCATAGAGTTATAAAAGAAGAAGAAAGGCATATTAACAGAATATTGCCAGATCATTTCATTCAAAGTGAAAGAGAAAAAGGCATTATTTGGGATCATTTGGGAGATGCCAAATACTGGGTAAAATATACAATCCCAGAAGAAACTGATGAAGTCATATGTGATGGTTGGGGAGAAGAATTTGAAAATGAAGATGAAAACAATGCAGAAACTATATTGGTCTTCAAAGAATTTGAAGAAGAAGAAAAAGATGAGTTGCCTTGGTACTATGAGAAAGCAACGGAAACAGTCTTAATGGCTGAAATGGACTATCCAAAATTAAGAATTGAAGACTTGGATGAGGCACCACATTTACAAGAAATTCTTACAAATACAATCAAATCAGCTGCATCATCATCACAAGTTGTTGATTCAGGATTGCGAGTTCCAACAGATTCAAGTATGGGACCTCCTCAATATCCACCAGCAGAACGACAACAATCAATTAATATACCAGAAATTCGTGAAAGATGGAAGAATTTCAAAGGAAAAAGACTAAACGTCTCAAATCAGTGGAATCTACCCTCAACACAAGCACAAACAGGATCAATATTGGTTCTACCAACAGATGTATCACAGTACAAAGATGTGATATCTCGATGGGAATCAAACAATAAGAATATGATTGATCGAATGACATGGGTGGATAATCAAGCAAAGGTAAATTACATTGAAAATCTCTTGGGAGAAGTCATGAAGAGAATGTTTCAACAATGGAGATTAGCATATCAACAAGAATATGAGATGTTAGTAACAGCAGCTGATGATACACAAATCATCTTCTCACAAATAAGAAGAATGATAACTTTGGAAGATCCATATCAAGGATCAACAGCATTTCAAGAAAGAGCATA
>JAOTAY010000004.1:5437153-5459977 GCA_025629805.1 Erythroxylum baracoense
AAACTGTAACTGAAGAAGATTAAGGTACATGTAAATACACTTGCTTTCCAGGGCACTATATTTACATAACTCCAACACATAAACCATCTCCACCTACATCCATGAGCTCGAAAGCTTATAAAGCAGCCTACGAAGCCTAGGATCGGTCTAACAGTTTATGTCTTATGACCATTAAGAGATCCATACCTATCCATCTACTTAGTGGACTTCCGGACATAGACATAGCTAAGTAATTTCTTGGTAATGTCTCCTAGAGGTACACAGTCTCACCTGGTGTTGATACACATGCCTTGAATAAAGAATTATTCTCCGTAAGGTATACGGGAGAAAGGAGGAGTAAAGGAGTACATATAAAAAATAATTCATCTTTACAGTAGATTGAAGATGCTGCACATTCCTCTTCCTAATGTCTTTATTATTTACAGACTCTGAATACACTCCCTTCAGAGTTAAGTAATCTGGTGATGACATATTATTCACAGGATGAGGAATGGGACTTAAATGCTTTGATTGCCCATTGTGTTGCTGAGGAGGAGAAACTTAAGCTTGCTACTACTACAGCCCTCAATGCAACAAAATGGAAGGCAAAGATGAAGCATGCTAAGATCAAAGGTAGAAAGACTAAATCTTCTCCATATCTTGATGTGGGTCAATCCAGTGCGAATGAAGATCCTAGGAACATAAAGAAACTAGCAGTATAAGGCCTAGAAGGAAAGACGGTGATCATTAGATAACTTCTTGGCTCGTCAATTTATGAATCTAATTTGCAATAGTCATATTAAGTGGAAGTAACTTCTTGGCTTGGTGACTACATAGTGGAGAATCTGATCAAGGTGCTTCCATAATGCATGGGTTCATATCCAGGATAAAGCCAAATAAAGAGAAGCAGAAACTGATGGTTCACTGTAATAAAGAAGTGGAAGTAATATCTATAGAGGAGGTATGTACTGAACCATGTTGTAAGGTTCATTTTGGTTTTTTACACGACACATTTTATATGTGATCTTTGGATCAATTTTCACAAAGAAGGTTGACGTTTTGTATTTAATGCTTATGTTGTAAAGTTGTGTTTAGTGCAAAACATAATGGAACAACTTTCTTGTCATATGGTTTGTATAGAATGTGTCTTACCCTGAATTAGATATATGCTTCTTCGTATCTTACTGAACAAGTCATGAAATGAAAGACCCTGATGAATGAAAAGTCATACATGGTGTGACATAAAAGTTTAAGCTACATTTTCGAAGCTAGGGTTGAGTGATTGATTAAGGAAAGCATTCTCTCAATTCTAGATTATGATGATCTAGGAACATGTTTTGACTATTGCAGGGGTAAGTTAACTAATAAGGACATTAAAGTCAACTCATGCTTCTGACTTGTTGAGTCTGATACATAAGGATATCAGAAGACCTTACACAATTGCATTGTGCAATTCTAAATGTATTATGATATTTGTTAATGATTATTCTCATTACAGTTATATGTTCTTGCTTAAAGATAGAAGGTTGAGAACTAATAAGAAAATCCATTCAGAATGTCAAATATGACAGTGGAGGAGAATATCATGACAAACATGGTGTTTCAGGACTTAAAAAGGTCCGTTTTTTAGATATATGGAATCGGTTAGAATAGTGACTTAATTTACTATACCGGTAGTCTTGAGCAAAATGGTGTGTTGTCGAAAGGCATAATCGCACCCTAAAGGACTTGAAGAAGTCAATGCAGAACAAGACTAATCTACCTGATTATCTAGAAGTGTGAAAACCCAGTCTCACATATATTCGTGTATGAGGTTGCCCTACTAAGGTGGTATAATCCTTATAAAGAGAAATTATAGGCTCATAATGTTCATTGCTATTTAGTAAGATATCCTAACCATTTTAAAGGCTACAGATCTTACTGTAGAGAAAGAGGGAATATAATAGTGGAATCATAAACAGCTAAGTTTCTGGAATACGATGTTTATGATGATGGTGGGCCCTTTAACCCTTCGGATGATAGCAAGGTGGATACTACAGTTATTATATATCCACTACTCATACAGTTAGATCTGGTAGATCTAGATCTTTGTACGGTGCCTGTACAGGAACATGAATCCATACCTGTACACACAGAGATTCCTGGAGGTACAAGATCTAATTCAGTTATGAAAATCCACCAGAGTGAGATAATATGTTATCCCATCTGATATCATAGTCTATTAGGTGAACAGGACTATGATATTAGACATGTTAAAAATCTAGTTACCTTTACAGAAGCTGTTTTTGTACCCAAAGAAAAATTGTGGTAGGTTGCAGTGACCTATAAGATGCAAGCCAAAAAGCATAGTAAGGTATGGGAGCTAGTTGATTTTGTTGCAGAATTGCAAGCCTGTTAGTTGTAGATGAAGTTTTTAAGACCTAAAGGATTTCAGGATAAAGTTCAGCAGCTTATGGACTAGCTCAGTTGCCTGATGGATCACTCAGGGAGAAATGTTAACTTTAGTGTTACTTTTCTCTTGTGTCCTCGAAGGATATATTTTGAGTGATTAAGGCAATTGTAGCTCATAATGATAAAGAGTTACATCAGATGGTTGTCAAAATTGCTTTCCTAAATAAAGACCTTTATAAAGTGGTCTATATGGTACAACCTGAAGGATTGCAGGATCTAGATGGAACTGACATGGTTTGGATATTATGAAGATTAATATATGATTTACACAAACCTCCCAAAAGTGATACCTTACAATTGATGAGGCTATTACCTTTTTCAACTTTACGGAAAATAAAGTTAAAAAGATGCTTGTAGTATGAGGTCAGGGAGAGAAAAGTTATCTTCCTATTACTTCATAAGGATGATATATTGCTCATGTTAAATTACTTAACCATGTTGTATGAGGTTAAGCAATGTTTGGTAGAGAACTTTGACATAAAGGACCTTGGCGTAGCCTCTTTTGTCCTAGGTATTCAAATTCACTGGGATAGATCTTAACACTCATCATACCTCTCACAGAGTGCATACATTAAGTATATTTTACAAAGGTTTAATACAGTTAATAGTAAACCTGTCATAACATCTATCTCTCATAGTTAGAGATAATCTTTGGTACAATATCCAAAGAATAAAGTAAAGAGAGAGGTTATGAGGAATGTTCTGTATTCTAGTACGATTGATAGCCTGATGTATGCTTGGCTATGACTGGGCAGGGCATTGCATTTACTGTTTGACTGTTTGGTCAGTATTTGGTTAAACCAGGTGTAGATCATTGAAACACAGTAAAGTGAGTGTTAAGATAATTAAAGGGAACCAAGGATTATGCGTTGACATATAGAAAAGTCAACAAACTAAACCTCATAGGGGATTCAGATTCAAATTTAGCTATGTGTCCGGATGATCGAAAGTTTACTTAAGGTTACAATTTTAAGGTTGCAGATGATACAATGTTGTGGAAGAGTGTCAAGTTGACACGGGTGACTTCCTCAACTATGCATATATAGTACATGTTGTAGGGCTACTTCACAGATGGCTTAGCTCAGAAATTTGATTTATAAGTTGTTTGTGGTTGATTCAATGGCTAGACCCATTCGATTGTAATATGATAATCAAGCTTCTGTGTTGTTTACTAACAATATTGAATATCACAGGGCCTTAGCATTTTGAGGTCAAATATTTGATAATGAAATAGTTGACACGAAAAGGTGACATTAAAGTTTGGAGCATTTAAAGACTAAGAAACTATAAGTCGATTATTTAACTAAAGGACTTTACCCACTTATGTTTGGAATACAAGTATACAATATGGGTGTTTTGAAGTCTTCAGATACTGTTAGTTAAAAGATCGTTATGTTTGCTCCATGTACATTTGTACATTTTGATGTATTATGACGGTATGATGGTTCATCAATAAAGATGATCATTATTTATCCTCAGTAATACATTTTATCATACATTGTCATAATACGTATGGAAGCCTTAAGATTTGTGTTGATCTTAAGCATTTTAAAGGTCATTGTGCATATATACAGATTAACCTTGAGCCTATGTCATTAGACACATACAATTTTATATGGATATATCCATAAAGGTTCTCTAATGTAGTTGGAGAACATAAAGTTTTCCTCTGATGTAGTTTAGCATTTGGTGAGAAGAAGCAAGTTTTCTCTAATGCTGTTTGGCATTCAGTGAGAGAAAACATGATTTCTCTAATGTAGTTTAGCATAAAGTTGGAGAAGTCGATACCTACAGAAGAAGATGATACGTATTAGATCATAAAGGTATCATCATAGATTGCCACACTCTATTTTCCCATTCATGTTAGTGAGGTATTATAAATTCGCGATTATATTGGATCTGTGTCATACATGACACATGTATCTGATACTTTTCAGTGTCGAAAGCCTTACAATGTTGGACTTTCATTATCTTTGGATCAAATGTTTTTTTTAAATATAGTCGACTAATACAGTAGCATAGCTTAACCGAGTTTTTAAACTTGAGTAAAACTGCAATTAATAATTGTCCAATGGGGAGATTGTAAGACATTTTTGCTCCTAAGGGCAATTTTGTCATTTTCGCATAAAGTGGACAGTTATTAATTGTAATTTTGATTTTAAATAAATTATCGGTTAAGTTACATAATTTGATCCAGATAAAGATAATAAAGTGGCCCAATAAATGATCTAAATCAATGGGTCGAAGTCTAGGTAGAAAATGGATCCCTTTTACTATGGACTTAGTCTATATCAGCCTTGTTATGGGAAAGCTCGATATGGAAGCTATATATATAGGTTAAGGTCTCCTGTAGTTGCTCATGTCAATCATACACGTAAGGAATCTCTGACCTATTAAGAGAGCTTACGTTTTGAGAAAACTATAAAAAGACCTAGCTTACGTTTCGACTTTAGAAAGCTCGTTTGAAGGTTTAGAACCGAAATTAGGTACATTCCATGTTTCTCTATTTTTTGCCCTTTCATGTTCGATCTGAGATACATAACTAAGGTACCGTTACGTATTACATATTAATTTTATTTTTTAATATAATTTGTGTATTTTTCTTGATAGAGGATTACTTCTCTTGTGAATTTCTAACAAAACTTACATTGGGATTATCATATATCAAAATTATACCTAAGACTTAGAGAGTTGTTCGTAGATCAGCGACATCTGCATTTGTTGATATGCTTCTCGTATATTTCCCTACAATTGTCCTAAACTAGCATGCTTTTTTATACTTTTTTTGTGCTGTTGCAACTAGTCGATTACGTAATAACTAAGTTCAAGCATATTCTATTTTTTGAGCAAGAAATTTATGCCGCTTTTAAGAACATAATTCACCAGCGATCACATCGAATTAAGGATCAAATTGTTAGATATAACACAAACTTTAGTTATGAACCCAGGATCAACCATAAACTTGTATTAACGGAGAAAATGTGACAAAATATCTATTTTGCTATCTATTGCTGATGAATAAGCTACTTAACAACTTGAAAAAGCTCCTCGACATATGAACAAACTCTTTAAACTTTTGAGAAACCTTTATTAAAGTTGGTTATCTATACGTTGTTAACATCTTTCTGTGCTTTTCTTAATACAAAGAAACTAAACATCCATTAACTTACTTAAGTAAACAGCAGGAGACGTTCGCAGCTATTTATAATAACCTTATCAGGCCTTCCCATCATAGACCCAATACATAACTGACCCATTTTTTTATTGGACTTCAGCCCATTACACCAAATACTTTATTGGGCTTCTTTATTATTTGCAACCAGGGATCAAATTTAATTTTCTTAACTTTAAGTTTATTAAAAATTGTAGTTAATAATTTTCCAAATTAAGAAAATCACTAACATTCTCCCCCTTGGATAAAAATTAATTACAGGAATTGTAACATTAATAAAACCAGTAAAAGTGGTTAAGCACAATCAATGTATAGGTCAACCAATTTCAAAAATATTTGACCCAAAGATAATGAAAGTCCATCATTCGGTCCTATAAGGCTTTTGATATAGGAAAAATATCAAATGCATTTGTCATATACAACACAGATCCAATACAATCATGCACCAATTAGGAATGTTGAGAAATCTCTTCAACTTATCAAGAGTTGTTAGTCTATCCTTCATAACTGACCACAAAGTAAAAGATGCCTTTGGGTGTAGATGTTGGAGCCAGATAACCTTGGTCTAAGGAATTCTGGTATAGTAGTTCTGAAGGAACTTTTTACACGACTGGTTAGTGAATTTACCCTTTTTGGTGTGGATAGAGTTTTGGAACTCTAAGAGGATATTCTGGTTAATTCTTTCAATTAGGATATTGAAATCAACTGAGGAAGGACTAAAGGTTGACACGAGAATGCCTAGATAAACCATTAGGAAGGAGTTTAACCTGAAACCAATGATAGTGCTAATGACTGATTCATTCTCTAAAGCATATTTAGCTAAGAAGAATCCACTTTTTACATAATTGACTTCAAAACCAGAGAGTTTGCTGAGGATTCTCAAGGCTTTCTTAAGAGTGGAGACTGAAATTTGATCAGCCTTAGAGAGGAGTATAAGATCTGTTGTAAAACAAATGTTAGTGATCCTTTAATTTTTGCATTTAGAGTGAAATTTAAAAGATTTTGTTCTCTCCACAACCCTCTTAAAAGTTCTACGGAATACTTTCATAAAAAGATAAAAAATATATGGAGAGATGGGGTCCCCTTATCTAATCCACTTGGCACTTTCAAAATGTTTACTAGGATGTCCATTCAATAAGATTTTGAAAGATGGAGTTGTAATGCATTATGAGATCCATTGAATGAAAATATATGGAAAATCTAAGGCCTTAAGAGTATTTAAAATGAAATTCCAATCAACACTATCAAATGCTTTATTATATCCATTTTAAGAAAAGATAATTGTTAGTATAGGATCTACAAACTCTTTGTCCCTTATAATTGTACTTAGTATAAATGCCCCTTAAGAAAAGTCAATATAATTGTGAAGCACACTTTTCAACCTCTGAGCTAAAATATTGGAAATGATTTTATATACTATATTGCAACATGAAATTGGCCTAAAGTTAAAGAAGTTCATTTGCTCACCACCTTTGGGAATGATTATTACAAATGTGTTATTGATTTTAGTTAACAATTTCCCTTTGTTGAAAAATTCTAGAATAACATCAATCATAGTATGCTTGATTAGGTGCCAAGATTTGTTGAAAAAATGAGGGTTAAATCCATCAGGACCAAGTTCCTTATAGGTCAAAGATTTCAAAGAAGCTTCAATCTTTTGAATGGTAATGGGTTTAATTAACATTTCAGCTTCCTGTGGAGTAATAAAAAACTGCATAAGCTCTTTTAGAAGACCCTGAGATGAAGTGGCCTTGGTGGGTTCTTGCAAGGTGTTGGAAAAGTAATTAAACCCCCTTGTAGCAACGATTTTTAAGATTTAAGCTCTTCATTGTTTTGATGCAAAAAGATAATTTTGTTACTGTTTTTCCTAGAGATGATAGCTCTATAGAAAAAGCTACATTTCTATCTCTCGCTTTTGTCCATTCGACCGTTGACTTATGTTTCATCAATGAATAGTCTTAAGTAAGTACATTGGAGAAGTGTTGCATAGCAAGCTTTTCCTAATTCTAAAGATCAATGGAGGTGGGATCATTTTAAAGTTCAATTTATATCCTCTCAAGAGTAGTTCTTGTTGTGTTTAAAAAATGATGAGTGTTGCCAACGTTCTTTTAAAAAAACAATTTCATTTATGCTTAATGAGTGGCATCTTCCTTGCAAGAAAGAATTGCTCAAAGCCTTGTATGAGGACATTTAATGCTTTCAGTATACAGGACTCAAATGTAGCTAGTTCATCTAGGAAATAATTAAATTTGAAGGGGGAGTGAGTTTTGGTAGAATCAGTGTGAGTTACAATGAGAGTGAACTGAAAGGCTTTGATTAGTAGAAGTAGAGTAATTTCTTAGGTAAGTAATAAGCCACACATGATTTGCCAAACTTTTATCAAGATTTTTTCGGGATGTAGTTATCCCCATATTTCTTGTTAGACCTTGTATAAAAGTTGCCTCCACAAGGAATATCTGAAACTTTGTGTCACATAGACATTGTCTTATCTCAGCTCAAGGGTTTCCAACAAATTTGACACCTTGTGCTTCTTCTGGACTGATGAATGCATTAAAATCTCCAACAATTAGCCAAGGTTGTGAGGAAGTGTTTGCTAGATATTTAAACTAATTCTATATAAAGGATCCTTGATATGCACTGTTATGAGCATATATAAATGATTTGAGAAATGACATACCTGAATCCATTCTAACAACTTTAAGATGGATTAATTGATCTGAGGTGAACTTAGTGTTGACATTGATGATAAGAGAGTCATAGACAACCATTATTCTACCATTGAGATAATGACTGTAGTTAGTGATTAGATTCCAATACCTTGGCAAAAAATTAAAAAGGTTGAAACTACGAAGCTTGATTTGAGTCTCCAAGAAACCAACAATAGTTGCTTTATTTTGAGCTAATAAGCACTTCACCAAAAGCTTTTTATAAGGGGCATTAGCCCCTCTGATATTCCAATTCAGAATATTCATGGTTTTGACTCCTCAACTAGATCATTTTTCTTTCTGCTTAATCTTCATTTAATCACATGTTCAAACTCCTTATCTTGTTTTGAATTTTTTCTTAAAGTGGTTTGATCAATCCTATCTTGTTCACATGCTATTGGATCTTGACTGCAACCTATACCTAGGATCTTCTAATAGATCCAGAGATGTTTGTATCTAAAGTTGGAGAGGGATTTAGGTGGTGTGAGTCAGAAGGAAAAGAAGTATCTAGAGCTATTTGGGATTTTAAAACTAAATGTAGGAAATTGGCTGAGTCCATAGAGGGAGGTTAATGTCTGGTGGAAAAAATAAAAGAAACTAAGTGAGTTTGAAGAGAACAAACCAACCAAAAGGTTGAGAAGAGAGGAAAGGTGATGCAATAAGAAGGATGGTGTAAGGAATTAGTTGTTAAGAAGATAACAAGAAGTCAACAAAAATCAAAAGACTAGAGGCAATGTCAGAAGATACTAGTAGAAGAGAGGTTTATAAAGAAGAGGCAGTATACAAAAGGTGTGGTTTTATTACAAGAGAAACCAGATAGCTCGAGGAAGATAAGTAAATAATGAAGCTAACATAATGAATAGTTCTAGAAAGGGAGCAAAAGGAGAGGCATCCTCACTTTGATCCTACAATAGACTATAATCATAGAGATCCTTAAAATTCAACATTAATAATTATAGCAATTTGACTATGATAAATTGCATACTATTTAATCTATGATCACTATTTCTTTGGAAGTCTCTATGATTTCTTACCTTTACCCATTAGCCAGTGCCAGAATTCCCATTGCTTGGTTTGAGGACCCCTCTTTATACCGAGATGTAGTAATCTCTTCTCCATTGGTTTTTTAGTTCCATATATTTATTGAGCTTTTGAAACCACCTATTTCAAAACTTTTACAATTTTGTTCCCATATTATGGCCTAATTTGGTTTAGATAGTCTTCGTTGGTAACTCAAATGAATTTCATCTTCTATAAGTTCTCCCACATCATTTAGCTTCATTATTCTCAATTTTCTGGAAACTTCTAGTCCAAGCCATCGTTAGCACATATTCTAGCATACCTGGTATGCTTTGGATTAGTTGATTGTTTGTCCGTGCAAATTATTTTGCCTATTAAACTTGCTAATTAACTTAAGCCCTTTATTGATTAATATTTTAAAGGAACATTACGAAAATTAATCCTTATAAATGCATTCCCATTTTTATTTTAATCATCTCTAAACTTGGTCTCCATTTTAAAGTAAGAGGGGATTTTAAATGACATGGTATGGCCCAACTTGTAGGATTTTATTCATAGTATCTTCATTACTAAATTTAAAGACAAATAAATCTTCTTCATATATCAAAGTAATCTCAATCCTTATCTTTTTCTAGGTATTTGTATTATATAATTATGAGGGAATCAAGGCCTTTTATCTACAAAGAAACATACTAACAAAGCTTTCAATTTATGATCACTTGCTTAGAGCACCTTTAATAGTGGGACCTTATATTTAGCTTAGAGGAATGCACCTAAGCTTCTTAAAAGTAGATGAGTCTCCTACTACCTTACTCTAAAATAGTTTATTAACCACAAGAGGAGAAAAATTAGCCACCTAAGACAAGAAATTAGAGGCATTTCCATTAACTGTAACTTACAATTTCAAGTGTATCATAACTAGGAAGCAATAAGGAGAACAACTAACCTTAGTAGATTTAGGAGATGGAAAAATGCTATAGAGAGAGGTAGCAGAAGAAGGTGAAGATGAAGGTTACAAAGGGGGAATCAACTAGCTCAAATATAAGGATATAAGCCTTGGAACTTGGAGCCTTAGAACAAAAAGGGACCTAAGATTCAGGGATTGCCATATGAATTTCCATACATGTTCTAAAGGAGGAAGAAGAATTTAGAGCCTTGTTGGGTTCTATTCGAAGCTTAGCAATTAAACCTTCAGATATAGAGGATTACCTGAAGTAGTAAGAAAGAGGAAGCAAGGGATAGATAGAAGAAATCTTGCTTATTATTGTTAACTTTAAAATGAAAGTCAAATAAAACTTTTAACCAATTTCAAGATTGAAAAGAAGGTTTAGATAGAAGTTGGAGTTTCTCTCTCTAATCCATTATGGAATCCACTTGTTTTGATATGCATGATTTTAATTTTTTAAGAAAAGTCATATTAAGAGACAAAGCAAAAATCTTTCGAGGAGGAAACACAATATCTTTTTTTGGGAATTAGATGATTAGCAAATAAACTTTAGTTGTAAAGTCATAGATGAAAGCTTTTAATATCTTTAATTTCAAGGCATGGAAAATATTTTGAATTTTACTAAATAAAAATATAATGATCAACACTGTGACGTTACTATTTTCACAATAAGATAAATCTTTCAAGAATATGAATAATTAGATTTAGTGTTTTTTTTGTGATAATAATTGTTTTATTTCTTATCTAACATTATCTAAATCTTTATTATAGTCTTTTATTAAAAATTTTGGTAATTGTCTTGTTAAGGAAAAGTCACAAATCTTTTACAATCTAGATAATATTTTCAATTTTTGTTAAATGATTTTTATTGTCTTCTTATCTATTATTTTACTATATTAATAGTATTTATTTTTTATGACCTCAAATTATGATTATCTTCTAGTTCTGATAATAATTGCTTATAATATAAATATTGTCTTCCTAATCTAAAATATTTTTTATTCAAATATTTTATTTCTCGTTGTGATAAAGATCTTGAAAGAATAATAAAAATTAGTAGTACTATGAATGAAGCATAAAAATAAGATATATAAGTAAAGCATAAAATAAATTAAACCAATCATTTAAGCATAAGTTGGTGTTTCACTAAGAACTAGTATTAATAACCAGATAATAAATATTCAATGTAAAAGTTTGATGTTAGTTGTAGAAATATAGCAGTAAGTAAAAAGATGTAAAGGATAAATTATAAAAATGTAAAGCCAATCCATAACAAATTGTAATATTTATAATAGTAATATAAGTACAGGTTAATTACAAAAAAATTCATCCTGTACTCAATTTTGCAATACTGACATGAATTTTAAAAAGTGGCACTAAAATGGTTCAACTTTTAATTTTAACAAAAAATAGCATGACGTTAAGTTCTCTATTACTATGAATGGTGTGATGAGCCACATTAGAATAGTGTTTGTTCACGTAGCTGCCACATATTGTATTTGCACCACATGAGTTTATTATTTAATAAATTAAAATGTCAAAAACCCTAAAATAAATAAACATTGTTTCATATGTTTTACTTCATAAGTATTTTAAAATGTTTGATAGTTTTAATATATTAAATAATAAAATTCATATGTGACACAAATACAATATGTGGTAGCTAGGTGACATAAATACTAACCTATCATGACTCACTACATCATCCACTTTAACTAAAAACTTAACGTCGGGCTATTTTTGTTAAAAATTAAAAGCTAGAACATTTTAGCACCACTTCTTCTTCTTCTTCTTCTTCTTCTTCTTATTCGCAATTTTTTGAATCAAATACCATTAAAGCTTGTATCTTACCAAATATTGGCCTAAATCTTAAATTTTGAAGTATTGTATTAATCTTACAATATTCAATTATATGACCCTTTCTTCTACATCTATGACGTATTAGATTCTTATAGCTAAGAGAAGCAGAAAATTGTTATTTTTTATAATTTGGTTTTCATCTATATTTTAAAAATACATATTTTTCCATATAGGAGGTTTATCTTATTTTTACCAGTATATTTGTAGAAAACATTAAATTGTTGAAAAGGATCCTAAATATTTTTTAGATTTAAATGTTTCATTCTTTAATTATTTTTCTAGTCCCATGTTTTGACACGATTTTAAAGCCTCCTTTTATGCATTACTAATTAACTCTCTATATATCAATTTAATGAAAGTTTTTTAATCATTGTAATTTTTTCTAATTTGGTTTTGAACTGTTTCTCTTATTAAAGGGAAAGCCCTTCATATAACTTCTTCTTTTAAGAAGGGTTGGTTTGAATCTTATCTTAATATTAGCTAAATAGAATTGAAACTAGAACCCACTCATTATTAATTGCACTAGCCAGCTTAAATTACTCTATAATTTCCATTTGTAAATTCTTATAATATTGTTCTAACCTGTAGCCATTAATTTTGAACACTTTAAAAGTGTCCAAACTTTAGATTTCCACTACACAAAGAACACATTAGTAACAACAAATGAACTGAGCCATCTAGATCACAAATTTCCCTGGAAATAATTTAAGCTTTGAATGATAGAGGAAAACCTTCTACCCTACTGAAAATTACTTCATTGAAATCATATTACCATGGAAGGCTTTAGTTTTCACCTTATAAATTCTAACATTTTATAAGCATTATTACCAATCTCTTATAGCTTTTGAGTTTGCAATTTTTAAGTATTACCAACCTTAATTAGCTCTATGTTATATTGCTCAACAACCCAATGGCTTTATGTTTTAACTCTACAAGTAAATGGTAAGGTTTACCAAAAACTAACATATATAAAGATATACCAATTGGAGTCTTATAAGCAATTCGATATACCTATAATGCATCTTCCAATTGCAAACTCCAGTCTTTTTGATTTGGATATTCTAATTTCTCTTGATTTAATTTATATATTGAAAACTTATACTTGCCTATTTTTCTATGGATGGTAAGCAATTGAATTCCATGGTCGATAATAGTAGCTCGAGGCATTCTAAACCTAGTAAAATTGTTAGACGTAACAAAATCCATTATAACTTTGGCATTGTCAGTATGAGCAATCTTATCTTTTGCCTACTTTGATAATTAATTCGTAAAAAATAATGTAATTCTTACTAAGGTAAGAGGGAAAAGGACCCATAAAATTCATTCCCCATACATAAAAAATCTTACATACCAGAATATTCGTAAGTGGCATTTGATCTCAGTCCCAAGTTACCTATTCTTTGGAAATGATCACAAGACTTACAAAACATATATGCATTATATAATAACTTAGGCCAAAATAGCCTATATTCAAGCACGTTTTGGGTTGTCCTCTTTGGACCAAAATATCCCCCACATATAAATGAATGAAAAAAATTTAGAATAGAAGGAACTTATTCATCTAACATACACCTTATAATAATTTGATCATAATAAAATTTCTAAAAATAAGGTTCATCCTGTACATAATATTTTGCCTCTCTTTTGATTTTCTTCTTTGTTAACTTTAAATTAGTTAATGGGTAAGGACTTAGTAACTAAGAAATTCATTATTTCAACATACCAAGGAATTACTTATTAGATGAAAAAGAGATTTCATATGGAAATTCTTCTTGAAGCTCATCAAGTGTGGCAATAGGAATTATCCAACTGAGGTGATCAACAAATAGTTTTTTAGCTTCATTTTTGCCATATATCTCCCAATTAAATTCTTGTAGGAGCGAGATCCACCAAGTTAATCTTAGTTTAACGGCCTTATTAGCTAACAAAAATTTCATAGCTATATAGTTTGAATAAACGATCACCTTTAGTGCATAACTAATAAGAGCAAAATTTTTTCAGCCCAAAAACTACTACAGAAAGCTCCTTTTTATAGTGTCATTAAGGATCATAGATGTATAACATATGACACGTGGCACCTTCCCTACTCTGTGGCCCAAAATGATTCTAAATGCCTAGTTGCTAACGTCACACATTAACTCAAAATGAAAACCCTAATTTGGTGGTTGAATTAACAAGGCTATAGTAAGTTGTTCCTTAAGCTCATCAAATGCCACTTTGCATGACTCATAAAAATTAAATTCCACATCTTTCTATAACAACCCACATTATGGTTGAGTGATCTTAAAAAGATATCAGATAAAACATTGATAAAAACATGCATGAATAAGAAAAAATGAACTTCCTGTATTCTTATAGGGTAAGGTAGAATTTTTTTTAATATCTATCTTAGCTTTATCAACCTTAATTCCCTTAGAAAACACTACATTACCTAAAATTATGCCTAGATTAACGACGAAATGTCATTTTTCATAATTCAAAACTAAATTGTTTTCAATGCAACGTTTTAGCAACTTTTTAAGGTTAACTAGGCATGTTTCAAAAGACTCAACATAAATTGTAAGATCGTCTATAAAAAATTCTATGATATCCACCAAAAAGATACTTACTATACACCTTTGGAATGTTGCTAGTGCATGACATAGCTTGAATGGTATTCTTGGGTAAGCAAAAATACCAAAGGGGGCATGTGTAGTCTTTTTTCCGCCCTCTAATGTAACCAAAAGCTGATGATAACCTAAACAACCATCTAGACATCAATAATGAGTTTTACAAGTAGTTTTTTAAACATTTAGTCAATAAAAGGAAGTGAAAAATGATATTTTCTAGTAAATGAGTTCAACTTCCCATAATCGATCTAAACCCTCCACCCATTTTGAACATAAGTGGGTATCAACTCACCATCACTATTCTCTACTACAGTTACTCAGATTTTCATTGGAAGCACCTAAACTGAGTTTATGCACTTACTATCCAAAATGGCACAAATTATCTAAGCATCAAGAAGCTTCAATATCTCCTTTTTGACCACCTCTATTATAGGTGGATTTAACCTCCGTTGGGCATCATCTAGTAACACCCAGTGCATTTTAATTGATGGACTAATTCCTTTGAAATCAACCAATGGCTAGCCAAGAGCTTCCTTATGATTCCTTATGTAACATCTGGTTTCCCCATGCTAAGGGTTAGAACCCTAGAATACTGTATATGAGAGACATTAATGAGAAAATTAGAAAATGCAATTAATGCTCATGCATAATATAACATACATACACCTGAATTTAATTTTTTACATACATTACAATGACTGTTCATGCACTCATTTGATATTTTTTGGGTATAATTGATTTTTAATATGATTATGATGTGAATTGTAGATAATATGTCTTGAAAATTAAGTTGGTGTGTATAAGTATTGATTTAGAATTTTTGGTGAAGATTTAAAAATTTTCTGAAATTTTGAGTATTTTTGGGACTAGGAAAAATGCCAAATGGCAGGACAATTGGAAAATGGTAATAGAAATAAGTGTTCAATGACAGTGGAAACTCTTGATAAATGACATTATGATTTATTGACAAATGTTGTTAAAAATTAGGAGACAATTGGATTAGAAATTGGAGACAAATGGACTAGTTATTAAAAATGGGACCAAGTGAAGCAATAAGAATGAGACATATGGCAAGTGACAAGTGTCATGCCAATTGCCACACACCTCACCCTTGTTATACTCACCTTTGTAAGTCATCCTTGATTTGTCTTTCATTTGGCTAAATATTTCATCTCTTTCATTGCTTTCTTCTTCTTCTTCTCCACGATTTTGTTTCACTAACTTTCATCAACGCGTCACCTTGCTTTTATCCATCATTTGCTTCCATTTTATTGTCTTATTTATCTTGCCACAAGAAAACCTAACTTACCCCTCCCCCCTATGATGATGATCGTGTAGCTTAAAGAGTTAGGGTTTCTTGGTGATTTTGAAGAGCTTGGAGTTTTATCAAGTAAGTTATACTTTGATCTTTATGGGTTGTTGCAAATGAATCAAATATGATAAATGATTTGAGATTGATAATCATCATTATGATCATAGAGAAATATATATGTTGTAACATGGGTGTAAAAATAAAGAGGTTTGTGCTCTATTTTTGGTGTATTAATTGTTCTTCATGGATTGTTTAATAAAAAGCATCTTTGATGATAGTTTTTGAGATAATTGAAAGTGTAAATGGTGTTTTAATGAGAGTTGGAAGCGAATAAATGAAGAGAAGTGTTTATGTTCTATTTTGTGTTAATGAAATAAGATGATAATAAATGATAGATGATATGATTTGATTTGGGATGATTGATGAACCTTAAGTATGAATTGTTTTATGAATGGAATTGAAATGAGATTGAGGTAAGGATGATGAGGTTATGAAGTTTCATTGATAAAATATGGAGATGATTGTTTGATGTTTTATAAGAGAGTAAAATATGGAAAAAGTTATGAATGTATGAATGATAGGATTAAGTAAATGTATAATGGATCAATTGAGTTGAGTTTTGGGAGTTTTAATGCAATATTGTCAATATAGTAGTTGTATTTGTATGAAATGAAGTTGTACTAATGAGTATGAATTCTAGAAATTTTGAGTGTAAATGATGTTTTTGTGTGTGTTGAATTCGTGGAGAAATGAAGGAAGAAAATGTAAGGCACGATTGTGGCCCTCCCCCATGATAGTGGCCTGGTAAGAATATGGTTCTGTCACGATCGTGGGAGGGACACCACGATCGTAGGAGGGACATCACGATCGTGGGCAGATATATAGAGAAAAGGGGTTGTCTTTTGAGTGTTGTTTGAACAAACTAATGTTAACGTACTCCCTTATAATGTATTTAGTCTTGAATGTGATCTTGAATGAACTTAGTTGATGATGAATTAGGTGATTAAAGTGAGTAAAGTGTATTAGGTATTAAAGAATGATTGAAAGATAATGGTAAATGATTATAAGATGTGTATTAATGAAATATACCGGGGATTGTCATTGAGAATGCATTATATATAACACATATACATATGTGTATGAATGAGTGCTAATATGATTGTGCAAATTAGTAATGTGTAAATGTGTATATGTTACATGATATAGAAGAGCAATTAGAGCGACAATATCCAAACATTGCCGGGACATCGAGGCAATAAGCTATCTGGAGCAAACTGTGAATAACCTAAATGGTCTCACATGATTAATTATTTGTTTTAAATTCTGTATTGAATTATTATGTGATGTGAATTTGTGAATTTTGAACATTGAATGTCCGAGGCATTTGATGCATTAATAATCTATTGGAAGTTCTCATTGTATGTGAATTTGACTAAATAAGTGATGCTCAACTTAATTATTGAATATTGAACTAAGGTCCGATGACAAATGTGAATGTGTATGTGTAAAATTGAGCACAAGTGAATTATTGAATACATGTGGTGCATTTCATTACATGAATGCATGATAACATAAAGGCAGTTGTGACTGGAGTCGCCAGTAAAAAAGAGCTTAAAACTAAGAATGTGGTGAGAACCTTTGGCTCCCTATGTATAATGAGCCTTGTATCCTCAATGGATAAGGGGTAGTTATTAATGAGCTTGGTATCCACAATGGATACGGGACAGTGAAGAAAGCACTCGATCACAACAAAGTAATAAATGAAAGTGAGTCACATGAACATTACACATATAATTTAATATGTAATATATGAATGATTAAATTAAATTGTATGAACCTTTATGAATATAAAAGGCGAATAAGTGAACAAAGTGTTATGTGGTGCTATTTGATAATTAATGAAAGATGTGCATTATATGATGACATAAATTGTATGTGAACTTGAAACATGAACTGTATGTGTTATGTGTTATGTGTTATGTGTTATAAGTGAGTCATCAATGATGGGTAGCTCACAGAGTTCGCAAAACTCATCAAAATTGCAGCGTTGACTTTTCAAGTACGAGAGAGTAGACTTAGCTTCTAAGACAACTTAGAAGAGATCTAGTACTACTTTTGAATAGAAGAAATGGCTCAAAGGTCGATCAGTTGAGATTGAAGGATTTAGATAGAATTTTGTATAGTCCTTATTTATGTAGCATATTTTGTAACAGAGCTATAAACTCTGATAGGTCTTTGATATTGTATATAAGGATGATGTATGTAATGCTATAATGTATATTCAGTTTTGTGAAATGAAAATGAGGAATTAGGTTTTTGATATCGTGATAATTACATTTTAATTATGATGCCATGAGAAGTGAATGTGACTACTCTAGAGCACTGCTTCCGCAGAGCATATGCTCGAATGTCTGAGGGAGATACGTGCACAAATGTCTAATGGGAGTGGGGTGCCACACCTTAGCACTTGAATTAATTTTTCCTCCTACAAAGAAGTGAGTTTATTAGAGATAATCATAGGTAATGTGTTTTTTAACCTAAAAAGGAACGCTTAAACTGACTAAGCAGGTTTTTCAAATCTAGCTCTAGTGGTTGAAGCAAGGAAATAAGCAACTTTGAGTGATTTCTTGCTAACTCCACAAAAGACATGTGTCATACCAAAATTTTGGACTTTTCCAAGCTGTAGAACTTGGTTTCTAACTCCATAATGGGTGCGAAAGTATGAATGAGCTACTACTAAGTGAAGGAATATATCCATATATCAAGAGTTATACAAAGCTCATTTGCCCAATTCAAAGAAAAAATATCTTGCACCAAAGTGTCGATGAAATTCATATAAACAACATGTTGTTCGTTATTAAGAAATTTCATGGCATCATAAAATATTGAATTTAATTACATCACCATCAAACTCTATCGTTAAAGATTTATAATGAACATCAATTTTTGTTTAATAGATTTTTAAAATGGTCTTACCCGTAAAATTAAAAATAAAGAAGAAACATTCTTACTACCCATCGATAAGACAAAAAAGTCAATTGGAAAAACATATTATTCACTTGAACCAAAAATTTTTCTAGAACTCCCTTAGGATAAGCATTTGATAGATCAACTTATTAGATTATTACATTAGTTTCTTCCAAATTCCTTATGTTTAAAGACTCTTAAACAAAGTGGGGCATGACATTAATTGATGCATTTAAATTTAAGGGATAGTGAAGATACTTGGGTCTTGACACTTCAGTGACAACTTCTTTTAAAGCACATCAAACATATTCACTCCTAAATGCACTTTTTCATTACCACTTAGCTTTAAGAAATTTTGCAAAGTAAGGGATTTTTTAATAAAATCAAGTAAAGGAATGTTTAATTGCACTTTTCAAAAAGTGTCTAAGATCCCTTTTTCTTAATCCTCTTTCCTTAATTTGGTAAAAGGATTTGGAAAAGGGGGTCGTATAACCATTTTTGGTAGGTTATAATCTAATTCTACCTTCTCCTCTTTTATGGCTATTTTGGTACTTATTTCTCCATTTTCTATTTAATTTCTCTCTTAGAAACCTTTAAGACTAGTTCCTTTAATTCCTTGCCACTTTGTAGCACTAGAGCCTAAGAACCTTTTTTAGGATTTACCTCAGTATAAGAAGGAATCTTTCTAAAATGTTGCGCTTCCAACAAATTAATAAATTTTATTGATTTTTAAGGTTTTAGACACTAGCTTAAGTATCTTGCTAAAATGTCAAAGTAATAGTAGCCAAAAACTTAACTATATCCTTCAAAAAAGTGTTACCTTCAAAATTTTGCATAAGTTGTTGATGTATAGGCATATATGGTTTCTTGTACTGCTAGAAATTAGAGGTTGCATATTATCTGTAGAATTTCCCATAATGCAAATTTAGGTGGTCATGCCACTCTAAAGATGAGTCATACTTCTTTTAGGACTGTCAAGGAAAACCATATATAACATTGGATTATTCTTTATAATTTTCTTATAAAGTAGGATATGCATCAGTGAGATAACTAACCATTAAACAAATTCCACAAGCCTTAGCCTCATTCTTCTTTACCACTGTGTGTTGGCGCACCAAAAACATCAAATCCTTCAATCATTTCTCCAATGATGATACATTCACCTCATTCACATGCCTTGAGGTATGTTTGAAATGAATCCTAAATTATTGAGTGTTGGAGGCCATGTTTGCTGTCAAATCCTTTAACTTAACTTGCTCTTCAGTCACATTTGTAAGCTTTATCCTTATATAAATCACATAAAATTTGTTCAAGTGCTTGTAAGGATCCTTTCTTAGTGTACCCTAAAAAGTGGTCAACAAGTGAATCAGCCTTAAATTTAACTCAAATGTATTATTGTGGCCCAAATTTATGAAAGTACTACAATGGGGTTATTGTTCATCAACAAGAACATCCAAATCATATAGTGTGCGATTTGCACCCATCTTTTCTTCATTCTGTGCTAGCACTTTTTGCTTTGTCCTCTTCATTATTTGCTAGGCTGTCTTTTATATCTTAGGGTTTAATAGCAAATCTTTCGATTTTGTTGATTGTGCAATACATACATTGTCAAAAATTCCCCAACAACAGTGTCAAAATTTATTAATGTTGTCGCCTACAATTAAATTAAAACCAACTCTTACAAAATAAATGTAGCATGTGGAGAGTTAGATCATTCCCATAAGGAGTCTGACAGGTAGTAGTCACGCTAAATTAAGTAAACAATGAAAGGGGTTTTAAAAAAACAAGGTTAAGAAGAGAAAAAGTAAATTAAATCGCAGTAAATAAAATTAAATTAATGTGAAAAAACCTTAGTCTACGATGACCTCCAATATTGAACTGGTATTAATCCTTGACTTAAATTAATTTTAGTTTACCAACAAGTATTCATCAGGGTATTTCTACCAATTTTCTTGCATGTGTAAGCAATTAAAAACATCTATTTTATTAATTATTTTTAATTAACAACCTAGATATGATCTTAGATTTAATTAATAAATAGTATTAAGAATAAAGAAAATCGATGAACAAGATAACACATGTACTTTGTATATTTAGCCTAGAAAAATTTTCTTCTTAAAATTCTAGTTTCTAATGTAGTACAGTAATCGTAATATCTAATTCTATTTAGAAATATAGAATATGACTTTTCCAACTTAGCTATAGATTAAATTAATAAATAATCACTTAGCTAATAATTGGCACAATCATTTAAATAAAGTAGACGAATATTTAATATTGAATAGCCAAAGAAATTTCATTAAGAACAAGAGTCTCATAAATACTTACGGGCTATTTGGTTTAAGGACTGAAATAGATAAGGAATAAAATAGTTATTTTTAGGAATAGAATAGAATATGTATTACTTTGTTTGGTTCAAGAAATGGAATAGATAAGCAATTTTATGCCATTGTTTGGATCGAAAATATAAACTTGGAATGACAAAGGAATAACTAACAAAAAGACCAAAATATCATTTATTATTATTATTATTATTATTATTATTATTATTATTATTATTATTATTACTATTATTATTTTCTTCTTATTATAATTAAATTTATTATTCTTATTAATATTTATTATTATTATTATTATTCTACTTATTAATATTCTTAATATTATTAATTATATTAATTATATTCTAATTAATTATATTAATTATTCTTATTAATTTTATTTATTTTTATAATTAAATTCCTTAATTATATTTATTATTATTATTATTCTTATCAATTTTATTATTCCTATTATTATTAATTATTATTCTTATAAATTTTCTCCTAATAACTATTATCATTTTTATTTTATTTTATTTATTTATTATTAATAATTAATTAATTAATTAAATTTATTTATATTATTATTATTATTGTTATTCTTATTAATTATTATTATTAATTTTCTAATAATTATTATTCTTATTATTATTATTATTATTTATTATTATTATTATTATTATTATTATTATTGTTGTTGTTGTTGTTATTATTATTATTATTATTAAATTCCTTAATTATATTTATTATTCTTATTAGATTTCTTATTATTATTAATAATATTCTTAATATTATTAAATTTATTATTGTTATTAATTTATTATTATTATGATTATTATTATTAAATTCTTTATTATTATTAATTTTATTATTCTTATTCTTATTATTATTAATTGTATTTATTATAGAATTAATATTAATAAGAATACTGGTTAGAGAATCAATATTCTTGACACTTTTCTTAAGCATTTTTCTTTTAAGAACCACATAGTAGCCTTTTGGAAATGGACACTCATCTTTTTTTGTTAGAAAGTGATGCTTTATTCCTGCCTGTGAAGGAAACATTGCTAAGATTGTTGAGGGTCATCTAAGGTAATCCCTAAGATTCCATATCCTCACTAGATATCTAATGATGAACTCCATAGAAAATCTATAAACCAATTAAACATTGCATCAAATGGATCACAAGGGAATACAAGAAACTCAGGAACAACATATACAATACACCAACAAGGATATGGATTTTGAAGGTGAGTAAAGAAAAGAAGAAATTAGACAAGAAAAAAGTGAATACTAGAAAGAAGCCATCCTAATCTTGTGTCTTCAGCCGCTTCTATGTAACATCCCGATACTCATGTTAAGGCTAGAATAGTAATTTATGAGAAAGTATTGTGAAATTAGGAAAATACACGTCATGCATAAGTTAATTGTGACATACACATTTATTTTGCACATTCATATGATTGTACATGCATTCATTGGCAT
>JAOTAY010000004.1:5466287-5478741 GCA_025629805.1 Erythroxylum baracoense
AAGACTGGTCTTTGAAGATTGGACCACTCGGCCTGTGGATCATTACGAATGGGCTCGGGCCCAGCACGACCGACTCGTCCATACCAAATCTTATCCTTGAGAGAGAGAGAGAGACAATTTTCAACCCACGTATAACACTAAAAAATGATAATACAAAATATAAATAAATACATCTATATAAAATAATAACATATGTAATTTAATACATAATACAATACATACAGAACATAATAAATATTAAACACACAAATAAGGAAAAAGACAAATACAAAATATATCAAGCCAGCTATTACAAGACAATAATTAGACTAAATAAGACATTGCTTAGCTAAATAACTAGGAAAATGTACTGAGTAGTACTAGTACTAATACTAGTAGTACTAATAATACTACTACTAATAATAATAATAAAACAAAGGAAATGTTTAAAAACTTAAGAAAACAAAAAAAATCTCTCAAAATGAGATCTTTTATCCGTATCTTAGTATACTAAAATTTTTTATTAAGAACCATATCTTTGGTAGCAGCAAAGTCATATTACTCTTGATTAATTCCTTAATTTTTTCTTAAACGTTTCTAATTGTCCTCTTACAATCTCTAAATATTATTTTCTCAAATATTCTCACTGGACTAATTACTTTAAATTTAAAGGTAGTTCTAAGAAGCGGTGTCATTCTTGAGGTGGATAATAGAGAAGATATTCTTCTGACATGCTTTGCTTTCTTAATTAAAATTGGATTGTTTAGTAATCACTTATCAATGATAAAAGAAGAATTGAATAAAATGAAAGTAAGCATACCATATATAGAATACATATATCTAATATAAATTATGCTATGCAATATGAATTATTGAAATATATGTTTAGTAAAATAAAAAGTCAAATATAACTTTAAAAATAAATTCTAATCCTATTTTTCTATTCAAGAATTCTTTTGTGCGTTTATAGAATATTAAGTCGAGAGCAATACGTCAAGATATAAAAATGGTAGTTATGCACTCATACAACAACAACAACGACTCAGTAAAAATTTTGTTAAATGCAAAATTTGAGAAGGCCAATATATTCAGTCCTACTTCTAACGAATAAAGAGGTTGTTTTCAAATGATCAACAAAATAATAATAATAATAACGAAAATGGTGATGACCATAATGATAATAATAAAAAGATGAAGTTTATGCACTCATATATAAAGATCAAAAGGAAAAAGAAAGAATTTTTTTTAATCCTTTTCCTATATTTTCTACGTTCCTCTGTTACCTGTGTACTCTTTATCAACTATCAAAATGTGGTTTAAGCATCAACTTGGAACAGACATTACAAGTGTCGATGCATGCAAGAAGTAAACGAAGTATTAAAGCAAGGAGATCTCTTCACTGTTAACAACACCATCTCTCCTTTTTCCACAATCTTCTAAAAGCATGTACCCATTTGACAAATTGAGAAGTCCTGTCCTAGTCCAGACCCTAAAGTAGACGTAAGCCACTCTTTAACTCTTTACCGATCCATCTTTGCCCTGAGTCAAGAGAACATAATCTTTCTCTTATATATGTGCCATTGAAATTGGATTCCTTTTTACTACGTTGTTACTAATTTTACGATATAGTCCGCAAAGTTAGGAAATTCGACACGCAAGGCATTGAGACATGTTAGCAACCTCACGATGTGCTATCAAATCCCCGTGTGATTATTGGCTTCCATTATAATCGGGAATCAAAAGAGAAGCACTTAGCAGAAAATGGACACCCATGACCGAAGAAAGAGCAAGGCCGTAGCACCTATTGGTGTCAGTTTCTGTACTTTGGAGGTTGATGGCTCTTTTCGCAGATAGGGATCGACTAGGAACTAAATTATGACTTATCATAACATCTGCTTACTGTAGCTATCGGGATGACTTTTTTTGGTTGGCCGAAAAGGCTGCGTGCGGGGGTAATAGTAGCCAACAACAAACAACAAACAAGGTGTGTTGACACCCGAGATAAATGGAGGATCGATTAACAATATTAAAGTGAAAATAAACAATGTACAGAAGTTTAAGGGGGCACAAAGAGCCCATCAAATCATCGGTTATATTGTTCCAATTTTATGTCATTTAATTTTATGTATAATTTATATAAATATGTGGATGGAATTTAATAAAATATAGTAGAAATATCATAGTCGAAACAGAGAATCTATTCTCCACAAAGAGGATATCGAGATTGAATCAGAAGAAGCACATATTATTATTATTATTATTATTGTTATTGTTATTTTAAATAACTAAGAAATATCTTATAATTTTAAAAATATTAAAAATATTAAAAATTATTTTAATAAAATTATTATATGAGTGACTATTATGTAAATCATAAAACTTATATAATTTCTTTGACCTAATTTTAGTAACGATTTTATTAAAATAATCAACAAAATTTTATTATAAAGATTTTTTAATTTTTAATATAAAAAATACTTCTTAAAATATTTTAAAATAAAAAGAACAATATTATTAATAAAAATAACAATTAAATTGTTACTACTTATAATCCATAAATACCTCTGAATTATTTGAAAATTTGGATAAAATCCTATAAATAATTGTATTTTGATTTTGGATTAATTAACCATATATGGATGATATTAGAATCAATCAATTTTAGTTTAAATAACAATTTTAAATAAAAATTATGATGGTTTAAATGTAAAACTCTCTCTCTTAGGTATAATTCAACCAACTATCATTCAGTTCTTGCGATGAATCGTGTACATTATTTACATAATTATCATAATACTTTGGGAACAAAAACTTTTATTTTCTTTTACATATTGTTAAGATATATGTTGTGATATGTTATTATGTATTTTGGACATTATTTGAAATTGGACTTATGTGGGACTCTTCAAGATAAGGTTGATTAGGTTTAAAATTCTCATCAAGATGGGATTTAATATATAGCCTATTTTGGAAATAATGACTATCTAAGATAGCAATATCTTTGGAGATTTGTTTTGACCATTGTAGCTATCTTTGATTGTGCTTCACATGATATGTGGGCTGAATGGTTGTCGTTTTTGTGTGAAAAAAAGATAGGTAACTGGTGACTTGGTAGTTGGAAATTTAGGGCTATCTTGGATGATATTTTGTAACTGATTTTATGGTGATTGGCATCTAATTTTGCAGCTACGTATTCTCCACCTTTTGAACTACTATTGTGGGCTGTCTTAGTGGTTGAGTGTGTGTAATTTGGCAGCTGATATTTCTAGTTTTTTGGTGATTCTGGTTGTGTTGTTCATTATCGATGGAGTGTTAACTTTTATGGTTGTCATTTGTGATTTGTGGTGTACAAAAATTCCAGAAAATTTCGTGATCTTAGTAGCCGTTGTTCTTGGTCGATTGTATGATTTTTGATGGGCTGATTAGGTGTTAATCTTGTGTGTATTTTTGATGGCTGTCGATATGGTGGTGGTGTACGAAAAGCTCTACAACTGTTGTGGATTTTGCAGCTTCAATATTTGTAACATTTCGGTGAAGAAACATTTATTTTTGTTGCAGATTTCTTAGTGAACAACTTCCAATCTTTCATTGAAGAAGCTACAATTATCAGGGGAATTGTTTTTATTCTCTCAATTGTATTTTTTTGTTCATTACTGTTTTAATCATTTGATTTGTTTATTTATTATCTTTATTGTTAAACGTTGTTGAGAAATTCTTTTGCTGAGGTTAACAAGAGTTGATTTTGTTATTGAGTGTGAATTACTTTCACGGGTTGAGAGGACAAGGGATAGTGTCAAGGGTTGAGTGAGTTAGCTCAAAATAGCCTTGTATAAAACTATTATCATTACTGAAAGTATTAAACTGAGTGAGGGCCCTGCAGACGTAGATAAGATGTGCCAAACTGCGTTAATAAATTTCTGGTGTTGATTTATTATTTTGTGTTTAATCTTTATATTTTCACTTGTGTTAGAAACAATTACGGCCAAATCGAAATTTTTGCGAAACTACATCCTTTCGAATTTTCACATATGATCAATATGTATTACCCTCACTATAACAGATAAGGTTATTGGTGACAAAACAAAACGTCGCTACGTATTTTGCTACGTACATGTTTCGTAGATAAAAGTTTTTACCTACTCAGTCATAGTCATAGGTAATTATTTTTAGTAACGATTTTTTTTAGCAAAATAGTTTTAGTTACTAATTTTTTGTTGTAGGTAAGTATTTTTAAGGACGTTTTTGTAAATGTAGGTAACAATATTTTGTGACTATTTTTTTGGTAGTTAATAGTTTTTAGTGGCGATTTTGTTTTTGTAGCAGAATAGTTTTAGCTAATAATTTGTTGTTGTAGATAAATGTTTTTAGAGACATTCTTGTAAATGTAGGTAATAACTTTTTGTGACGATTTTATTTTGGTAGCTAATATTATTTAGTGACAAAATTTTATTTTAAATTTAAATATTATTATAATTGCTAAAAATAAATTTATTTTAGTTTATTACAATTTTTAAGACAGTTTGAAATATAAATTAGTTACATTTTATAACTAATGTTGGTGACATATTTTTTGAATAACAATAATTGAAATAAAATAAACATTAAAAATGAAATGCATTTTATATAAAAAAAACCATTACAGGTCATATATAAACTAGGACTCCTCATCATCGTCACTACTACTGACATATGTAGTGCCTAATAATTATTTAACCATCTTTTTAAGCTTGTTCACTTCTTTTATATTACGGTCTAATATAGTGTTTGGTTTTCCCCTTGAAGCGCCGTAATATTTGCTGGTCGTGATAAAGATACACCAATAGGCTTAGGGTCATACCCAAGACCTTTGAAATCTCAATCTTGTATCAAGGATATTGTTGCAAATGTCATCGACATTGGGCTGATTCCCCTCAAACAATGACGTTTGCAATAACTCCTGCATCTTGTCCTACAAATTAAAGTAAAAAATTGAGTTAACTAAAAAATTATTACTCAGTATTACATAGAAAAATAAATTGAAATATTAATTTGCTTGTACTTACATAATTACTTTATGCCTCTTTAGACGTCCATCCTTGACCTTCTTTGTAGTGTGTTAGCTTGTACAGTGTGATCCTATCACACTCTTGTCTTTGGAGTTATGCTTGGCTCTATTATATGAATTTAAAAAATTAGAAGATAATAGAATTTATTGTATTAAGAAATAGAATAATAAGTTAAAAATGTTACACTTACAAATTCTTGTTGGACGACAATAAATAATTTGGAGCCAGCGTTATGAGGAGTCTTCATTTTTGCTTTGTTCACCTTGGCTTTTTCACACTTTTCCTGAATTAAGAGAAGTACTCATGAAATGTATAAACAAAATTAATGGAAGGAAATATGAAAAGAAAAAAAAACAAGCATGAACCTTTGCTGAGGCCCAATAATCACACATTTCACTCTAATTTTCTGGAGTCACCTGTTCCGAAACATGTCTTCTTGCCTCTTTATTAGAAGGGAAAGACTGGTAATATTTATTAAGTCTATATCGATGATCCTTAACCCTTTGTTTCAACAGTAAGCTAACACTGCTTGAAACCTCAGGCTTGTCGATATCAATGATATTGAGCTTCATTGTGAAGAACACGTATAAGTTAAGTTATTATTTTTGTTAAATAAAATCACAATACATATAATCAAATGAATTGAAATATTCCCGAAACTTTGTCCAAAGCATTTTAGAGCAAGTTGTCTTCCTTCAACTGCCTTTCATGCTGAAGGTAAGACAACTCATTCCTCATAATGACGCCTAACTCATTGGCCAATTTTGCAGATTGGATCTTATCCAGCGGGTGATGTTGCATCGGGTCAATGGTCACAGACAACTTGTTGTTCATTGTAATATTCATCCGTTAAAACTCAGCTCTAACTCGTTTTCTAATGCCATTATTAGAACCTAAAAACAAAAAAAATCATAATAAGAAAAACATATTAAGCATGTAATGAGTAATTTCAGCATTAATGTAAATATGTTTGGTTAATAATAATAAATCTGAAGATCCCTCATGACTAACAAATGATATTGGTAAAGGTTGTTACTAACTTTTTTCATTCGAGGATGCAATTGTTGGTTGTTGTGTAGGAGGAACTTGGTCAGTGGTTACCACCCTCTTTCCCTTATTTCTACCAGGTGCCATTATATTGAACCTTTGTAAAACAAATATGAACATAACGTATAATCTTAACTCAAACATCAATTTTCCATATGAATATAAGGAGATCAAGAGTCAAATACTAAACATTCAGCATAATATTTCGCAAAAACATAAGTGAAATATTAAAATATGCATCTAGTCATCGTAAATTAACATAAGTAAAACATCAACAACATAAGGTAGTTATGAACATAACATTGCAAACAATACAAACAATTTATCTACATTCAATCATCATGATTAAGATTTTGAAAATCATCATCATTAAGTACATTATTATTGGATTATTCATCACTAACATATTCGAGCAAAGTATCGTCATTATCATTTAAGTCATCCTGAGTATAGTCTTCTTCTGTTTGTAAGATAAGATGGGTTTGGACTTCATATAGTTTAACTATGTTGGGCTCGACATATCTCCTATAGAATGATGATATATCTACATCTTCTACTAGAATGCCTTCATGATTGAACTCCAATCCAATATCTTGATAGACTTCATCTGCATGCTTATCTAATTGACCAATATCCCTTTCACAAAAATCAAAGACATTCCTTTGTTGAAACTTTTGAACAACCTTCCAATTGCTTCCCAATACAGTATCGTTGACGTAGAAAACTTATTTGACTTGACTTGCAAGGACAAAAAGATCATTATCATACCATATCTTACTAACATTTATGCCAGTAATATGCCCATTCACTTTCGTGTTAATTATATCAAACCATTTGCATTTAAGTAGAACAACCTTCTTATCCTTGATGTAGTGCAACTCTATTATTTCAGAGATGACACCGTAGAAGTTAATGATTTCGTTGTCATGACATCCTTCAACAACAACCCCACTATTTTGACTTCTAATTCGACTATCTCGATCTTGTATGTGAAATCTCACCCCATTAACAATGCAACCTGTATATTTCTTCCAACAAATATGAGGCCCACATGCCAAACTATATAATGCTATTGTTGCTTCTTGCACGTTACGGTTATGTAACTGTATCATTTGTATGACAAATTGAAAATAAATATGAGGATGAGAAATATTCTCATATTCTCATAATATGTAATCAATATGAAATTTACTCAATTTCTAAACTATAATACAAACTTCTGCCTGTATCTTTCTTCAACATTAATAATCCCTTTGCTGCGAATTGTGTCTTTATGCTCTCTATTTAAAAAAGACAACGATAGTAAGATCTCAGAGTGAATGAAGAAAATTGTAATATGATTGTTTGAATGAAAAAGAATATATGTACTTAATGTATGTATCGACTTTCTTGCAATTGTTCAAAATATACCAATGGGCGATTTGGAATTCGTCTTTAATTAACTCCACATATTTACCCACACTAAGTGGCCTAACTTTTTGGGAGAAAATAGACAACCCACCATCCTCATAAAAATCAAAGTTACATTCTGGTATATTAAATCTTATCTCCACATCAGTTAAGTACATTGAACAAAAAGTCAAGCATTTATTTGCTATATAAGCCTCTACAATAGATCCCTTTGGTCGAGCTCTATTACGTACATAATGCTTAAGAGAGCATAAAAACCTGAACATAAATGGTTATAAACTTAGGAATTGTTAAAAACAAATAACATAGAAAAAACTTGTTGAATTTAATATGAATTACCTTTCAATCGGAAACATCCATCGAAATTGAACTGATCCACAAAGTTTTCCTTCATATGGTAAGTGAATTGCCAAATGAACCATAACATTAAAAAATTATGGGGGGAATAATAGTTCAAGCTTACATATAATCAATGTTATATCTTTTTCCAATTTATCAAGCTCTTCAACTTTAAGTGTCTTGTAACATAATTGCTTAAAAAACTCTCCCACTTGACCTAAAGTAATGGACACATCCTTCAGCAAACACCTACGTATTTCAACAGGAAGTAGTCGTTGCAAAAGTATATAGTAATCATGACTTTTCAACCCTAACATTTTTTCCTCTTTAATATTAACACAACGACCTATATTTGATGCATACCTATCAGGAAATTTGACTGATTGGAGGAACTGACAAAATGATTGTTTCTCACTTTTTGACATATTGTAACAAGCAGCAGGAATAAAGTATGGGCCATCATCTCTTCTTTTCAAATGCAAATCCTTTCTAATATTCATGTCTTCCAAGTTTAGTCTAGCCTTAATTGTGTCTTTGGATTTCCTATCAATTCCTATGATAGTCCCTAAAATGGACTCACAAATTTTTTTCTCAATATACATGACATCAAGATTGTGCCTCAATAGTAATTTCTTCCAATATGACAAGTTGAAAAATATTCTTTTTTCGTCCAATTCAGTTCAAGATCATTTCTCTTACGCTTTTTATTACTTAGGTGTTTTCCAAGTGTACTATCACCCAAATGTGACAGTTGGTAAACAATATCAACACCGGACAACTGCATCGGAGCTTCACCCAACTCTACTATGCCATTAAATTGTTTACTTCTTCGCCATCTATGCCCATGTTCTAAATAATGACGATGACCAGTATAACATATTTTACTTCGTATCCTTTTTGAATATGTTTGATGGTTACATACAGGACAAGCCATATACTCTTTAGTGCTCCACCCATACAAATTCCCATAAGCTGGTAAATCATTTATAGTCCACAAAACAGCAGTATGCATTATAAATGTTTTGCCTTCAACAACATCAAAAGTTTCTATCAAGCTCTTTCCATGCCATTGAGTCTGCTGGATGACGTATAATGTTATCATCAATGCGTTTCTCTTTATGCCACCTCTTATTTATGACCTTTTTTATTGACATAAAAAGTCTTTGTAATCGTGGTTTAATAGGAAAGTATCGAAGCTCCCATCATCCACCTACCACCTTAATGCAACACAAATAGGACACTCCTGAAGATCTTTACTTTCCTTCTAAAAAAGAACACAATCATACTTATAAGCATGAATTGTAATATATCTCAATCCAAGGTCTCTTAACAGTTTCTTCGCATCATAGTAAGATTTCAGCAACTTGTGTCTAATAGGTAATACATTATTTAGTAAGTCAATTAACATGTTAAAGGACTCATTACTCCATTTATTATAAACCTTCAAATGCAACAACTTCACAACAAATGATAGTTGTGAGAAATTAAAGCACCCCGGATATAATTATTCTTGAGTAACTTTCAATAACTTCCCAAAATTATATTTTGTAATACTACCAATTATGTTAGGCATTCCTATTTCAGTCATAGTCTCCATATAATTTCGACAATCATCTAACATCTCGTCAATCCCATCATCACCATCATCATTCACATCACAATCATCAACATCATTATTATAATTGTCATCATAAGATGTACCACCACTTCTACTACAACTTGCTTCCTTACGTTCACCATGATAAAGCCATGAGTATAGAATTTGTCTATACCTCTGATCAGCAAGTAATTATAAACTACATCTTCACTTTGGAAGTCGACATTTAAGCAATCAATGCATGGACAACGAATACTACATTCATCACCCATTCGATCTTTTATAAATTGCATGAAACTCTTAACTTCTTCTACTTATTCAGTTGACCATTTTCGATCACACATCCAACTCTTATCCATTTTGCTATACAATAAAAGAAGATAACTGAGTTATAACATGCAATTTTCATTTTATATTACGTTTAAAAAACCTATGTAATTAAGGTACGTGGCGTTGTTTATTATCTACTCAACAACATTGTTTCAATTCATATACACCAATTACGTAAACACTATACAACAAAATGAAACGACAACCGATATATAAAATAATTAATTAATTATGTCGTGGGAAGGGAGAGTGTATCTAAAGATGCCACACAAATTCTGCAATTTTGGCTCTAATCAAAAAGAGGAACACAGAATCTACAAAATGGACATTGATGGTGAATTAGTATAGGTTTTCTTCAAGCACATTAGATGGTGAATCTTTTAAATCAGCAACCAAGAGTCAGAGTTAAAAGTAAAAAAGGTAAACAAGTATGATAATTTTACAAGTAGACTTTATGAATGTCCTAATTATAAGGTAGGTGAGTAATAATAAAGTAATTACTATTTGTTGAATAATATATGTCACCAACTATTGTTTTAAAAAGGGATATGTAATATTTTCATATGAATAGATGAAGGATTTGGTGAACAACAAAATCTATTATAAATAAATTGAAAACTAAGAATAAAAGGTTAAAGTTTCAGAACAAGATGTTAAAAGATGGTATGCGCATAGATAACATTCATGGCTACATGGTAAATTGGGAAAAGTGAAAGTGACATTAAAATATATACTATCTAAGTGAAAGTGAAAATAACTATATTTGTAGCTCTATTTTGTTAAAAAGTTGAAGGATATAAACTTTATCAACTTTGATATTATACTATAGTAATTTGTTAGGTGTGTTTATTTATATTGACAACTATATTTTCAGCTTTATGATGTTTGCAATTATGTTTATATAAAGTTGTTAGTGAGTAAAATCATATAAGAAAGGCTATAAAAAAATACAAAGTTGTTAACTAAGTCCAATGCCAAGTAACTTCCATTTAACCAAGTCTAAATTTAATGAAGTAATAACAAAACTTTTAATAAAGGATACAAGTAAATGCAAAGTTGTAATTAAAAACTAAGTCCAATTCTAAGCAACTTCTATTTTACTAAATCTGAAATTTTATAAGTAATAACATATTTTTAAGAAATTGGTGAAAATAAACTATTAATACAAATCCTTTTACCTAACTTAAACTTTAAACAAATGACTTACAAAAGCCACATTAATTCTTCACTATTACAAGAATAAGGCCCCGAGTGGTTCTTGACGCAATAAAGGAAATAAAGGAAATAAACAGTAGAGTTAGGAGTATGGAAAAATATAATATAATATGTACGCTTGGAGAAATGAGCAAAGGCAGTAATTAATGAATATGATATGTTGATGTATAATTCTGATGTCTCATACTTGCCCTAGGATTTATAAGAGGATTTAAAGTTCTAATCGAAGAATGAGAAGATACAAAAGGAAAGGTATTTGGTGTATTGTTCAAGTGAATAATGATCCTCTAAAGGCATGGCCAAATCAGTTTACATCCAATTTAACTTTTAAAGATATCTTGTTTATGCTAATCTCCTACTGTTAGCAAGTTGTTGTATGAATAACAATTTTTCATTAAAAACTTTCTTCGAACACTTAAAATGCATGAAATTTTCATCCCAAATCACCTAAGAAAATTATGTCTTATTCTTTCCTAAATGTAATGTTAGACATAGCAAAGCCAAATGCACCACACATTATCAAAACAAATGAAAAAACACTCTAAAAACCTTCCAAACCGTGAGATAGTTTCTATTACAATACCAACATTGTGAAACGACATTCATCACAGAGAATAAGTGTTGAAAGACTAACCTCGACCAAAGGACAGGAGGATGACAATTGGAGAAGACAGAAGCACACAAACGTCGGTGAGGAGAAGAGATTTCGATGACAACCAACAGACGAAAAAAACAAAAGCATGTGCAGGGGAGACGAAAATTTAGGGGGGAAGATTGTCTGTTTTTTCATTTAACAGACGTTAGGACGATGTCATTCTTGGTTTGTTTAATTTTTTTCATCCGGTACATTTGGCGACGAATCGACATTTCGTCACCAAATGTAAAACGTTTGCTACGAAAATAGAATATCGTTGCAAATTGTTCAACATTTCGTGACCAATCTATATTTCGTAACCAAATACCATATTTAGTCACTTAAATTCGAACGAAAATGAAGTCGTTTAATTTTTTTCATCTGGTACATTTGGCAACGAATATATATTTCATCGCCAAATGTAAAATGTTTGCTACAAAAATAGAACAATGTCGTAAATTGTTCAACATTCCATAACCAATCTACATTTCGTAACCAAATATCATACTTAGTCACTTAAATTGGAACGAAAATGAAGACGTTTAATTTTTCTCATCCGGTACATTTGGCAACGAATCTATGTTTCACCGCCAAATGTTAAACTTTTGTTAAGAAAATAGAATAACGTCGTAAATTGTTCAACATTTCTTGACCAACCCCATACTTAGTTGCAAATGGTAGACAATGTTCTATCAAATTTCCACATCATCGCCCAAATACTTTCAAAATTTTCTTAATTGATTAATATATATGAGGTATTCCTAATTTCAAATACAAAATTTTAAATTAATCTTCTCACTTATATATGCAATTGTTCTTCATTTGCTTAATTTTTGGGAATGACTAATCTTTAATTTT
>JAOTAY010000004.1:5478841-5524282 GCA_025629805.1 Erythroxylum baracoense
CTTTCTAAATAACTTACCGACGGTAAAGGCTATATTCCGTCGGTAATTCATAAAATATACCGACGGATGTTAAATTCTGTCGGTAAGTATTCATCATATTTACGGACAGAAAACATGTTACCGTCGGTAAATTTACAGACGGTCGAAAACATTTTGTAGCTAAATTTACCTACGATTAAAGAACTTACCATCGGTAAATTTAGCGTTGGAAAGTGTTTAACAGTCGGTAAATTTACGGACGGAACACTTGTTACGGTTGGTACATTTTTAGTATATTTACTGAAGGTTTATCATTTTCCAACGCTAAATTTACCGACAGTACGAGAAACCGACAGTAATTTCTCGTACTATCGGTAAATTTAGCTATGGCTGATTTTTCGACGTTTTTGTCTGTCGGTACATTCCGTCGGTAAGATGTGATACTAACGGAATATTTGTATTTTTCGTCGGTATTTTCCATCACAAAATGACAATTTTCTTTTATGTGAATGTGCTTGATGGTTACACACAAGACAAGCCATATACCCTTTAGTGCTCCACCTAGACAAATTCCCATAAGCTGGGAAATCATTTGTAGTTCACAAAACAGTAGCATGCATTATAAATGTTTCGCTTTCAACAACATCAAAAGTTTGTAATCGAGATTCCCACATATCATTTAAATCATCAATTAATGGTTTCATATATACATCGATGTCCTTACTAGGAGCAGCAGGTCTTGGAATAAGTAAAGACAAAAACATAAAAGGCTCTTTTATACACTTCTATAGAGGTAAATTATATGAGACTAGAATCACCAGCCATATGCTATTTGAATTACTCATATTACCGAAAGGATTAAATCCATCTGAGGCCAATCCAAGTTGAACATTACGACAATCTTGTCGAAACTATGGAAACTTTCTATCAAGCTCTTTCTATGCCATTGAGTTTGCTGGATGACGCATAATATTATCATCAATGCGTTTCTCGTTATGCCACCTCATTTTTATGTCCATTTTTGTTGACATAAAAAGTCTTTGTAATCGTGGTTTAATAGGAAAGTATCGAAAGATTTTATTCAGTTTCTTTTTCCCTCTCCCATCATCTACCTACCACCTTTATGTACCACAAATAGGACACTCCTGAAGATCTTTACTTTCCTTCCAAAAAAGAACACAGTCATACTTACAAGGATGAATTGAAATATATCCCAATCTAAGGTCCCTTAACAGTTTCTTCGCATCATAGTAAGATTTTGACAACTTGTGTCCAATAGGTAATGCATCGTTCATTGCAACAATTAACATGTCAAAGAACTTGTTACTCCATTTGTTATAAACTGTCAAATGCAACAACTTCACAACAAATGAAAGTTATGAGAAATTAGAGTACCCCAAATATAATTGTTCTTGAGAAACTTTTAATAACTTCCTAAAATTATCTTCTGTAATACTACCAATTATTTTAGGCATTGATGTTTCATTCATAGTCTCCATATAATTTTGACAATCGTCTAACATCTCATCAATCTCATCATCACCACCATCATTCACTTCATAATCATCAACTTCATTATTATAATTGTCATCATAACATGTACTGCCACTTTTACTACAACTTGCTTCCTTACGTTCACCATGATAAAGCCATGGAGTGTAGAATTTGTCAACGCCTTATTTCAGCAAGTGATTATATACCACATCTTGACTTTGGAAGTTCACATTTAATCAATTAATGCATAGACAATGAATACTACATTCATCACCCATTTGATCTTTTACAAATTGCATGAAACTCTTAACTCCTACATATTCAGTTGACCATTTTAGATGACACATCCAACTCTTATCCATTTAGCTATACAATAAAAGATGATAACTGAGTTATTACATGCATTTTTCATTTAATATTACGTTAAAAAACCTATGTAATTAAGGTATTTGGCGTTGTTTACTATCCACTCAACAACGTTGTTTTAGTTTATACACACCAATTACGTAAACAATATATAACAAAATGAAATGACAACCAATATATAAAAAATTAATTAACAAGCTAATTGTTACTACTAATTTGCTTTAACAACAGTTGCTTTTGTCGAACATGTGGTGAGCAGGGAGAATATACCTGAAGATTCCACACAAATTCTGTGGTTTTGGCTTCAATTGAAAAGAGGAACACATAATCTACAAATAAACCCTATACACAATCACCAACTAAATACAAAATTTCTTCTTTATGGTACTATAAAAGCATATTTAGAACACAACAAAGGATGTTGAACAATTTGATAAAGTATTTTAAAAGTGATGAGATTTCTCACACACCAAACAATCATTTTAACTTATACATGTATACATTCAAGAAGTATATTTTCATAGATGTATACATTTAAGAAGTGAGTATTCAATTTAATTATTTATAGTAATTGACCTCATAATAATTGAATTTGCACAATTTAACTCATCCTTGTTGAATCTCTTATGTTTAAGTTTTTTTAGATAAAAGTTTAAGTAAATAAATGTGTTAACCCAATTCCAAAAAATGATCAACAAAAAAGTTTAAGTAAACAATTCAAGTGTGACATAATATTTATAATAACAATTTATAAAATTTCAACCAATGTCTCTCTTGTCTTCAGTGCGACGAAACAGAGTAAGGATTGATAAACACTCAAATATTGATGGTGCCATTATACATATATGCATGCATGTAATTGGAAGGCTTCATGAAGAAATCAACCCAGAGACTAGCTAATAAATCTTACAACCATTGAGTTTGACAATTTAAGAATTTGGTTGTTCTCATTTTTTATTTTAAAATTTTTTTAAAATGTTATTCTAAGTATAATAAATGAAAATTTCAAATAACAATGACTTTGCACATAGCTTTGATTATATATTACATAAAACAAATGAGAAATTGTAAAGTAAATTGTTCACGACATTATTAAACAAAAGAGACATTGTATATTAAAATGCCCATGAAATTGTATGTTAAGATGCCACATTCACTAACAAAAAATTGAACTTTCATCAAACACTTAGTATGCATAACAAATTCATAATAGAAATTTCATCAAACACTTAGTATGCATCACAAATTCATCCCTAACTAATAACAAAATCATAATCTTTTTCCATTATTCACCAACATTAACACAGAACAACAAAAAATGACTCCTTAACAACCAAAATAAGTGCTGCCAACTCAATCCATAGTAACAAAAACGATGAACATAAAACCATTTAACAACAAAAATTGAAGAAGAAAAAAACACCCAAGAGCAGAGCATGGACGACCTACCTTGATGGGCAGTTAACCGGAGACGATGTAAAGAGACGATGGAAGCAATCAGTGGAAGAACAAATGAAGATGACGAATGAAAAAGATGAAAGAAGAAAATGATAAAGAATTAAGGAATAAGATGAAAACGAAAAAGGGAGGAAGGGCTTCGATTTTGTCACTTAAATTGGAACGAAAATGACATCGTTTAATTTTTCTCATCAAGTACATTTGGTGATGAATCTACATTTCGTCGCCAAATGTTAAACATTTGCAACGAAAATAAAATAGCGTCATAAGTTGTACAACATTTTGCTACCAAATACCATACTTAGTCACTTAAATTGGAACGAAAACGACGTCGTTTAATTTTTCTCATCCGGTACAATTTGGCAACGAATCTACGTTTCATCGCTAAATGTTAAATGTTTGCTAGGAAAATAAAATAGTGTCACAAATTGTACAACACTCTGCGACCAGCCACCATACTTAGTCATAAATGGTAGACAATTTGCTACCAAATTTCCACATCGTCGCCCAAAACCGAAGCAATCTCTTTACTTTCTTAATTGTCTTAATTGATTAATATCTATGAGATATTCCTAATACATCTTACAAAATGTTAAATTAATCTTCTCACTTATATATGCAATTGTTCTTTATTTGCTTAATATTTGGTAATGACAAATCTTTAATTTTAATTTGTTAGAAATAGTTTTCTAGTTATATTACAATGTCTTGTTAAATTATTATAATTTATTTTTCTAAATTACAATAATTAAAATGTATAGTTTTCTAAAATACATTTTTTGAAATTATAATAATCAAAATGTATAATTTTCTAAAAATTGCAAGTCAATTATAATTTATTTGAACTGTCAACAAATTAATTTACAAATAATTTTCAATTGAATAATTTAATTTTTAATTCAAATTATGTTTTATTTGGAATAGGAAAATAAATTTAAAATTATTTGTAAACCCGCGGGCTTTTGCGACGAACCATGTATTAGTTGCTACATCTAACATTTGTCGACCAAATACAATAGATAGTAGCAAATTAATTAATGCTACTTCCAAACAACTACAGTAAATAATAAACGATATCTTTTACCTAAACAAGAAAAATGACGTCGTTTTGTATTAGGTTTTCAATGACAACCACAATAAAAGGCTACTCCATTCTCCTTCAAGCCATCAACATTTCTCAAAATCATCTCTTCTGTTTGGGTTTTGTATTGTGGTCATCATCGTTGAAGAACCATTATTAACAGAATCAATATTATTCTTTTGTTCTATTTTTCATTAACGAAGTTGTGCTAAGTTTAACTTATACCTTTAGGTGTTTATTATGAGTTCTTAATTATACATAGGATGTATGAGTTGTATTTATGGTTGTGTTTTGAACATGATTTACTGTCTGTCTTTGTTATTTGTATATGGGTTGGCTTCTTCCCAACAACCTTTAACGCTTCCCTCATCAAAGCTTCGTAACTATTTAATGAAAGGTCTTTAAAAATATTTTACTTTTTTTCATTTCTATTAATAGTAATATAGCACAATATAAATAATACTATATTTTTGTACATCAAGAACATAATTATGTCTATTCTACTTTAAATTCTAAATGTTGCATATGAACCAAACTACACAATAGAAATTTGAAGTTTTAGTTTCTCACACTTTCATATCATTAGGCACATTGAAGTTGTATAAGTGCTAAACTAGACTACTTTTACTTATCATCAAAATTGGAATTAAACATATCATCATTTTATTCTAAATTGACATTCGCAGAATATACATCTTAACATTATTAATCAAGGAATGTCAACATAGAGACTAGTTCCAGATGGTACTAATTCATTCCGTTGGGAGGAATGTGACAAAATTGTCCCTACTGAAGAAATAAACAATGCAGAAAAAATCTCCCCTTCATACATTAATGATCGTTTACCTTCGATGGCCGATTTTTTGCTTCAAGGTGTTTAGTATCATCCGAACAACGTCACTTTCTTTATTATGCACGTCTCATTTCCTTTTATAAAGTTATTATATATATTCACATTTAATGGTATATACTACATGTTGTTTTAAGCTTTCTTGAATCTCGAAGATGATATGTATGCCCATAGATGCGGGAGCGATGTCACAACTATCCGTAAAGGATTAAGGAAATCGATTGTTTTGGAAAATACGTCAATTCCACAAACTTTGTCTGCTCATTCACATATGCATGTCACTCCAATTTTAGTTCATTTAACGGTTTACTAATCTGACAATATCTAAGTTCTATATTGATTGTGTTTTAGGTAAACTGTTTTGTACAGGCAGTTCATCTGGAGAACTTGTCTTCCATACTAAATCTGGCGACTCATTCATTGTATCCTCTACAAGTTTAGCTATAGCGGAAAAGCTGTTGTAAGAGGGTGTGAAAAATCCTACACCTGAGGGAAGAACTATTACTGTTTCGATTGGTGCCTTCGAACGTGCAAAGACTCTTCTCGGGGATCTAGACATCGGGGACTCATTTACCTTTATCGACTCTCATGTCACTTGAAATCTAAATAAATAATTATATCATTGTCATTTATCGATGCAATCAATCGGACTCAACTTTAAAGTTGATTTATTATTATATCTGTAAGAATTTGTCAAACAACCTCTCTACTAGTTAAGGATCAAGTTGCATATCATTGATTGTGGACTGTTATTGTTCTGGTTCTTTGATTGTATGAATTGTTAAACTTTTAATTCAAAGTTCATATTACTCCATATATCATATTATTATATTGATACAATTATTTAAATTTTTTATAACTAATTTTTGCAATGTTAGTAAATATTAATGATTAATCAATACTACTGTTTAACACTTAAAAATTATATTGTGCGTATTTTTTCAATAATACGTTGTACACATTCAAAACAAATCTCCAATAAGACATATCTTAATTATGATCTATTATAAAAATGTTAGTTTAACATTTTTGGAAAATTTCAAAAATGTAGCAAAAACCTATACGTCTTTTTACTAACGATTTCGTATAATCATCGCCAATTACAAATCCTTTGGTGACGATTTCCTAGATTGGTCACCAAATGTTTAACAAATTATGATGACGATTTCTCAAAAGCGTCACCATAAATTTATTTAGCGACGAATATCTAAAATCATCACCCATTGTGGATCATTTTTTGATAATTTTTGTGTAATCGTCACTAAATGTTCACCATTTGGCAACGATTTATGTCATTCGTCACGAAATGTTGTTTCTTTTGTGACAATTTGTTGTTCCTTTTGTGATGCTTTTCGGTTTAGTCGCTAAAGACTTAGTTTTAATAATGATTTTGTAAAATCGTCGCAATATGGTAAATTTTGACGACGATTTTTCTTACATCGCAAAAGAAAACGTAGCTAAATGTAGTATTTGTTGTGGTGCTTGGAAGGCATAGGATAAAAGGATGAGTACCTTTTGAGATTCTCGTCCTGATTTTAAAATAATTAGTGCAGGTAGTAAAGACAAGTAAGGTTTTACTTTAAGAAAAAAAAAACGTTACTTGCAAGGAAAATAGAAAAAAGATAAAGTCTATCTGAGTGTTGAGTATGCATAAGCAAGAATATCCAACATACCGATAAATAATAATCAAGAACTAAGGATTCTTCTTTTAATTTTTGCATTTAATGAAAAACGAAGTGGCCTGAGACCAACTCGTATCTTCTTTTTGACTAAAAGGGTAGTGTCTCCCCCCAACTGGTCTTCGGATTTATTCCAACACCGATAGATGAGTAATCTTTGATATGTGGAATCTCCTATGTTTCGTACTTCATGCTCCATACGTGATGCAAGGTTTCTATCCATTCTTTCTTTTTGATCACCTATCTTTATTATTAAACTTGACTTTTTTCGTGTTTAAAAAGTTGTGTGATTTATTAGAATAGTTGTCATTATTAAAAAAAAATCAATCAACTTATTAATATCTAAATAATTTGATATAAAGAACAAAAGATTTAAATTAGAACTAAGTTATTATCTTTTAATATTATCATTTTCAACATAACTAAATTAATATTGCAAATTCCATTTCAATACTTATTCAACCACAGTGATTTTGCTTATAACTAAGTAAATGTGTTAATTAGGATTTGTCCACTTCTGGTGACTCAATTAATTGAAAGCATCATGTCACTTAGCATTCCAAAATATTTTTCAACAATATTAATTAATGTTTCAAAATTTGAACTAGAAATTAAAATAATAAGATAAGAGGTTTAATGCTTAAAGGTTTAACTAGTATTAAATTGTCTGGAAACTATTATATAATAAAGATTGAACAAAATTAAGAATTTAAAATAAAATTAAAGAAGGAAACTATGCTTACCCATAAAAAATTTTGAAGTTTAAGTAAAGGAGACTGTTAAATGAAAACTAACTGGTTTATTAAAATCATGTTAATTTTTGAAAATTAACTAATTAATTATTAAATTAGTTGATTTTTAGTGACAAGGATTATTAAGATAAACCAAACTGAAAAATTAACCGATTTAAGACTCTTATAATTAAATCGATCGAATCAGTTCTATCTTTTAATCTATTAACTATATGCTATGTACGAAAGCTTTTCCTTAATTAACTTGAGTAGTACATGAAGCCTTAGCAAACAAACTCGAATTATATTCGAGTTTAAATTTAACTCGAATGATGAAGTAGGCTATTAGATATTGATTTATTTATAGGTTGGAGAACTAGGGTAGTCAAAATATGTTTACAAATTTTAGTCAAGTTTTTACTTCTAAGAATTAATGCATTTATCATTATAACAAGTAAAGTATTAATTATTTATAACTTACTTATTGAGTAGTGTAGAAGTAAAAAGTTGAAATTAATTTGACTGCTATTTTCATAATAAAATCTTATTATATAATTATATGATAAAAATTGAATATATTTCAAACAGAATTTGTTGTCATTTTAATTTTGATAATTTATATAATAATCATATCAAATATAAATTTTAAAAAATCTATACAATTAAAAAATTAATAGAATAACAATTAATTATTTTTATACTACATATTTTTTAAATAATTAAAAATCCAATAATTCGGTAAAAAAAGAATTAACTTATAAGTGTGTTTATTGATTTAGTAACTTAACATGTCAATCTGATTTAACTTTAATAACAATCAACAAAACTTTCCACTTACCGATAATGAGCTGATGAAGTTATTAATGCCCCAATGCCGATCCAGATCACATGGTGTTGGAATTTCTTCTTACCTTTTTCTCCTTTTGAAGAAGAAGAAATTCCAACACCATGTGACCTGGATCAGCATTAGGGCACTATTAACTTCATCAGCACAAGAAAAAGGTTATTCGTACATGTAAAAAAGAAGAGCATTTGTGCGTGGCTTTCTTGGTCTTCTTTCATTCTAGTCCCCCATACGGGGTTAAAGAATCATTCTTGATGATTTTATTTGACTATATTATCTAAAGTTCATCAACTTTCTAATATTCCTTTAAATTGTTTTTGCATGCAGTTCATGGCACAGTATCGTAGAAAATCCAAGAAAGCTAACGAACCGGCCTAACTTAAAGCTTCAGAGTATTCGCTTTCGTTGTTATTCAAACCAAGAGAAATGAAATTCCATACTGATGTAACGTTATTGCATAATTAAATGGCAATATTGTGAGAAGCAACATAAATAAACTCAGGCATAATGTATGAAAATTGGTACCTCAAAGCATTTGAGGAACTCTTTCTTAAAATGAGTGAAATTGTGGATGTATGTTTATTTTTTACTTAGAAATCCTTATAATTATGTGGGTAAGATATGTTATATAGTTAATATTCAACGGAAAGCTAAAGAACCTACATTTGGTCTTTGTGCTGTTTAGATTAATGTTATAAATACCATATTAAAACTTATATTAAAGGGATATTATCTTGAATATTTTTTAAAATTATAAAGTACTTCTCAAATTTATATAATTAAATTTTAGTTCTTGATTATAAAATTTATCTTTTAGAAGTTAAAACGTATGTGAAGTTCTTTTAAAAATCTTTACATTAACAACAATTTGAATAACTATCATATCAGTTCTAACTTTTATTACTAGTTAATATTAAATATGCAAATAGTTATTATTATTATTATTATTATTATTATTATTATTATTGTTGTTGTTGTTGTTGTTGTTGTTGTTGTTGTTTTTATTATTATTATTATTATTATTATTATTATTATTATTATTATTATTATTATTATTATTATTATTATTATTATTATTCTTATTATTATTATTATTATTATTATTATTATTCTTATTCTTATTATTATTATTATTATTATTATTATTAGGGTATAAAGACTAAAATTACTTTACATATTATGAAATAGGAATAAATTAATTTTTAAAATTTTCAAGAAAATAAAAAATTCAAAATAAGGGTGGACTCTTAATAATTACATCACTATTTCTATTTATTTATTTATAACTAAATAAAATCTACATGCCTATATTATATAGTCAGAGCAGATAAATGTTGACAAATAAATAGGAAAAACTTGAAAATAATATATGTATAAAATTTTCAAGGATAAAGTAGTCAATGAGCATTTAATATAGAGATTGAGTATTAAAAATTTGTGAATATAACTTGTAGCGATTTAGTATTGGTATAGTATAGTAATAGTACCCGTTAATACTAAATATATACTATTTCGGATTAATTCTTTTAAAATTATAAAATATTTCTTCAATTTTATGTTATTTAAAGTTTGTCCTTTGTTATAATTAAAATTAAAAGATACAATATATTTTTAATATTTCGATGTACCGACTAGTATGGCCAATACAAGTCGGTACAGTAATTTGGTACAACAAAAAGCAACTTTGTGCTGGTTTTTAACTAGTATAGTATGATATTCATAAGGTTTAGATTGTTTCTTCACCGCATCAGAACTGACACCCATAAACGCTTTCGGCTATTCCAATGTATCTTCACCTCGTTCTTTGCTTCCCATGAAACAACTGAAAATCAATATCCATTCTTCGCTACAACAAAATTGAGATTTAGCCAAAAGTAAGTTTTTGGTAACGATTTTCAATAATATTGTCAGAAGCTTATCCTTGCACGACGTTTATTACAATCATCGCCAAAGGCATGTATTTGGCGACGATTAGTATGATTCGTAACAAAAGACTTCACATTTTGCGATGGCTTATTTGGCGATAAATTTGTCAATTGTTACAAAAGAGGTTAATTTTTTGTGACAATTTCTTAAAATCACCGTCAAAAGTTGAAATAATTAAAATTGTGTTTCAATGCATTCAAGCTCTATAAATTTATTTCAATCTATAGATTTATACATGAATGATTCTTTAATGATATCTATTGTATATAGTACACCTTTGTTGATACAAATTTTTTGTAAAAATAGAATAAAGCATCTAAAAATTGTAAAATGTTTTCAACGTTTTAAATATATTGTTGAAAAACACATATTGGTAATTTAAAATTTGAAAAGTTAATTTTTTTTGGATATTAAAAGATAAATATACCTAAAATTTTAATTTTAATAAGATCATAATATCATAAATTTAAGTTGACTACTATTCTTAATCATTAATATTTATTAACAATAAAAAATAATACAAATAAATATTAAAATATGGTAAGCAATATAATATAATGATATTTGGTAGGTAATACAAGATTTTAATTAGAAGTTTAACAATTCTTATAGACAAAACAATAAATAAAGTTCCACGTCTATTTCATTGAAAAGAAAAAGAAATAATTATTTTTTGAATTCCAAGTGACATGAGATTTGGTAGAAAAGGTAAAGGAGTTGCTTATGTCTGGATTCCCAATAAGGGTCCTTATACGTTCAAAGACATTAATTGAAACAGTCAAAGATCTTCCCTTATGTATTGGTTTATTAATACCCTCTTCCAACAACTTCTTAGTTTTAACTAAACTAGCAGAATATACAGTGAATGAATCCCCAAATGTAGTATGGATCACTTAATTAGATGAACCGCTTGTACGATGCATTTCACCTAATTAAGATTTATACAAATAGTATAGAACTTAAATAGCTAAGTAAGTCCAATGGTGTAAGGAACCCAAATTCGAACATATGTATACCTGATTAAACAGACATAATTTTTGGAATCGAGTACTATTCCAAAACAACTGATTTCCCTAATCGTGTATGGACCATCGGGACATTGCCACTGCCTCCATTTTCATCTATATTCATTTAAAGATTCGATGAAGTTTTACACAACATATAGTATATATAATTAAACATTCATCTGATAATTTCGTAACAGAAAATGAGATACAGATAATAAAAAAGAGAGGTAATTCAAGTGATACTAGAATCCTTGAAGAAGAAGATTGGATATGGAAGGCAATGGTTGATTATTATTTGATGAGATATATTGTGCATTCTTTTGTTCTTCATTAGGGAGGATTTTGCCATATTCCTTCTAATATAACTCATTTTTACCATCGGAAACTAGTCGCCACATCAACATTTCGCTAGTCTATTATATGGTTTCATCAAATATATTATGAGTAAATTGAAATGTGTGTATACTAAAAGATTTGATCTTTTAAGAATAAGAGTAAAAATATGTCGAAGGGTTAAATTAGCTAGTGTTATGCACTTGTATAAATTTGATGATCAAACGATAAGGCATCGTGCAAAGTTAAAATGATTTGAAATAAATTTTAAGATTTTGAGCTATAAAATATTGAAAAATTCAAGTAAATATGTATTTTCTTTTAAGTGTATTGTCTTATATTATAATATTTCTCTATAACCTTCATGGAACATTTCAATACCTAATTGATATATGCATGTATAAGAATAAAAAAAGGCTATAAGAATAAAAAAAGACTTTCATTGTTTTAGAACATTTAACTTAAAAACCCACCCCAATTCAATATACCTTGTTAGCTCCTTTGAGCCATAACCCTTTTCTTTTATTTCATAACTATATTACAAGCCAAATTCTTTATTTAAACATCCTTATCTATTGTGTTATAGTTTAAAATAGGAGGAGGAAGATAGGAGAAAGGGGAGGAAGATAGGAGAAGAGAGCCGACTAAATTTCAAAAACATAATGAAGCACTTAAACATCCCTTGCAGAAGTTAAATACTTTAACAGACCTTTCATTAAACAATTAGCAGGTTTTCCTCAAACAAGCATGGAAGGTGAAAAAAAACATCAACCAATTCACATCCAACACAGAAACACAATTCACCATCTTCCAAACAAAAACACATACACAATAAGCAGAACACAAAACCTACATAAACTCCAAAACATAACAAAAAAATAGAGCACAACACAAGGAGGGTTCTTGAAAACAGAAAGAAGAACAATACTAACACAAGACACGACATTTCTTCTACAATGACAACCACAACACAGGAGCTGATCACAATAGAGGAGACGACACTTCTTCAACGGTGAACCAAGAGGAAATACGATGGCTAACACAAAAATAAAGAGGGCTTTATTTTGATGTTAATAACCTGGTACAAAATAACGTCATTTGTTATTAAATAAAATGATGTCGTTTTTAATTAATTCAGAAGATATATTCCATTTGGCAACAATTCAGAAAACTGTCATCAAATGGTGGCCCATATCCATTTGGGTTGACCTTTGGCGACGAAATTATATAGAATATATAAATTTTATATATAAGTATCCATTTGGGTTGACCTTTGGCGACGAAATTATATAGAATATATAAATTTATATATAAGTACTGAATTTATATAACTAAAAACACAAAATTAATTTATAATTTTTATTAATCCTTTTAAAATATATTATTTGAAAATTTTATTAGTTGTCACAAAACTCTATTTATTATGCATAAATTATATAATATTTTATATAAATGATACATTACAAAAAATTTGAGAAATAAAAAATTACCATAAATATGAAAAATATTGGGAACGATTTCGTAAAATTGTTGCCAAATATATCCATTTAGCGACGATTACTGAAAATCGTTGCCAATCGACTTTTTCTGAAATCGTAGCCATATGTTGTAACTTTTAAAAAACAAAACGAAAATGACAATGTTTGTTGACTACTATTTTTCGTTTAAATAGAGTAGAAAACAAAGTTGTTTGTTGTTATTGTCTTCAATTTTTTGTTTAAAATGAAAAAAATGACGTCATTTGTTGTTTCATTTTAAACAAATACCCGAAGCCCCCCTCCTCTTCTCATTTCGTCTTCGTTGATAATTATTTTTTCGTTTTTTCCTTAATCATAGTTGTTTGTCTTCTTCAGTTGTTCTGCCATCGTATTCTTCCATTGTCTGCTTCTGTTGTCTCTGGTTAATCGTCCATTGAGGTTAGTTGTTAATGCTTTACTCTTAGGCTTTTTTTCTACTTTCGTTGTTGTTGTGAAATGCTTTTATGTTTGTGGGTTTTGTTGCTTTAGTTGATGTTGTCTACGTTTATTGGAACTATTAATTGTCCATTGTTCATTTTTTGTGTTAATGTTGGTGAAGAATGGAAAAAGACAGTGGTTTTGTTATTAATTAAGGATGAAATTTTGAAGCTTATGAAGTGTTCGATGAAAGTTTTATTAGGGATGATTTTGTAATACATCATGTGGAATGAATTTGATATCTTATGGATGATCGGAGGCATAATAAACCCCTACGATAGTATATGGGCTAGAAACTCATGATGCAATTCCGATGAGGCTTATTGGTGAAATATTCCATGAGCCTAGAAGTTATAACGAGAAGACCCTTTGCTCGATTCATGTGATCTAATAATGCCACGTACCTTAGTTATGTTATGATTTGAAATAAGAATATGTCAAATATAATGCATAATTTGGACTAGTAACATAAGAAATCCACTTATAAATATAGATGATCGGAGGCATGATAAACCCCTATGATGGTATATAGGCTGGAAACCTATGATGAAACTTCGATGAGGCTTATCGATGAAATATTCCATAAGCCTAAGAGTCACAGTGAGAAGACCATTTCTCGTTTCATGTGGTCTGACAATGCCATGTACCATATTGTTTGTTTTAATTCAAACTTAGTATGTGAACTTGTATTGATTTATCAGTATGTGAACTTGTATTAATTTATCATTATGTTATTTAGAACTTAAATTGCATTTAGTAATTTACGTTTAATTGTATAGCTAAATGGACAAAAGTTTGATGCCTCATAAAAAATGGAACACTAAATACTTAAAAAGGAGTTAAGGGTTTCACGCAATTTGTAAAAGATCAAATGGATGTTGAATAATGTATTTATTGTCTATGCTTAGATTGCTTAAATGTGAACATTCAAAGCCAAGATGTGGCACATAATCACTTGCTAATCTGAGGAATAGATAACTTCTATACTCTATGGCTTTATCATGCGAACATTCAGAAGCAAGTTGTAGTAGAAGTGTTGATATAGGTGTTGATGATAGTAACAATAGTGATATAGAAGATTATGATATTAATGACAATGGTGATGATGGGATTAGCGAGATGTTAGAGGATTATGGGAAGTATATGGAGAATATCAATGAAATTGGTTTTCCTAACATAATTGGTAGTATTACAAAAGATAATTTTAGGAGGTTATTGAAATTTGTACAAGAAGAATTATAACCAGGGTGCTCGAAATTCTCGCAACTATCTTTTATTGTGAAGTTGTTGCATTTGAAGGTATATAATAAATGGAGTAACAAATCTTTTGATATATTAGTTGACTTGCTTAATGATTCATTACCTATTGGACACAAATTGCTCAAATCTTACTATGAAGCAAAGAAATTGTTAAGGGACCTTGGATTAGGATATATATCACTACATGCTTGTGAGTATGATTATTTTATATTTTGGAATAACAGTAAAGATCTTGAAAAATGTCCCCTTTATGGTACATCAAGGTGGTGAGTGGATGATGGTAAAGGGAAAAAGATACTCTATAAAATCTTGAGATACTTCCCTGTTAAACCATAACTACAAAGGCTTTTTATGTCAATAAAAACAACCATAGATATGAGGTGGCATAAAGAGAAATGCATTGATGATAACATTATGTGTCATCTAGTAGACTTAATGGCATAGAAAGAGTTTGATTGAAAGTTTCCATGGTTTACAGAGGATTTTTGTAATGTGCAACTTGGTTTAGCCTTAGATGGATTTAATCAATTCGATAATATGATTGCTTCTCACAGCATATGACCGGTAATTATAGTGTCATACAATTTACCTCTATAGAAGTATAATAGCCCAGACCACCCGCCTATAAATATTGTCCACTTTGGGTTGCCCATCAGGCTAAGGCCCTCACAGTTTTACTCTTCCCGTGCTAAAAAAATGCGTTATAGGGAAAAGGTATCCGTACCCTTATAAGACGTACTTTGTTCTCCTCTCTAACCAACGTGGGATCTCACGGGAAGTGTATAAAGGAGCCTTTAATGTTATTGTCTTTACTTATTCAGACCTATTGCTCCTAGTAAAGTTATCGATGTATACATGCAACCATTAATTGATGACTTAAACCATCTCTGTGAAGTTAGATTAAAAACTTATGATGTTATTGAAGCTAAAATATTTATAATGCACACGGCTATTTTGTAGACTATAAATGATTTTCCAACTTATGAGAATTTGTTTGGATGGAATCTAAAGGGTATATAGTCTATACTGTATGTAACCATCAAACTCATTTAATGAGGCTACAAAATAAAATTTGTTATATGGGGCATCGTCATTACTTGGAACATGGGTATAGATGGCACAAAAGCAAATGGATGAATTATAATACAAGTGGATAAGGTATAAGTCAATCTTGTCATAAAAAGAGATGAAGACTATATTGAGGATGACTAATGTAAAAATGACGATACTTTGGACGCAAATAATAGTGATGAAGATTCGAATCATAATGTAATTAATGATGATGATTTTTAAGATCTTAATCATGATAATTAAAGGTAATAAAAATGTTGTTTATATTGTTTGAAATGTATTATTGATGTTTGAGTTATGTTTATGCGTATTATTGATGTTTGAGTTATGTTTATGCAGATTTTTGATATTTGAGTTATGTTTATATGCATTGTTAATGTTTGACTTATGTTTATGTGTATTGTTGATGTTTGAGTCAAGTTGATGTGAATTGTTGATGTTTGACTTATGTTTATGCGTATTATTGATGTTTGAGTTATGTTTATAAGTATTGTTGATGTTTGAGTTATGTTTATGCGAATTGTTAATGTTTGACTTATGTTTATGCAGATTATTAATGTTTGACTTATGTTTATGTGAATTGTTGATGTTAGAGTTATGCTAATATAGATTATTGATGTTTGAGTTATGTTATTATAGATTGTTGATATTTGAGTTATAGATATCCAATATAATGACACCTAGTAGAAATAAAGGGAAGAAGGTGGTAAGTATCAAGGTTCTTCCTCCCCCACAATAACTAGATCAATCAAATTCTAACTAACAACAATAATCGACTTTATCCACCAATGAACCTAATCAGCAACAACCTCCATCTGCCTTAACTAGTACAGAGGGATCTACAGGTTTGTTAATTTTAACACCTATAAATAGACTTATGCTCAAATATGTATTTACATATTTAATGTGTATTTTCTTAACATTATTTATTTGTTATCAGGTTCCAATATTAATGTCGAGAAAAGAGGTAAAGGTATAACTAAAGGTTGTGAGTTGCAACAAATGAATGTTGCAATGAACAACAAGTTGTCTGTATATATTAATACCTCGCATGGTTTCCTCTAAACAAGATTCAATCAACAAACTTGTCTAGTGAGTTGGGGGTAATTGCCAAAACTAAATTGCCTTGCCTAAAGCATGCCAATTAGTTGAAGGAAGACAAATTTTTAGAGAATATGCTTTGGATAAAGTTTCAGTAAATTTTCAATTTATTTAATTGTATACAATATTGTTTTACTTATTTAAAGATTAATTTCATTATTACTTTTTGTTTATAAATGAAGCTGAATATCATCGATCTCGACAATCCTGATGTTTCAAACTGTGTGACTCCATTGTTGAAACAAAGGACTAGGGATTAACTATATCAATGTTGCAAATCTTTTCCTTCATATGAAGCGGTAAGGAGACATGTTCTCGAATAGATGTCTCCAGAAAATTAGAGCAATTTGTGTGATTATTGGGCCTCCCCCAACGTTCAATTTTTGTTTTCTTTTTCTTCACATCTGCTTCTGTTAATCTTATTACACTATTTAAAGACTATTTCTTTTCTTTATTTAGGAAAAGTGTGAGAAAACCAAGGTGAATAGAGGAAAGATGAAAACTCCTCACAACCAAAGCTTTAAATCATATATTGTCCTACGAAATGAATATACAAGTTCTTTGTTTGCAAGTTATAATTCTATCAGTAAACACGATATTATTTATTATGTTTTCTATTTTTTTCCACAAAACAGAATTAGAGGAAACTACATAGAGAATAGTGTGATAGGATCACACTCTACAAATTGACACACTATAAGGAAGGTGAAGAGTGGATGTCTGAAAAAGCGCATAATAACTTTGTAAGTATAAAATTTTGTTTAAGTTTTATGTTTATTTATTTATGTAGTACTAACTAATAATATTTGAATTAAATATTGATTTTGTTTTTTAAATTTTAGAATAAGATACAGAAGTTGTTGCAAACATCAATATATGACGAAAATGAGCCAAATGTAGATGACATTTGCAACAAGGTCCTTGGTATACTATCCAGGTGCATCAAAGGGCTTGGGTTTGACCCTAAGCCAACTGCTCCATCCTCATCAAGACCATCATACATTTAGCGTCTTGAAAAGGAAAAACAAGTTGCTTAAAAAAATTTAGCCAAGCATGGAAAGTACCTAAGAAAATTACTTGGCATGGATTATGTAAGTAGCAAAGATGAAATCGAGTTTGAGTGATTAAACTAATCTTTGTATTTTTTATTTTGTATGTAAGTATTTTTGAAGTAGTAACTAAAATCTTGTGCATGATCAAATTTAATGATATTTTATTTTTATATACAATGCTTCAGATTTTCAATTATTTTTGTCTAGTAAATTAACAACAAATTTTTTTTAATATTATATATAATAATAAGGATTAAAAATGTCACGAATAATTATAATTAACATAGTATAACATTTAAGTAAAATGTATATTAAAAATTTGACTATATTTTAAAAACGTAGCTAAAAGTTTTTGGCTTCGTTTTCAGAAATATAGCCAAAAGTTTTTTGCTAAATTCTACAAAACATAACTAAATAAGCATCGACAAAAATGATTAGGGATGATTATGGGAAAACGTCACCTATAGCAGCCAGCCCTGACCCTGGGCAGGGGCAAGCTGGGCCCCTACCCAGGGCCCACTTTTTATTCAAAAAATTACATATAAAGTATAGTTTATTAAAAAAATTTTAATTTATTTTTTAATTAAAGTGAGAGGCCCATTTTTTTTTCGCCCCGGGCCTACAAAATCTCAGGACTGGCCCTGATAGCAGCTGGGATTTGACGACGATTTATAATCTTCGCTATTGACTGTTAGCGACGATTTTAGGAATTTTAGCGATGAAGTTTTTGTCACTAAAAGAATGTTCTGTTGTAGTGATTTTTAATCAATATTCAAGTTTGGTATCCATCAAACATAATATAATTACTTTTTTAATATGACAATCACAAATTTTCTTGTTAGATCAAAGTCTTGGTTTGTTATGGATAAAAACCTAGTAGAAGAAATCAAGAATGAAAGAAAGAAAGTGAAGAATACTCACTTCCAAACTTGGAAAGCTATTGATGAACTTCTCACTTCATGGTTGTTAAGAACTATGAATGAGGACGTCATAAGTTTGGACATGAGTAAAGCACAAACAACTTTGTCTATATATAGTACTTTTGTGCAATTTATTATTTATCATATCCGAAAAGGAGAGCAATCTAAAACATCTTTTGAAAGGGATTAAGAAAGGTTGTCATTCAATTGATGAATATCTTAAATAGTTAAAAAAAATATGTGACAATCTTACTATAAATTAGAAAATATATTTGATATAGACAAAGTTCTTTAATTTGCAAGTGGTCTTGGAAATCATTACACAGATTTTTAAATTATAATACTTGATAAGCCACCACTATCATCTTTCGAACAATTTCTTCTTTCTCTGCAAGGGCATTAGCAAACTTTACAATCAAATTGAGAAGAGGAGAAGAAATAAATAGTACATGCCCAAGCATTTTTCAGCCAAAAAGGAGATTGTGAATGCAATTGAAGAGAAGATGGCAAGTTTAATTCTTATAGTAGAGAATGCAAATTAATTGGTCACTACGATGGAGGATAAAATATAATTGTTAAACCAAACCAAAATCAAAGTAATAACAATTTAGGCTAATCATAAAAGCAAGGAGGAAATATTCAAAAGCAATTGCAACAAAAAATAATAACATTAATAGGGCTCCTTATCAAATTTATGGTAAAACTAACCAACTTTCTCTTTATTATTGATATAGATTTGATTACTCATGTCAATCTAAAGATTTACCTCAAGAACTTACTGCTCTTAACCTAAACAATGAAAATGATTCATTCGTTTATGTCAACTTAGGTATTACCACTCTTATGACAAATGATGCAAATATGTTGTCTTTTGTAGAAAAATAAAATGGAACTAATATGAAATATATTGGATATGGAAATAGTTTTCTTATCTCACATATAGGAGATGCTTATGCTTCCACTAAAACGGAGAATATTAAAATAACGGTACGAAAATTAAAAAAAGAATAAGCCTTTTCTTAGTAAATTTACAAGTGATAACTTATGTAATTTTAAGTTTGCCTCTTCTAATTTGTTGTTAAGGATCAAAACAAGAACATTATCATAAGGGTCATAAAAAGGGACAAATATATATTATTACTAATGTTTTTATGAAGCTTTTAGTGTAATAAGGAATAACAACACTTTGTCGCCTATTTAGCATCAACGAATGGGATATCTTAGCGCTAAGATTTTGTCTTTCTTAAAGGAGAAAATTGTTTTTGATGTTTCAAACTGGACTAAACTAATATTTGTATGATTTTTAAGAAATAAAAAGTTGTAGGCTTTCATTTAAGAGAAATAATAAAGGTCCAAAATTTGTCCTTAACAAAGTGTATTGTGATCTCTGAGGACACGTCCCTATAACCTCAATAGAACGCTTTGATATTATGAAGTTTTCATTGGCGACTACAACAAATTCATATGACTGTATCCTATAATTTTATCTATTTATAAGTTTTTCTATTACTAATTTATTACCCATTATTAACGCAAGTACACCTATTATTAGTAACAATATAATGGTAAGTAGAAGAAGATTCCTTGAGGAAACAATCTAGATTAAAAAATCTACAACTACTAACTACTCTAAACCAAAGTAATAAAAAGAGTGATGTTAATGATTTTGAATAAACAAATAAGATAAGACAAAACCTAAATTGGTAACCAAGAAAATCAATAACAAGGTAAATTATCAAAAGATAATTTCAATCTAATACCAATGTTTAGACAAGTATTTTCTCTATTATGACTTTTTTCACAATCTGAATAACATAGAATAGATATATTTAACTGGACTAGTAAGATCTTCCAAACATTAAAATTGCACTATCTCTAGCAATATTTATCTACTCGTCAGTTGGTTAACTCATATCTCTACTAAGTTAACAACCCTTTGAATGCATTGAGATCTATGAAATTCCATGAAAGGTTTCACCCTAACATTAGAAAGATCACGTAGATCTCTTTCGAGCACCCTATTCAACCCCTTTTATCTATTTTGTGGTCCATCCATAAGTATACTCTCTCAAAGCATCTATAAATGAATTATAATTAGATTTAATCACTATTATAACTAAATCATTCATTAAAATAATCAAAGGCAACTCACACAAATATATCTCATTTCATCAATTAAAATAAATAAATACATATAAAAATAAAAAATAAGGTTTTCCCTATCTAAAAATTAAAAATTATTTAGCCAAAAATTATAGAAAAAATAACTAAAGCATTAGAAAAAATAAGGAAAACATGATAGAAATAAATCTAGATGAAAATCTTGGTTTTGCTTATAGCTTGATTTGTCAAGATGTATATTTGGATCTAGATTTTTTTTAATGAAAATAGCCTTAAAATTGGCCTCTTAAAGGTTTTTAGACCTCTTTATGGCTAAAATTAATCTCTAAAGAGATAAAGATATATCTAAAATGTGAGGTCTCTATTGAATCAAGGGAAGTTACAATCTATTTAATAATAACAAAATATAAATACTATTGATGAGTTTGTTTTTTTATGAAAGAAATAATGGTCAAGCACAAATCAAGATATATCTTTTTATGAAAGAAATAATGGTCAATCACACATCAAGATATATCTCATGAAGACATTAGAGAAACTTTGGAGTTTAAGTCATGTAAGCGAAGAACAAAATCAAGAATAAAGAAGAATAAGGCACAACAAAGTTGTCAATGGTAAACACAATGTATATTATGCTTCCTACTTGGTCAATTTTATATTTTAAAGACTCATCGTGTATAAACACATCATCATTTTAACTCATTACTTAAGAATTTGCATTCATCAAGAGTAATTCAGCCTTCAAACTCAAAGAAAGTCCTCTTATTCCTAAAAACGTTCTTTAGGAAAACTTGGAGAAGTTTAAGTCAATTTTGCATTAAGAAAATTAAGTTTAAGCATTTAAAGATATTATAATCATTATTTTAGTTGTATTGGTAGACGTATATAAGTTAGTGGTTGATCAATGTAGGTTAAATTATCAAATTTTGTACATCGAGGGTTTGTAGTGACAATGGTTAATATATTAATCAACTAATGTGCTCTATTGATTTGACTAATATATTGCATTGGTTGACCAATATTCTAACAGCTATTGAATCTATGCATTCAAAGCATATTACTCATCCAATGTGTTCTACTGGTCGATCACTATACAATAACTAGTTATTGAGAATAACTAGTTCTTATTTCTAATGGCTATATTGATTTTAAACCCTATAAATACATGGATTTTTATTGGTTTATACATGGAATAATATTTAGCTCTTACATAAACATATTTTAAAGAGTTTTACAAAGGTCTTGTGTGCATTTATTGTTTTATTTTAATGTAAGTGAGCCTTTTAAGGTTACCAAGGTGATATAAATTCTTTTATGAGTGGGGTTATTGTTCACTTTAGAGAAAGATTGTAAGAAAAGTTTTTCTTTGCTTGGAAAATCATAATTGTTTTTAAGAAGGTTATTCTTCTCCTTGTTTAAAGAAGAAACTTAATGAAAACTCCAAGAAGAATCTTGGAGCGTAGACATAAGTACTTTCCAATCCAATATAAATTGATTTTTCTTCCCTCTTTCCTATAATTTTTATATTATTGTTTGATGGTATTACTAATTTACATTAAGCTTTTTTTTATCATATATTGGTTCTTATTTAGTTGCATCATTAGATAAGAAATGGTTGTTTAAATTTACCAATATTGTGTTCACTTCCCTCTTGAGTGTCATTAAAGACCAATAAGTGGTACAAGAGTAGGTCTATTTGGCTATCATTTCAAAAAAAATCCTATAGTAAAGACTATAATGGCATACTTAAGAGCATCATCATCATCCAACCAAAAGGGACAAAACCTTAGTATAGCTCCCTTCTTTGATGGTAATGACTATCTCTATTAGAAAACTTAAGTGAAGTTCTTCTTGATGGTCAAAAGTGTTTACTTATGAGAAATAATTTAAAATAGCTCTTTCACTCTTATAAAAGTTGTTAATGATAAAAAGGTTTCTAAACTTAAGGAAGATTGATATTTATAAGATTACCTATTCCTTTAAATAGCAAATACATTCATATATTATTATGTGCACTAGGTAAATATTAATTAAATAAGATATCTATATGTGAAATTACTTACTAAATTTGTCACACACTTAAAGTCACACATGATTGTAATAATCAAGTTAATGAAATAAATGTCAAGAATGAGAAGATGGATAATAATAATAAGAAGAAGGCTTTCAAAGCATCAACTTGGGATGACTTAATTGACGCTAAAAGCGAACAATCAGAAGGAGAAGTAGCTCACATGTGCTTCATGACAAAATATGATGATGAGGTACTCTCCAACACTAACTCTTGTGATAGTGACAGTGATAGTGATTTTGGAATATGATGAACTAGTATAAATTCTAGAAATTATTATTAAGCTGTCTTGCAAAATCAAAGAGGTTTAGTTGTATTTAGATGTATGTATCTATGAAAAAAAATAAAGAGTGAATTATATAGCATCAAAACATCTAAGAGTGTGATCATTAATGATAGACATATATTATATGCATTAAAATATGAAAATGAGATATTGAAAAAGGTCAATGGTCTTAAAGATCCACTGTCCAAATTTAATAAGTGGAATGATAAACTTAAAAGTATGGTGGGAGTTTAAATGAGTGTAAATAATATATATAAGATTGGATGCAACTACGAAATTAAATTCAATATCAAAACTGCATTTGTTGAGGGAAAACATTTGCAAAGTAGAGAACTCTTGCCTAAAATGACAAACAAACATAATGCATCTACTTATAAGCAAACACATAAATCAAATACACTTGTTATAACTTCTATATCTTGCCCTAAAAGCAAACCATATGCCTTAATATATGCATTTAAACCTATGTATAGAGCTTAATATTCTCCAGTAAAGAAAAAACATAATTTTTATGAAAAGATATATGATAACATATAATCTTAATCACACTTCTTTAGACCACATCATTAACTCAGAAATAAGCATTGAGCTTATATCCATAATAAGTATCACATAGATGATTTTTCTAAGCCATCACTCTACCTAAAAGGAATAATCATTATCCAAAGGATGGATCCCTATAATGCATGTACACATAGAAGATCAAGTAATCTATGTATGCATCACTACGACAACAATTCATATCATTCCCAAAACATGATATACCAGTTTTGTGGTAAATATAGATATATTGATATATTTTGTTTCCTTAAACAAACAGTTGCAAGTAAAACCTTTAAAAATATAGGTTAAAAAGAAGGAGACTAAATCAAGGACTCAAGCTCAATTAGGTACCTAAAACACATCACTTATTTTGTTATGTAGGTCTCAAAGAAAAGGTATTTTCTTAGGTTATTCCTGAATTAGTAAAGCATATAGATTTTAAGTAGAAAGACTCTTGCTATTAAACAATCATGCATTTTTTTATAGATTTAACCATCTTGTCTCATGAAAAGCATTAACGATGACGATGAAGGACTATCTAAGGATTTGGATAAAGTAGCCCTTGATAAAAACAAGAATGATCACCAAGACATGCTAGAACAGTAAATTTTTAAACTGAATGAAGATGATGAGAAGGATGAGAAGCATCTAATAGATTGAAAATTCGAAAGGAATCATCCTCCAAATTAAATAATATGAGATGTTTAATAAGGGGAACTATTTGATCTCATTTTAGAAATATATTACATCTTTCTTTTAGTTCTCAAATTGAGCCTAAAAGTATAGAAGATGCCATTTAGTGATAAAAGTTGGGTTCTTGTTATGAATGAAGAATCAAAATAATTTGAGAGAAATATGGTTTGACTTTAATATCTAGACCTAGAAACCATCAAATCATAGATAGTAAATGGATATTTATAGACAAATTAGATGAGTCGGGTATCATTGTATGAAACAAAGCTAGATTGGTAGCTAAAAAGTATAATCAAAAGGAAGGCATATACTTTGAGGAATATTTTGTATTGGTAGCTAGGTTAGAATTTATTATGTCATTACTTATATTTGCATCTTATATGTTCAAATGGATGTTAAAAGCTTTTTTAAATGATTTTATTAAAAATAAGTTTATGTTAATCAACCACCTGGTTTTTAAAATTATGATACACCTAATCACATTTATAAATTATCCAAAATATTATATAGCTTAAGCAAGCTTATAGAGCTTAGTATGATAGGTCAAGTAAATTCCTTTTGAAAATAATTTTACAAAAGGAAAATTTTAATGCAACTTCATTCATTAAAAAGGACATGTGATATGATTATTCAAATTTATGTTGATATTATCTTTGGTGTAGTTAATTAACGCATGTGCAAAGAATTTTTTAAGTACATGAGTAGGGAATTTGAGATGAGGGCAATGGGAGAGTTTTACTTCTTTCTTAGACTTCAAATCAACTAAATGAAGGAGTGAATCTTCATCAATCAAGCTAAATACACCAAAGAAATAATTGATTGCTTCAGAATTGATTAAGCCAAGCTATTAAAAACACTTATGTGAATTACAACTGAGTTAAACATGGATGAAGAAGGCAAGCCTATTAATATCAAATTATATCAAGATATGATTTGTAGTTTACTTTATCTTTTTGTAAGTAGGGAAAACATTAAATTTAGTGCTTATTTATCAGTTAGATATTAAATAAATCCAAAATTGTCTTTATGTGCTAGATTTTAACAAAATCTCGAAGAATCTCACCTTTTAGCTTTTAAGCATATACTTAGATACTTAAATGGTACCATTCATCATGATTTTAGTATCGTAAAGATGTAATTTTTAATTAAATCAATTTTTCATATGCATTTGTAGTCTTTTAGATAGGAATAGCACGTCAAATACTTGTCAATTTCTACGCAATGCATTAGTTTCATAGTTTAATAATAAATAAAAATCAATTGCATTATCAACTTCAAAAGAAAAATGTATAGCAACCATTAGTTATTGTGCACAAAGTTTATGGCTTAGGAAACAAATTAGGGACTATTACATGAACTATAAAAGGATATTAATTAGGTATGCTAACATTAGTGTCATTTGTCTCACAACGAACCCATATTCAATACTCTAAAACCAAGAATATAGAAATTAAAGTTCATGTGCAAACAAGTGATATTGAGCTAGAATTTATTGATACATTACATCAATTAGCTAACATATTCACTAAATCAATAAATGAGGATAGATTTTGCATGATTAAGAGAGAACTAAGCATGATTGATAGGAATTCTATTTGGAAAGGATCTTCATAAGCACTTAAATTTGATTTTGATTATTGTGTGTTTACTTTCTTATATGCTTTAGTGTTTAATATTAGTTTAGTAATCTTTTAAATAATTGACACTTTTTATGTTTCTAAAAAGGAAGGGAGAAATTTAGTGATATTAAATTCAAGGGGAGTGGTTAATTTTAGTGTAGTCATGAGAAAATTAGTGATATTAGATTCAAAAGAAGTGATTAATTTCAACATCTTAATAATCCTTCTATAATGGTTAATTTATGCTTAAAATAGATTTAACTTATAAGGTTTTGTTTTATGATGCATGAACTTAAGGGAAGCTAATTACTTATATTGCCTTAAAATAATAAAATGTGTATGTTTGATTTTAACATTTTTATCTAATATTGTAAAATAGTTTATCTTCATTAAAAAGGGAAAATTTGTTGAACCAAAGGAAGTTACAATCCATATTGTGATGATAAAAAAATATGTACTACTAGTGAGTTTTTATTTATATAAAAGCAATATGAAAGCAATAATGGTCATGCACAAATCAAGATACATCTTATAAAGAAATTAGAGAAAAGTTAGAAATCAGGTCATTTTCAATTGAAGAACAAAATCAAGACCAAAAAAGAACAAGGCATAACAAAGTTATAAATAAATATATAATATTTGTTGTATTACTACTTAGTTACTTTGATATTTTAGAGATTTATCATGTATAAACGAATAATTGTTTTAACTCATTACATAGTCTTTTCAATAATCAAGAAGAATTAAAGTTTTGATATCAAAAAGAAATCCATTTAATCCTTAAAACATTCTTTGGAAAAGATCTAGAGAAGTGTTTAAGTCAATTTTGTAACAAGAAAATTAAGTTTGAGTATTTGAAAATGTTAAAATGATGATTTTTGGAGTATTAGTTGACCTATATAGGTTGGTGGTTGATCAATCTAGGTTAAAATTATTAAATCTTATGGGAACATTAGTTTATATATTGGTTGATACCAATATATTGCATTTATTAACCAATGTGACAAAGTTTTTACATTGGTTAATGCTTTGCTTGATACTATTGTATTACATTGGTCAACCAATATATAATATTAGTCAAGTAGTGTCCTAATGGCTAGTGAATCTATACATTTAATGCATATTAGTCAACCAATATGTCAGACTAATTAACCACGACATAGTAACTAGCCATTAAGAACAACAAATTTTTGTTTCTAATGGCTAGTTTAATGCCATACCTTACAAATATATGATTTTTATTGGCTTAAACATGAAAATTATTTGGATATTGTATAAGCACATTTTAATGAGTTTTACAAGTGTCCTCCAACACGAATTTTAGCAATCACTTGATCTGATTCTACATATTGATCATTTTGAACTAAAAAAAGACTTTTTAATGGAATAGTAACATTATGTAAAATATCTTGACTCTCAATAGTTACATACAAGTCTATAGAATATAGAAAAGCAAGATGCTCGTGACATGTATGTGTGGGATGAACCAAATCCTCATTAAATTTTATTTTTCCATTAGAGGGGGCTCATACATGTTTTACAGAACCCCCTGTGAATACTCCACCAGTATGAAATGTTCTTAATGTTAATTGAGTACTCAGCTCTCCAATGCAACAATACCAACAACTTCTCCCAATTCCACTAAGTCTCCATAAGTAAGAGTTCGACCATAACATAATCGACAGATCCAAGATGCAATCCTACAAGTAAAAGGAGTTCAAATAGATATGGTTGTCTTCGAAAGGTTATGAATCGATTGACAAGTATAATTAGGTTTTGTGTACATTTGTTGTTGCATTTTGAAGTGAGTGAGTCTTTAAAGATATCAAAGTGATCAACCAAGGTCTTCTTAGTTGTAGATCCTTTTATAAGAGGGATTACTCTTCACCTTAGAGAAAGATTGTAAGAAGAGTTGCTCTTTACTCTTGAAAAGCAAGATTTTTGTATAAAGGTTCCTCTTAATTCGAAGAAGTGTCTTAGCGAGTGGACGTAGGCAAAAGTTATTTGTCGAATCACTATAAAATACTTTTTTGTCTTTCTTCTTCTTTATACTCTTTAAATTATTATTTGAATGTATAATTGATTTAGATTAAGATGTTTTTCATCATATATAGTTTTTTCAATTCCATTCATTAGATAAGAAATATTTGTTCTAATTTACAAACATCCTATTCACCCTCTCCTCTTTGGTGCTTATAGGGACTAACATTCTCTAAAAGTCTTCAGAAAATTAGTATTATATGCTTTATATATGTTTTTATGCCTTTGGACATGACCTGAACCACAATCGTTACTCGAACCATGGATCCTCATGTTTCCTTTAGGGAAGAGATATGCTCTATAGCACGCTTATGTCCTTAGTCCATATATCTTCATATTTATATTGTAATTAGCACATGATCTTTGCATGCGCCTACCCTCAAATTGTGGATCCTTCTATTTCTCTTATTATTATCACATGATCTTTGACATGGTTCTTCATTGCCATACAATCTCTCTGTAAACCATGTTCTAGATCGTCCCTCTTATACACTTAATACATATAAGACATAGATTGGCACGCAAACATAAGTTAGACCATATTTATCTAAAAATTATGAGGTAATTGTTATTAAAATGAAGCAAACTAATTAAAAAAATTATGAATATTTCGTGCACATCATATCCACTGAAAAGAAAATATAATTTTTAAACAATTTTAAAAATTGACTTAAATTTAATTTTATCAAAAAGTTAAATATCTTTCAGTGTAATTTTACTGACGAGTTTACATCTAGTCAATTTCTTAAACATATTCAACTTAGTGGTGTTGAGTTTCATGTATCATGTTTATGTACATCTTAACAAAATGGAGTAGCATAAAGAAAACATCTCCATATAATATAAATTTCACTCACCATGTTATTCAACATAAGCATGTCTTTGTCCTTATGACTTAAAAGTGTTTCTCCTAACTATCTTCTTAATATACCTACCTCCTTCCTCTACTTTAAAGGATGGGTGTCCATTTTTTAAACTCTAGAATCATCATCCAAATTATTATAGACTATGAGTACTAAACACCCTTGTTTCCCTATATTAACATATTAAGGTGGTTCCAAACTTGTGAAGAAAACTTATCTTTGTGCCCTAAGTGGATATAGTTCTCTATTCATAAAGGGTACATATGTTTAAAACCTGAATTAAAAAAAGTGTATACATCAGTAGAATATGGTTTTTGACGATAATGTCTTTCTATTTAAACCTAAAAAATTAGAAAGAAACTTAAAATTTTATTCTTTTGTCAAATATATACAAGATGATGAATTAGAAAAACCTTTCAAAATAAGGAAAAGAATAAAATTTCAAAGGTTACTGTTTTCTTCTTGTGGCAATAACAATTATGGTGTATGATATTTACAGAACTCTCTAAGTCATCAAAATGATCAAATTGTGCAACATATGGAACTAACCATCATAGCTCAATCTTCTTAACAAACTAGTGATGGAGACAATTACCTCTATGGAAACTCTTCACTCCAACACCTTTAATAGACTCCCGATTAGTGCCAACCATTGAAGGATCTTCATCAGATTTTGATACTAAAAATGTAATATTTTAGATCAACAGAGGTCCTCTCATCAGCCAAATTCATAAAAATCTTTCAAAAATACTTCCAGTGCAACTATTCAAATGGATTGTTTAATTGTAAAGACTATTTTCATCAACGCGCTAAACAGATTATCAACAGAATCAAACACATCTTTACCTCCACGAGTTCAAAGGCCACCTCCCTATTCGAAATATTATGCCACTTGCTACAATAGTATTGTCAACCTTACTGCCTTAAGAACCGAAAACAATAAAAATTTCTATGAAAGATCCACGTGGTTCAGGAGTCATGCGTAAAGAATTACAAGTCTTAAAGTATAACAACGTATGGAAACTTGCATGAAATTAAAATAGCTTGTTGGTGGTGTTTTTTCTTAGACAACATAAATATATTAATGATTGTTGCATAAGATAAAGATACTTGAAAGTGCCCCCTTCTCAACACTCAAATCCGTAAAACATAAACCAACTTTTAGTGACGCTAATCTTGTGGATTCCACTCTCAAGCTGTAAATTTGGTTTATTAGTTTTTTTGCACTAATTCGCTTTATGCCTTTAGTGACTTCAACTAGGGAGGCTATCCTACTGCTCGCAGAAGAACCACTAGATTTTGTTTATTTTTGGAAGCTAATTGTATTTGATATTATTCAAGGAAACAATTAACAGTGTCTCGGTCCAGTTTAGAAGTTGTGTATTTATCTATAGATCAACAACTATAGAACTCACTTGACTTGGTTTTATTCTCTGAAGCATTGGTGTCTCTCTTTCACAACCTCACAATTGTTTTATAACAACATCAATGACTTTGATGCTCTATTAATTCTTAAACCACAATTTATCCAAATTTTTTCCCAATTATATTATTAATCACCAAAATCTTCATTAATTCCAAAAATAATATTCGTCAATTACAAAAATTATTTATATAAATCTAAATTGTCACATTCAAAAGTATATACAATAAAACCACTTTACTCAATTTAATCTGCTAACCTTACCTAATCTCCACTCTATCAATCACATACACTGGGGTTTTAACTATCTCTCTGTCTACTAAAAGAGTGTAACGACAAAGTATGAGTTGTCTATTCAGTAAGCATAACTAACCATACCTTTAAAATCAAATAATTTAATAAAGATAGAAACTAGTCAAAAAATTAAAACAAATATACAATACTAATGTACACAACAATACTCAACCTATCCAAACACCTAACAAACATAAAAAATTTTATAATTAGTAATTATTAATACTAATATTGTTTTATTACTGTAATTTATGTTTTACCTTGTTATTAACTTAATTGTCCAGGCTTTGCTTAATCTAGTAAGCTTACATCTAATGATTTGTCAGCTCATTTCTACCCATTATAATAACTCACTAAGTAGAAACACAATTAGATGTATAAATATGAACATAGGATATCTCAATTCTTCAATTTAAGTTGGTACCATGGTACCACTTTAGTACTTAGCTACTGGCACAGGATATCTCAGTATCATTCTAATACCTAGCTATAAGTATAGAACTTGTTAGTGACTCAAGATGCTTTGGTACCTGCTCCACAAACAAGTACGTAGCCATCGCTCACTTATATTTAAACAACTCTTCCATTTATAAGCATCGAATATAATATATCCTAGTTAAGCCATAGATTCACGATTAATACAATTTATTCTCGACGTATTATAATCCAATCTCTATTTAATTTCATGAGTATAATTTATTTACCCTAATATTCTTAATTATATTCTTGCACAATTGAAATTTTTAATTATCAAATTTTTAACCGATTTATCAACCGATACACCTCATATTACATAACAAAATATAAATGTGGAACATTTGTACTTTGTTAATTGTCATGTAATAAATAAACATAATTCATATATTTTATAAATCCATATACTTAATTATTAATTTAATTAATGACTAATTCAAAATATGATTCACTATACAATAATTTATTAAGAACAAAATTAAAAGTTTTATAAACCATATATTATTTGAAGAGTACAATCTAAGGTTATCCTGACCTGATTTTCAGGCTTAACTAATTGATAAGTTCAATCTACTCCTTAATTCATCATTCGGACCTAGATTACAAAATTCTACTAGACTTATTTAAGAAAAATTTTCAATCTATTAATTTTCGAAAAAAAAGAAAAATTTTCAATTCAATTACACTTAATAATCCAAAATTATTTCATTTTCCACTTTATTCTTAATTACTAAAATATTTTTACTTTACCTAATCATCATAATTACAAAAATGCCTTTATAGGAATTAAAATTTAATTTTACCCTTAAATTTTTACATTCCCTATCTTGTCCCTTAATATATCTTAAATTTTCTTAAATCGTCTTCTTCTTCACCCTCTCCTCTTTTTCTCATTTTTCAACCACCTTTTCTTTATTTTTATTTTTCCATGACTTCAAAATTATTGTCCCAAATAATCACAATATAAGTTCCAACTAAAACTAGTTCAGGATGATTAAAAATCACAAATAAAAGGCATAGAATTTTTGATGGAAAAGTTTTACCTATGTAAAGTTCTATACCTTTCTAACGGATTTTTCAGTTGTTAATCTCTACAATTTTCTTGCTAATTTACCGAAAAACAAACAAAATGAGGGAATACATGAGAAAAACTTCACATGCAGGAGAAAGATGGTGTATTTTTACACACTTACCAGCTGGAAAACAAGAGGGAGAAAAAGAAGATTTTTTTTTTAGTTTCTTATTACCCATCTACTATCTTCTTAATTTATGCTCTCCACTTTTTTATTTTTCTTGGGTTGCATTCATTTTGTTAAAGTTAGGCTCTTTTTTTTAGGTAGGTGTCTACAGTTCCCCCCTCCTTAATAGAATTTCATCCTCGAAATTAAATTGCGTACTTGAGGATCCAAACAACTGAGGATATTTACGTAAAACTTCGTCCTCTACCTCCTAAGTTGCCTCTCTTGGAGAATGATGATGGTTCTGCAAGACTTGCATCATCAGAATCTCCCGTCACCTTAATTTCCTAATATGTCTATCCAATATATCCATAGGCTCCTCTTTATAAGTTATATCATTTGTAACTTCAATCTTAGGCCTCGATATAATATAGAATCTTAGGCCTTAATATAACATAGGTAGGATCCGATTGATACTGTCTCAACATCGACACGTAGAACAGATCAAGAATCTATGATAACTCTAAAGATGCTAATCTATAAGCTAACAGCCTCACATGTTGTACTATTTCATTTGGCCCGATATATCTCAAACTTAACTTCCCTTTCCTTCCAAACCTCAGAATTCCCCTCTTAGATGATACCGGTAGAAATACCATCTCTCTAATATTGTACTCCATCTCCCAACAATGTTGATTAGCATAATTCTTTATCGATCCTGAGCTGCCTTTAAGCAGCGCCTTACCACCTTTATTTCTCCATCGTCTCCTAAAATAACTCATGTCCAACAATCTGGCACCCTCTATATCCCAATATATCGAATGGTGCCATATTGATGCTAAAGTGATAACTATTATTATATGCCGACTCCATCAAAAGTAGATATCTATCATAATCACACTCAAAGTTCAGCATGCATGCTCTCATCATGTCCTCCAATGACTGAATCATATGCTCCGGTTGTCCATCCAGCTGAGGTTGAAATTCAAATAATCAAATTCAACCTAGTCTCCAAAGTTGTCCATAAACTCATCCAGAACCGGAAAGTAAATCATGGATCTCGATCTAATACATAAGACACTAGAATCTTGTGTAACCTAATAATCTCATCAATATATAACTTGGAAAGCTTATCTAAGGAGGTTTTCTGTTGTATAAGTAAGAAATAAGTTAATTTAGTTAACAGATCCATAACCACTCAAACTGAATCATATCTACATTTAGTCCTCGATAACACTACCATAAAATCCATCGTAATCTTTTCCCACTTCCACGACGGAATGGCTAAGGGTCTTAATTTTGTTACTGGTTCCTGATGCTTTACCTTGACCTACTGATAAGTCAAACACCTTGACACAAACTCTACTACATCTTTCTTCATCATCGACCACTAGTAATAAGGTCTGAAGTTCCAATACATTTTTGTAGTACTAGGATATATAGCATGAGGTGCACTATAAGCTTCCTTTAGAATCTTCTCTCATAATCCATCTGTAACTGACACATAAACTCTTATCCCATTGACCAACACTCCATCCACTGAAAAGTTAGTCCTTCTACTTTATTATAATCTCTCTCTTTTATTTGCATCAGATAAGAATCCCAAGCTTATGCCTCTCTGATCTTATCTCCTAAACGTGGTTTAATTTGTAATATCATAAACAAACCACTCAAATAATCAATCTCCAATCTCATAACTAATGCTATCAAATCCATTAATGATATCATACTATGTTCGCTTAAACTAAACATCACACCTGAGCTTTTCTTACTCAACACATCCGTCATTATGTTAGCCTTCCCCAGATGGTAATCAATAGTACAATCATAATCCTTCAATAACTCGACCCATCTTCTCTATCTTAAGTTTAACACCCTCTAAGTCAAGATATACTTTAGGCTATTGTGATATGTAAGGATTCGAAATGTCTCCCTATATAAATAATGTCTCCAAATTCTAAGAGCATGCACAATCGTGGGTAATTCCATATTATGGGTGGGATAATTCAACTCATGTGATCTCAACTGACAAGAGAGATAAGCTATCACTTTCCCATGTTATATCAATACACACCTCAAACCTACCCTAAAAGCATCAATATATACCTCAAAACCTCCACCACTCGATGGTAACACCAAAATTAGCTTAGAAGTTAGTCTCCACTTAAGCTCCTAGACACTCTCTTGATACTGATTGATCCATTAAAACTGAACTCCTTTCTTCAGTAGCTTGTCAACGAGCTAGTTGTCATAAAAAATCCTTTTACAAATCTCCGATAATACCCAACAAGTCCCAGAAAACTCCTCATCTTTGATGTATTTCTAGGTGGCTCTCACTCCATAATTGCCTTTACATTAGCAAGGTTAGGCATCACTCCCTCTCGAGACACCACATGTCTAAGGAAAATTATCCGCTCCATTTAGAACTCGCACTTACTCAACTTGGCATACAGTTATCTCTCCTTCAAAATCTGTAACACAATCCTCAAATTTTGTTCGTTCTCCTATTTACTCCTTGAATGCACCAATATATCATTAATGAACACTATCACAAACCAATCTAAATACTCATAAAATCATGTTCATCATTGTCATAAATTCAACTGGTGCATCCATCAACATAAAAGGCATCACTAGGAACTCATAGTGGCTATATCAAGTACGAAAAGCTATCTTAGGAATAATTGACTTAACATCCTCAACTGTTAGTATCCCGATCTCAAATCAATCTTGAAAAATATAATAGCTCCCCTTATTTGTTCTAAAAGATCATCTATCCTTGGGAAAAGGTATTTATTCTTCATTGTTACCCTGTTTAATTGTTGATAATCCATGCAAAGTCTCATACTACCATGCTTTTTCTTCACAAACAACACTAGAACTCCCCAAGGTGACGCGTTCGTTCTAATAAAGCCCTTTTTTCAACAACTCCTCTAACTATTTTTTTAACTCATATAACTCAACAATAGTCATCTTGTAAGGTGCAGTAAAAATTAATGAAACTTTGGGTATAGTTTCAATGGTGAAATTTATTCCCATTAAGGCTATAAACTCAATAAATCATCTAAGAATACCTTTGAAAATTCCCTCACCATAAGAATATCCTCTAACCCAGGACTCACCTCCCTCATATCTATAGTAAGAGATAGATATGCCCCACATCCATCGAATATCAATCGTCTAGCAATCATGGCGGAGATCATACATATTGGAACCACTTTATGATCCCCTATAATTATCACCTTTTATTTATCCAAGGACTCTATCATCACCTCTTTCGTATAACAATCCATTACAACCTGATGTTATGTCAATCAATCTATCTCGAGAATTACATTAAACTCCCTTAAATCTATCACTATCAAGTTAGCTTATAGCTCCACTCCATTAATCCTCACTAGCATCTCCCTCCTTACACTATTTACTACCATATAGTCTCCTACTAGCAACCACACTCTTAAGTCATATCCTAATGGACTAACCTCCACTGAAACTTTAGAAGCAAACTCTAAAGAAATGTAAGAATGTATAGATCCTGGGTCTACTAACACATAAGCCTTACTATCAAATAATAAAATCGTACCAAAAATAACATTGTTAGATATGGGTGCCTCCTCCCTCATTATATGGTATATCCTCACTTAAGTTTGACCTTGTGTTAAGGATGTCCCACTAGTACATATACCTATCACTGGTCCGCGTCTAACTCCTCGACCATCACTTCTACTGTCAACTCTACCTAAACCTTTACCTAAAGCAAAGGCACCACTATGACGACATATTTTCTCCTCTACCCTTACTCGTAAACTTCTCCCTACTTTCGAACAACTTCTCTATAAATCCCCATACTCTCCAAAAATATAGCATGCCTGACTGATCCTAGTGGGTCCCTAATATGGTCATCTATGAACTCTCTTGCAGATAGTATAACTCTGTAACCTTTCAACTCCTCTAATAAAAGGTCATCTGAACTTCTGACTAACCCCTCTATCTAATCCAACAAATGGTGCACTCATAGCACTATGTTGTTCTAAATCCCTGCCAACTCCTCAATCTCCACCAAACCTATAGAAAGTACCACTCCTACTTGATGTAGCATCAGCTCTCCTAGATCCCCCTACATCAGTAAACCATAAATAACTAGGTCCCCTTTTAATAAAAAGACTCCCCTTTTTATAATGACTCTTTGTTTGCCTCTTCAGCTCTCCTCTCCTTTTGCCTTGCTATCACATCCTCTACTATGATTGCAGTCTCTAGTAACTTCTTGAAATCAGAAGTAGCAGTTAAATCCTGCTCAAATCGGTAACATTTTTCCTTTAGATTTGCCATAGCCTCTAATGTATACTTAGACAAAGCCACAAAGCTAGTCTTATTCTCTACCACTAACATCTCCTCTGTCTAAAGCAAACTTATAAACTCTATTTTCTTTTTATCTTGATATATTCGCACAGTGTATTTGTCTATAAACTCTCTGTGGAAGTCTTGCCAAGTCATATCTTATGCCTCATAAGATCACTTCACTAACTTCCACCAAGTCAATGCTTGCCCTAAAATAATGAAACTGTATACTAAAACCTTCTTTCCAAGGTACACTTCAGACTGTCTAAAACTAACTCTGTCTATTCCCACCATGCCTTAGCCTCCCCAAGATCAGTAGTACCTCGAAACTCCATTAAACCCATCTTACATATCCGTTTATAGTTATGGTCCACTCCATAATCACCTTAGGTGGAGTCATAGTAATAACTTGCTGCATCATCTGAGGTGGCACTGGCATCTCTCCTCCTATTCGATCCGCTATGCCTATTCCCTGATCAAGCACATCTAGATAATGGATCAAATTACACGATTTCCTAGTCAACTCTAGGCAGCAATATCATGTCCTAAAACTATCCTAAATAAGATAAGAACATATTATTAGTTTTTTCACTTAATTTGTCTTTAAAAATGTAAACTCGCTCCAATACCACCTAAATGTGACGTTTTGCTAATTCTTAAACCACAATTTATCCAAATTATTCCCCAATTATATCATTAAATATCAAAATCCTTATTAGTTACAAAAATTATATTCAAAAATTATTTATACAAGCACAACTATCTGAACTATCACATCTAAAAGTATATAAAATAAACAACTTCACTCAATTTATTCTACTGGTCCCACCTAGACTTCACTCTGTCAATCACGTGCAATGAGGTTATTAGAAATCTCTCTATCTCTTGAGAAAATATAACAACAAAGGGTGAGATGTTTACTTAATAAGGGTAACTGGCCGTACCCTTAAAATCAAATAAATTAATATAAATAGAAATTAGTCACATGATTAAAAGTTACATATAATACTAAAAATATAAAACAATACTTGTTACTACTAATCCCATGTTTAATGCTTGTTCCAAGTACATAAAACTTGACTATCATTTTGTTCAAAAGAAATTTGCCATTGGTCAGCTTGTTACTCATTATATTCTGACCATAATTTAACTTGATATCTTCACAAAACCTTTGAAGAAAGTTGTGTTCCATTCTTTTATCACCAAAGTTGGTGTTGTTTATTCATCGCCCATTAGTCTAAGGCTATGTTTGCTTGGACATAAAGTTTGTAATGGAATGGAATGGTTTTATAATAGAATAGAATGTAAATAGATATAATATTAGAAAATTTTTGTTTAGAAGGAATGGAAGGGTTCATAATTTAATATAGTGAAATGTTATTTAGAAGATAGATGGAATGTAATGTAATGTAATGTAATGTATGTATAATAAAAATGAATGACTATTCTACCCTTGATAGAAATAATGAGATGTATTGTCTTGCTGCTTGTTATTAGGGTTGAGGATATAATTGGTATTATAAAAAATTATTGAGGGTATATTAGGTAGTACTTATTTATCATTTTACATTCCATCCTAAACTCTCAAATCGGATGTAACTCATTTTTACTGTTTAGGATGGAATATGATCTAATGTGAAATTCTCCCCTTCCATCTTATTCCATTCAATTCCAGTATAAATCCTCCTTCCAAACGAAGGAATAATATTACATTCTATTTTATTTCATTCCATTACTAACCGCTCTCCAAACATAGCCTAAAGGGAATTTTAAGAAAATCAAATTAAATCAAAGAGACCACTCATTGACCAAATAAATCAAGTTAACGAAGGAAATCAATAAATTAGTTGATTGTGTACTCCTTAATTATAGAATTAATTAACTTAATTGTATTAAATATTCATATTTTATGTTGAATAATTATGAGAGTTTTAATATAATATAATATAATAATTCGACGATAAAATATTTTTTTAGTTTTTATTACAAATCTTAACAAAAACAATTTTTTTTTCAATATTTATAACAAATCTCAATTAAACATGTTTTTTTTAAAAAAAAATAAAAATAAAAAATTACAATAAAAAACCTTAATTATTCATTTAATTATTAAAAAAGAAAATAAAATAGGAGGAACCTCTTCAGAACCAATATCAGTGAAGATTTATTTTCATTTACTTTTCTTCTATCTTTTGGGTTGAACCTTGAAAAATTTAGGATTATACTCTTAATTCGTTATACTTGACCCCTAATCTCAAATCGAGGTTCATAACGTAACACTTGAGTTCAAATCTAAAAAGGATTTGATAGGCCTGGTTTTGTTAAAGTTGAGTTTGAATTTGAGTATGTTCCAATTTTTAATATATATATTCAAATAAATTATATATGAAGTATATACAAGAGTATTTCATATCAGGATTTTAAGTTAAATATTTGCAAATTCAAATCCTTTCGTCATTTCAATATTAAAACCAATTCCACCTTAAATAAAAAAATTATAGTTGTTATTACTTACTTAAAAAAATCAAACTATTTCATTCCCGACCCGACTTATGAATTTGAATCACCGTGTTTTATGTATGAAAAATAATATGAGCTGTTGGTGGGTCGGTACAATTTATATAAAGAGCTAACCAAGCATATGAACCTCGTTGAATCCTCGGCCTCTAATCTACTCACTCACCATCTTCACATGGCGTAAAACATTGGACTAGATCTTCAAACTCATTAAAAAACTAACGATCAATCCACTCTTTGGGTGCTTCATTTTTTTAATTTGTTCGTATGCAAAAGGAACAGGCACGCGAAGACCAAAGTCTTCATCTCTTATACCAGTGTGCGTGTGCGTGTCTTTGAAATTTTGAAAAGTCAAAGGGTCAAACTTCGAACATAAAGTTAAAGCCCCCAAAGTTATTAAACTATTAATTCGTGCAAAGCTTTCAACTCAGTAGCAGCATAATTAACTTGTGGCTATGGAAAACTACATGCCCACTTGGATATGCTTATTCTTTTGCCTCACTATATATACACTGCCATCTTCTCTATCTAATTTTCAAGACCAACACCAACCACCGTCTCTCTTCTTCTTACTCCTATAATCCACAAACCCAACTTAATCTTTCCCTTGTCTTATACCTGTGTTGCTTAGCATAATAGAAATGGATGCTCAAGTAAGAGACTATGGTTGTGCAAGTTTTCATTCCGAGGAGGATTCGAGCATAAGAAAAGGTCCGTGGACTGTTGAAGAGGACACCCTACTTACAGATTATGTCACCGTCCACGGTGAAGGCCGCTGGAACGCGGCGGCTCGCTATGCAGGTCGGCTTAATTACACCCGCCGTAAATCCATATCAACCTGAAGGATTTTCGGAGATGGCGTTTGAGAAATTTAATTTGTTATTTTCTGTGAGTTCTTGTTCTTAACCTATTATGGTGTCCATGTATGAATACAGGACTGAAACGGACTGGCAAAAGCTGCAGATTAAGATGGTTGAACTATTTACGCCCGAATCTTCGACGAGGGAACATAACCCTCCAAGAACAGCTCTTGATTCTTGAACTCCATTCTCGTTGGGGCAACAGGTACTGTACTAATGCTCCTCTTTTCCTTGATATGTTAATTTCTTCCTACAAAGTTTTTGAGTTTATCGAATCCTCGTTCTTAAATTTCTGCGCCTTTGGTTCAGATGGTCAAAAATAGCACAGTCCTTACCGGGCAGAACAGACAATGAGATAAAAAACTACTGGAGAACCAGAGTACAGAAGCTGGCAAAACAACTCAAATGTGACGTCAACAGCAAAGAGTTCAGAGACTCCATGCGTCACGTGTGGATGCCCCGTTTAATCGAACGCATACGGGCAGCGGATGCCGGAGCTTCAACAGCTCAACCCACCACAGTGGCGACGGCTATTCACTCTGACGATGAACCGTATTATTGCCTACCAAATCAAGCCTCTAATGTCAATGAACCCGTATCCGAATTGATTGACCCGATATAGGTGCCCGAGATGTCCGATGACTCCCTGGATACTCAGATATCCGACCCGAGTGATTGTCAGAATAATAACCGGGCAGGAGCAGGAGGGTATAATTCAGACGACACTCAAAAGGGATCGAGTTTTGACCCGATCTCTTTGGGATGGTATGAAATGGAGAATTTATGGAATGAGGAGAACATTTGGTTTCTACAGCAACAGCTCATGTGACATGTTGTTCGGTTGCGTCACGCATCGTGTCTCTCGCTCTTTCAACATTCTACGACTATGTCTTAAAAATAATAACCTTTGATTTTGTCTTTTAACACTATAACAAAGCTTGCACTTCTAGTTGCCTTTTTAAGGCAGTGTTGTAGCTTGTAGACTCTGAATATTCCATAATGTGGTAAAAGAGAAAAAAGAAAAGTTGACTTTTGTATTTATCATTAACTAGTTCCATGGTTTTCTTCATATCTCAAATGCTCTACTTCGGGCCTACGACCTTATGGCTCCACAAATTTTATATGGACTTGGGTTCAATAAATTCTAAAATATAAGCATTCTTGTTTACCGTCATTTTTTTTATAATATGAAAATTTATACTTCAAGTATGTATTAATTAAATTTTTTAAATATGTATAATAGTTTATAAATTATTTATTTTAAATAAATTATTGGATAAAATTAACTATACTTAAAATTAAAGATGATTAAAGAGTTCGTGCGATTTTGAACTCTAGATCTAATGTTGGGAGGATTTCAAGAAGAATTTTTCATTCAAATAGAGATCAGATCGTGACGATCTCCATTTTTTGTGTCATCATGTGCCAATTTCTCCCGTCAACATGTTTCACAAATAAAAAAATGAGTCAGTGTAAACTATGATGATGGGAGATGTTAGCACAGGAAGGACACAGACAATCCAAAACAGACGATCTCAAGCCCATTTGAACTACTCTAGCTGTTCAACATCAGCATCAATTTTCATGTAATGATAAAAGGTACAGCATAATATGTCGATTAAATAAAAGGGCTAGCATGTGAAAGTAACTTTTCCGGTGCCTATCAGTTTATATTGGTTATTGGTACGAAAAGCATTGATTTCTGACTTCTGAGTTTGGTTTAGGGTTCATATTTTACACAAAGAGTATCCTCTGTGCCATTTATCTCTTGGCAATCTCATCCCCAATTTTACAATGTTTTGCAAGTAGGAAACTCCTATTGGTTTAACCCTTAGAGGGCCACATGTACATGTAATTCCGTGCAACCATAGTTAATCTGATGAAATGGAAGGATTGTCGACTATTTTCATGAGATTTCAAAGGGTTGGTGACACAGGCTTCCTCAGACTCACAAGCACTAGCTGCCGCAACTCTTGAAACAAATGCTCTTAATTCGAAATTTCAAAGTGCGAAGATATATGAAGAAAATGTCTTGTAACTAAGTTCTAATGAATGATCAACAATCGCTGTAAGAGATGGATTGTCAACTCCAAATGCGGCAATGTGAACAACTAGACATGACAGCCTAGTTAACATAAGTCAAATGAGTTTGCTTCCACGCATACTTATTTTCCGTTCATTCTAATGTTTTTTTTTTCCCTCAAATTATGACAATCTATAGATAAGTCACATCAATTCAAAGAGAGTGAGTATTGAAAGTAAATGTAGATGTTTTATTATTACATAAATTATTTCCTTTTTTAATTTTTAATCCTTAACGTATATGAAATGTGTCCGTAGAAAGTTGTATTGATATGTTGAAGGTTATAAGGTTTCTTAGACGGTCTTAAAAGCATTATCAAAACAGTTATGTATGTAGAATAATATTTTAAAAAAAAAATCTAGAAGACTTTTCAATTCTCATGTTTTCCCATTCCATTCATTTGCTTTGTCAAATAATTCACGATAGGAAGTAATAACAATAATGAGTAGGCAACTAATCAAGAAGACTAGTAGCAGCAACCCTAGGGACATCTTTACACGTAGTTTTCTAGACGCAATAGCGCAAATTGGTTAGTAAACTCCAAGTAAACGGTTTTAAGTGGGGATTGTTGGAAAACCAAAAAAAGAAAAAGAGGTATTGTGGCCCTTGCTGAGTAATTTTTACAAACAATGGAGTCACTGCTTACGTTGGCTTGACTAATGTTGCTCAGAAAAGGATTCATCGATTTAAAACAAAAGGTCTTGAGTGTTTTGTGGACAGGTATCTTCTCTGAAAAGGTTCTAGAGAAAGGCCTTGTAACGAGAGTTCCTGCCTTGCAAGAAAACTGATTCATCCACCCAAATGAGACCCCTCCGTACTATCTCTGGGCTCCATTCAAATTTCCATAGCAGCTCTAGGCCTTGTTGTGAAAGTCCAACATAAGATATGATTTAGGCAACTTTTTCCGGGCCAGGCACTATACAGTAACACCATCATGAATTTAGACCTCAAGGGGAGTTACAAACTTGGAGCTGTGAGCTAGTATTTTGTTAAGCCCATATACTATACTCATTGCTCGTAAGTCTCTTTGGATAATCTCTTTAACGGATAATTTGCAAAGGTAGAGCACAATTATTTAGTTGCCGCAAACAAGAGTAAAGAAAATTTATATTTCTACTCTTTCAATTGGTTCAGCATGGCTATTGAGGGACTGAAGCTACCACCGAAGGAGATGATGTACTAGCTGGTTGCATATCCTGATAAAAAATGGCTAATTTCTAGAGGGGCAATAGACCTAACTGCTGTGGAACCTAATGTATGTACGCTTTCATATATAGAATATAAAGGTCAAATTTTCAATTGCAAGCTGCCTTTGTCAACATTCTTATGTAAGTTTTGGTTGCTTTTTCATCAACTTTTGCTTGCTTGTGTGACTATGCAAGATATATTAAGGAAAGACAAAGCTAATTATGTCTTATGAAAGCCAAGGTATACAGGAAACAATTCGAATTGCATGTCATTGAGATTCCACTCTCAACAGTTTGCAGTAATTAGGCCATGAAAGATAGTTATACAGAAACTTCCTCCCATTAAAACTCTTATTTAAGATCGGAAATGCATTTACTGCAGCTGTGATGGCAGTGTCAATCTCCTTACTGCATTTCATCACAACAGTATAGATAACTGAGAGGTATACTAGTTAATATACATAACTGTAAACATGTACTTACGGATACTGTTTCAAAGGTCACAGGTATGACTCGGCCATGTTCCAGATATGGACACTCTGGTCTTCGCTCACAAAACTAGAGACAGCCTCTTCAATCCCGTGGTTTGTAATGCTGCGGCTGTCGTTGTTGCTGGTCTTGCAGTTGGATTGTGCGACTTCTGTATTTGGTATAAGATTACACTGTCGGACTCTCAGTAGAGTTTCCAGTAGCAGCACCAACGAAGCCATGCCCTTGAACAGAAAATACCAACTTAAGCTTGAACAGAAAATACCAACATAAGTTAACAAGAATATCCTGCTCTATTTAAGCAGGCAGTGGTTAAACTACCCTTTTGAATTTTCGATAAACTTGCACGCAAGTATGCTACTTGTTCTTATCTCTTTCTTTTCTTTGCTCCGGACATGAGTAATATATTGTATACGGTTGAACGTTCATGGACTTGGTTGTTTAGTTCTAAACTCGTGGTATCTGAGAAAATAATATTTGTCAGACCAATGCGCATTTCGTGGTAGAGTTACTGTAGATATCACGGATCACCTTCATGCAAATTAAGAAGCTTGGTACAAGAAATAATTCAAACCATGAAAGTTTTGTTGGAGAATGATTCAAAGTAATTAATTGACTGCAGTAAAATTTTTTTTTTGATTGAGACTGCTGAACGTTGTTTATGTTCCTAATTTTGTGGTTCCTTGATTTTCTCTATTCTGATTTGGTTGTTGTACGTAGATTAGTGGCAGAAATTTTTTCCTTTCTTTGTGTCAAGTCTACTAGTTTGTTAGGCCTATATAAAGACACGTTAAGTGTTTGATTCATTGCATCAATATGACTAGCAATTCAGTGTTAAACTATCTGTCTTTCAACTTTAAGTTTTATGTTTTCTATTTTGGAACTGGGCGCATAACTCATGGCAACCAATGGCAGTGTTGTGAAAGTGTTTCATCCTTCAATCCAGTCTTTAAGAGAGAATGCTACGAAGTCTGGAGCATTAAAATGAAGTCTTTGTTCAAGTCTTAGGATCTTTGGGACTTGGTTGATAGCGCGCACCACGGAATTGAAAGATTGTTCGGATCTAAGGAAAGAAGAAGAGGATAGATCCGAATTAGCTAAATTAAATATGATACGCAGGGTTTCAAAATTACCTACTAGACCTTACGAAGAACTTGTCTCAAGCAACCTAGATAACAGGTAAAGAACAAACCAAGAAAGTTGTATAGGATCAAAATCACACCACAATCTGATTCAGTTGATAAGTGATGTTTAA
>JAOTAY010000004.1:5535964-5565295 GCA_025629805.1 Erythroxylum baracoense
TCCTCATTTGATTTGGGTAGTCATAACGTCTTGCTAGAGGCCACTTATGACTTATGGGCCTTGAAGTGTGATCAAGCACATTGCCAACATCAAATGAGCCTACAGGGTCACACACAAAGAGTGATGTGATCTGGGCTTATTCTCTTGGGCCTAATTTATTAGGCACAAAATAAATATTTCTGGATATATTTATTGGGCTAGATTGAATTAAGTTATCGAGCTTTTATTATATGAGATATAATATGGGCCAAAACTTATTGGGCTTCCATAATACTAATGGGTTTAGGATTATGATATTCTTATTCCTAATAGGAATAGGGATTAGGGTTTCTCTATAAAATAGAGAACTTTTGTCTCATTAGAGAAGAGACAAAACCCTAGCCACCTAGACTTAGTTGTTCGTTCTTCTTCCGAGAGAAAAATTGTGCAGCGTTCAAAAAGTGTTTTAGAACGTGCTAGCACACATTAGCCACTGCCCGGTTCGTTCATCCTCGTGTGGATACCAGTAGAGGATGTTCACGCACTGCAGCTTCTACAAATCAGAAAAAAAAATACCAATATGCGTCAAGAGGTAATTTCGTACGTGTTGTGATTTTTGGTTATACTTCTTGTTGTGTAGTATGGTCCATTTCGCTACGTATTGTGAATACCTGGACCATAGGCGATCCAACAGTTTGCATGTTATTATAGAAGTTATGTCTATTCTTACCTTGAGACTATTGAACTCTGTGCCTAGATTATGAGCTATACATGAAAGCATAATGCTTGCTCTTAGAATAAGTCCTGATGGAAGTGGGATGTACATAAATATGCTTAAATGTGGATACTCCATAATAATTTGTCACATTAGGCAATGGTTAATTGTTATGCAAATATTTTCCCCTTACAAATGTGGTTTTAGAATTGGCTTCACTTTTATGGTTGTATCTTATTCCATGCTTATTATTAAAATTCTTAGCTTTTTTTGAATTTTTCACTCATTTTAGTGAATTTGGATAATGAATATTTGAGAACATTGATCTCCTTTTTTTATGTCTCATTTTCATGCCTTAATGCGTCTTGTCATCAATAATTACATTTTTAGATACTTTAATGGTATCCGATTCACTTTTCACCTTTTTACTCTAATTTATGCTTGTGTCTAATTGTTTTTTCTAACTTCCTTAAGTTTGGAAGATAGTTTCTTCCTTTTCTTACTCTTGATTTCTAAACTTTCAATTGGTTCATTATATGTCAAGTTACTATCACACGAATTATAGTTGGATTATTGTTTACAGCCATAAAACATATGTAAGCTACCTCTCCTTCCAAATGCTTATGTTGAAATTCCCTTTTGTCATCCTATATTGAGGCTTTAAGTGCTTTTTTCTTATTTTTGTCCTTCTTCTCCTTCTTATATTTTTCTTCACAATTTTCAGTATCTTTGAGTAGATGACGTTATGAATTATTATGGTCGAGTTTCTACATTTAAAACATATAATGTTAAGAGAATTTATATTTTGAATCGCCCTTACCTTCTATAAAGTACTTTATTTAGGTGAAATTATTCCTCTTCATCATTGTTTCCATTTGTAGATGTCTCTTCTTCATTTGATTCCTCCATTGATACTTTGAATGCTAAGCCTTTTTTTTGGAATCAGTGCCTCTTCTTGCCTCTTAGAGCCTCATTTTGTATGTGAGGGGAGTTCTAATAAGTTCCTCCAATGGTAATGTTGTTAGATCCTTGGTTTCTTATGTGGTTGCCACATCAGTTGTCTTTAAAGGTGTCCTAAGCAACTTTCTTTACCATTTCAACATCAATATTGTTCTTTCCAAGACCTTTGGAAGCATTAATAATATCAAGAAATTTAGTGTATAAGTTAGATGTGCCTTTGTGATACTTTATTTAAAACAATTCATATTGATGTGTTAGCATGCTCACTTTTCTCTCCTTTACTTATTTTGTTCCCTTATGTTTCATTTTCAAAGTAAGACAAATTTGACGAGTTGTTTTACAAATGGAGACATATTAAATTCATTTCTTCCTAACGCTCAAAATAAGATATGTACAACTCTACTATTCAAGAAAATTAATCTCTTATTTTAAGGTTTCTATTCTTCCTTTAATTTGGGGACTTTTAGTTATCCATAATTTTCTAGGTATAAAGGGACCATTTTGAAACCATTTCCCATAGGTTAAGACTTTTGGCCATTAAGAAAAATGTCATCCTTCTTTTCCAATACTTCCATAAAAAGGGAGTTATTTGGCACTATGATCTTTGCTATATGATTTTATTTGAAATGCTAAACTAATAGACCTACAAACTTGTTAGTTCCTAATGACACTTAAGAGGGGAGTGATTTGAGTTTTTATAAAATTTAGTTAAAATTTCTAACTAATGAACAAAATTTAACGATAATTAACATAGGTAAGAATAAAAAATTTACCCAAGACAAATCAACCAAACAATTAAATAATAATTTAAAGAGGATAAGGAAGAGAGAATGCAAATTGATTTATAGTATTTTGACATACAACCTTTGCCTACGTCTATTCCTAAGGCTATATTTGGTTAGGTGGTTATTAATGAAATAGAATTGAATGTAATATTATTCCATCATTTAGGAGGAGGGTTTATAATGGAATGAAATGGAATATGATGGAAGGGGAGGATTTCAAATTACGCTCCATTCTATCCTAAAAAGTACAAATAAGTTATCTCCGATTTGGGGGGTTTAGGATGGAATATAAAATGATAAATAACAGTTCACAATATTACATTATGAACCCTTCTTCCAAACAACATTTCACTATATTATATTATGAATTCTTTCATCCCTCCTAAACAACAATTTTCTAATATTACATCCATTTACATTCCTTTCCATTATAAACTATTTCATTCTATTAAAAACCTTACATCTAACTAAACATAGCCTACGACTTTTCTTATAATTCCACTATAATTATTTTTTTAATGTGAAAAACAACCTTTGTTGTAATCTTTTCTCAATAAAGAGGAATCCTTCCTTAATGCCAATTAGGACACATCCAAGTACAATAATATAATACACTGAAAAAAGCTTAAAACTTAAAATATATCACTTAAATAACTCCAAATTGTCTCACTCATACAAATATGAGACAATGATACTCAAATGCTTAATAATCACACAAAAATGTGTTTATAAGACACCCAATTTCTTTTTTTAATAAAAATTACTAAGAAAATATGGATTTATAGGATTTTAGAACCTTACTAGCTGTTGGAGTCAAGAATTGACCTTTATAATGACTAGTTACAGGGTATTAGTAGACCAATATAGCATATTGGTTGACCAATTTTCATTAAATGCGTAAATTCATTAATCGTGGAGACAATTGTTGACCATTAGACATAATTGATGACCAATATGGCATATTGATCAACCAATATGTTAATTGATGTTACTACACACTCTCAGTACATCAATTTTAATAATTTTAATCCATATTGGTTAACCATTAACCTATATATGTCAACCAATCCCCCTAAAAACATTATTTTAACAACTTTAAATGCTCAAACTCAATTTGTTTAATACAATTTTCATTTAAACACATTCCAAATTTTTTCCTAAAGAGTGGTTAAAAGATAAAGAGGCTTTTCTCTTAAATACAAAGGCTTTAACACCTCTTGATGAGTGAAAAGACTTATACAATGAAGTAAGATGAAATGTTTATGTATGACGAGCCTTTGAGAATACCAAACTAACAAAGTGAGATTATAGTAAATAATAAAAAATATAGAATGACCTTGATATTCCTTGATATTCTTTTATTCTTAACTTAATCTTCACCTTGATGGTTGCAAACTTCAACTTGGTTTTATAAACTTCATAGACTATCTTCTTGAGCTTATGGCTTCATTTTTTCTTTTATTACTTTTCGTCAAAACTATTAATTTATTAGTAGTTATTATGTTTTATTATCATCAAAATATTGATTGGAACCTCCCTTGGTTAAACAAATTAGTTTCATAATTTAATTATTTTTTATAGTATCTTATTTCTTTTATTTTCTTTATTTGGCTAGGATTAATAAAAATAATGGTATAATCCCTATAGGATCAATACTCTCGATTTACTCCAATTTTAATCCCTTGCTATAATTAACTCTATGCTTGCAAATAGATTCAATAAGTCAAGGTTTTTTAGCCATTCAGGGATTATATAATTATTATTTTATTAATCATAATTTTTATTTTATTTTATTTGTTCCTTTATCTATGTATAATTTAACACTTTTTTATATGATATCTTGATTGGTAACAAAATCATACATTTTCAAACCTACCGACACAAATAGCCAATCTTTCAAATTGGATAAGGATATTGATAGATCGTGACATAACCTATAAGGTGTGTGCCATCTTTATGGCATATATGGGCATTGTTTCCATATATGCATGAAGGTATAGCATGCCCTTTACTATTACGAAAATGTCCATTATATAACTATTTATTAAGGAAATAGTATGAAAGATTCATTCTCCAATATGTATTTGAGATGAAATAACCAATAAATAAATTTTAAGAGGAGCGAGAAGTTAGTGTAGGCATACTTATGGAACCACCTGAGTTTCAACAATGACTTTAATGTTAGCAACCACTGTCTTAGGGTAATTGGAAGAGATGGTCATATAGTTTACTGTCTTCGTTTGATGAAAGATTAGACAGAGTAGATAGAATGGAAGAATTCAAATCTCATGTGGACCTACTTGAGTAGATCGTGCAATCTAATTATGTAGCCATTAACAATTTTAGAGATTTAATTAAACTAAATAAACAAGATGGACGGTAAAAGGTGGGTCAAGATGAACTTTATAGTAATACAGAAGTGAACCCAAGAAATCAAGTGTTAGCCATGCCACTTAAGAGTGGCAAAGCAATTAATACTGAAGATCCTAAAGAGAAGGAGGTGCAAAGGGTAGATAAATATAAGGAAGTGGCCAAGAAAATGGTGAACAGAAGAAAATCAGTATTAGTTTCATCTCTATCTAATATCAATTATAATTTTAATTTGAAGAACTACTCACATAGAAACAAATTAGCTTTAGTCTTTTCCTTAAAAGGCATTAGTCTAGAGCATCAGACAGTTTAACCAACTGTGACACTAATTTTATACCTAATTAGGTTTGAATTGGATGGAAAGGAAGATAGATTTTTTCTTTCACAGATGTCAAAGAATATTGAATGCTTAAAGGATCTCCTTTCTGATAAGAAAAAGTTTGAGGAGTTATTGGTGGTTAAGTTAAATGAAGAGGGCTCCTATATCCTATAACGAGAAGGAGGGAAATAAGACAACCTAGTCCCAATAGAATGTGAGGGAGCTAAAAAGTCTTAGGATTCTGAAAAAGAGTAGAAGCAAGCCTTAATTGTGGATCTACATTGAAAGACTTGAGTGAGAAGTCCAACTAAAAGACTTTTAAAGAAGAATTTTCTAACAGGCAACCCAATGTTCTAACTTATATTTTCTTTTATTTTAGTTTATCAGTTATATATCTCTATTAGTGTTTTTATTTAATTTCTTTTTGTCGGTTCTTTTATTAGATAATCCAGGATTGTACCTTACCAACTTGGCATTAATAAAGTTAAGATATTTCTACCATATTTGTCTCTTATACTTACTTTTATTATCTCATTTGTTTGTCTTTAAGTGTGAGGAAATGAATATAAATTTTTCTTAGGTTTTGTGCTTTAACTAACACATGGTTTAAGTTGTATGTTTAATTGTATTTTAGGTTTATTTTTTTTAATTTTCATGTTGATTTTCTGTTATGTTTTGGTTCTCATTAGTTACTTTAAGTTGATGGCATAAGTTTATATATAATTTAAGGTTAAGGTTGTTTATTAAAAAGTTAATGCATCATATGATTTAAGTAATTATAATGCAATATTAACTTTGTGAATGTTTGAAAACCAAAATTGTTAATTATTAATACTTTAATCTTATGAGAAATCGGGCCTTCATGTAGAAATTAGTGATCTTATAAGAAATTAGGCCTTCATGTAGAAATTTTATTTCAAATATGGATATCTTCTTTGATTTAAAAATTTGAAACCTTGAATTTCATCTTTTTGAGATTACATTTAAGATACGTAAAAGCATTAAAATGATAAAGGCATTTAGGATTTAAATTTGAGCCAAATTGCTTATCTTTTTATACATTAATATATTAGTGAACCCTTTGATTTTTATATTAAATTTATGACTTGTCCTGGTAGCACTTTCCTCTACGTAGTCATATATGTCAACATACACAGGCATGTAGCTTCACATAGGGTAGGAATTGTCTTTAAAGCTCCACATGTTTACAATAACTTGCATGGTCACTATACGTGACCTTGTATCCCTAATATTGATTAAATCCTTCCATTCCATGCCACTATTTCACCTGAATACTTCTCCTCTTGGTCTATAAAAGTAATTATCACCGAAAAACATACCTGAAGCAAAATAAGAACAAAAAATACTATAAAAACTCTTAAATAAAAAACAAAAAATACTAAATATAGGTGTATAAATGTAATCAATTAATTGTTTACCATATAACAAAAAGGAATGAGTTGATTATAGGGAAGGAAGAAGTGCTTGAAGACGGCTTCTTTTTCTTTTCTGACTCCTTTGGAATCCCTTTTAGTGCTAGTTCATATATTAATCCCCTAAAATAGATAATTCAAGACCAACTATCCAACACTGAGATAGAAGAATTAGTTAGACCTCTTACCAGAACAGATTTAAGGCCTATGGTGTTCCAGGTGTTGTTGTTGAATAAGGCGAACAATGCATTATAAGGACTTCCTATAATTTCTTAATAAATGGGGAGCCTACTAAGATAGTTAGAGGAAGGAAGGACTATTGATTAAGAGAGTTGGACATTTCAAATATCACTCCAAATGTAGGAAGTATAGTATTGTATACCTAAACTATGTAGATGACCTATTCCTCCTTTCAAAAGATAACAACCACTCAAAAATGACCCTGATGAATGGTGTAGGGGCTTTCTATAGTTTATCAAAATAACAAATTAATATGTAAAAAAATGGAATTTACTTCTGTCCTAGTATACAAAATGCCAATTAGTTCTCATACATTACTGGCCTCAAGTCTCTCCAACTACCTCTCACTTATCTCGGCATTCATATCTTCTCCTCTAGGCTGTCTTATAATGAATTTAAACCTTTAATGGAGAACATTGAGAACATAATAAAATTTTGGTCTTCCAAGTCATTATTTACAAGTAAAAGACTATAACTAATCTTATTTGTACTTAATGTTATAATTCTCTATTGGGCCTCACACCTTACTCTACCTTCCAGGGTCATAAAATCAATAGAAAAATGCTCAAAAGTTTTTTGTGGTTAGGAAATAAGGAGAGAAAGGCATAAGTTAAGGTCAAGTTAAAGGAAGTCTGCCTCCCGAAGGAGCAAAGAGGTATGGTTACTTCATTAAAAGTGATCAATCTTAATTTCCTATCCAAAATAATATAGAGGCTGATATTAGAGAGTTACTAGTTCTAGAATAGTTTGAATCAAAGACATCACCTAAAAGGACAAAGTTTATGGGCAATAAAATGTACTAAAATTGCATCCTACATTATATTAAAGATATATGGACTAGGACAAACGTGAGACAATAAATTACTCATTCAATAGGAGACAACTCTAAAACCTACTTCTAGTTTGATAATTGGTCACCCTATGGCCCTTTAAATTACCTTCCAGCTTTTACATAGTTAAAGAACCAATTCCAGTTAAACATTATTGTTAATGAAGCACTTCAGAGGAAATAAGTGCTTACTAGTTCTATTCAATATAACAAACTACTAGAGTTCTTATTGAACACATCACTCATCCTTGGAAAAATGGACATGCCCCTATATAGGATCACCATATGGTGACTTTTAAATAAGTCAGTTAGACTATTATGGTGGGAGGCTTAACCAAAGGTTGACTGGTGATAAGTGCTTAATTGATTATGAAATTATTCTATAATACTGAGTGATTATTGACATAAAATTACTTAAGATACTCACTTTAACTCAAATTTAGGCATAATTCAGAAGCAAAGAAGTTAAAGTGAGTCGAAATCCCAATATTTTGGTCATTTTCTGAAGATTAATTTTCACTTGTCTTCATGGAGAAAGAAGAAGAAAATTAAAAGAAAAAAATGAAAACATAAAGATGTAGAAAACCTGTTGTGCATGTTTTTGCATGGATGAAAGAATGTGCATTTAATGGTATGCATGGCCATTAAAGATATGAATTTAATTAATGGACAATCATGCTCACGGTTGAAGTAGGTGTATAAAGGAAAATATCAAAATGATAGCAAATGAAGGAACAAAATATGGCACAGCCAAAGCAAAACGATGTGCAGTGCAGGAAGCCAAGTAAGAGTAGAAAACAACAACGTAACGTCCAAAGCGCAGCAGCAGAGAGCACCAAAACACAACGCAGATGCACAATCAGGGATCAACTGAAACGACAACGCAAAAAAGGAAAGCAGCTGAAATGCAGACATTGGTTAAGAAAACATAGATGTTTAGATAAGAGATGTTGAAACACACAATAACAATAGCATAAGGGGAGCGTAGGTTTTAAATGAGTGAATAGTATAGTGGACCAAAAATTAAATAGAGAAATATAGAGTAACAATAGGGAGGCACAATAACTAGATTGAGAGGGGAGTCTTCGGTGGGACATCAATTCTTGGAAGGGCTACATCATTTTTTGTGGGAGAGATCCGTGAAGAGCTAGACATCTCGATGTCAGCTCGAAGGTGACATCGATGCCGACAACCTAGGTTAAGTGTATTTTGCTATTTTTGTTATTTCTTTCTCTCATTAGAAATTGATTGTGTTATCCTATATTAATTGATTTGGGTTTTATATATGGATAATCGTATTCTCATAATTGTTCGGTTTATTTGTGTATGAACTCATTGGGTATTATGAAAAAATGATTTTAATGTATTCATTGAATCGTTTATTTGCAAACTCATTGCTAGAATTTCGATATAATTCGTAATTGTTATGTTGAAATTCATATGTAGCGACTAATGATTCATAATCATTATGGATATCATAACCTAGGTTAAATGACACATCATATGTGGTTAGTGCCTTGATTAATCAATTTTCCTAATTTGTAATGCTACTGCCTAAATGAATTTAAAGATCGTATCCTAGGTTATTCGATAGTTAGGTTTAATTAATGATCATATCTTGATTAAACACTACTTAAGGGAAAATTCGGATTAATTATTAACCTACGATTAATAGTTGCTAGGAGAGGTTTGAGAGCAACAAATCAATGAGATATATTTAATTAGGGTATAGGTCAAGATTGAACCAAAGAATTGGGTCCCTATCGAATTCCCCACTTTTATCGTTTTTTACATGTTTTCTTTACATTGCTTTTGTTAGTTAGTTTAGCTTTATTTTATTTTCTTATTTCTAAAACCAAAACCCCCTAAACCTAAACACCGATTAATTTCATTTCATATACTTTACACATACCCTCTGTGGGATCGACCTAGACTCATCACTACTATAGTAGTAGTCTAGTTTATTTTGACTAGCGTTATGACGTGCTGTTAATTTAGGTTTCGTTGCTAGGGAGGGCGGTGTTTTAGTTTTTTTATGATTTTAATTGGTGTTTTGTATATATTTGTTCGTAATTGATTTCTCTTCAGTTATTTCATGATCTTTTCATTGTTCTGTTTCCTGTTTGTGATTTATAAAAAAATCATAGATGGAAATAATTTTTTCTTTAACTCTTACTCTTAATCCTATAACCAATGTTGGACTGATCAACCTAACTTTAGCTATGGATGGGATAATCAACAAAGTTACTTTCATGATAGTTTGCAGGATGCACAACAATTCTCATACAGACCAGAAGTTTCTTATCACGATTTAGGTACATCTCTGGACTACTATATCAAGAACTATAATGCTAACAATCTTCAATTTCAACAGGATATGAAACAACTTCAAGAGAGAATATAGCAGACTCAATAGGATATCCAACAATTCTAGCAGGGTGAAAGGCAATTTTGGTCTAGTTTCTAAAATTAGAGAGCCAACAAAACTCAAGTACATCATTGGAAGAATTAGTTGATAATGTCACTGCTAACACTTTGCAATTTCAGCAGGATGTGAAATGGTTCCAGCAAGATACATTGCCTCGATAGGGAGATATCAGTCATCTAAAACCACAAAGTGAAGAGGAGCAGCTGTATCAACTTGAGGTGTACCCAATGGACATTTATATGGAAACTTTATAAAGTGATGAGGAGCTTGAGAATTGTGAGAGAAATACTTAAGGAATTGCTTGTGTGGAAGAAGTTGAGGAGGAGCTCGAGGAAGAAAAAGCTATATCTTTTAGCTCGGAGGTGAATGTTGAATTCCATTTTGTTGTTGAAAATGACTCTTTACTTTTACCTAGTAGGTTAGAGGAATTAAACAAGGAAGAAAAAGGTGAAGAGACATTTAAGATCTTTTAAGAAATCATAGACTCAGTAGAGATCGAAAGTCTAAAGATAGGGAGGACGTTAAATAGTAATGATGATCAACTAAGGCTCTATCCGGAACAACCTTGCGTGGAAATGGCACTAACTGTAATACCTGAAGATCACAATTTTGTCACATGAGGATAAGAAGAAGTCGAGCCAGTGACTCTAAAAAAAGGCTCTTCTTGGGAGGCAACCCAAGGGAAGTATATTTCTTTTCCTTTAAAATTTTTGCATTTAGTTTTTTATGCATGTTTCTTGTTAGTTTATTTCTTGCTTATTTTAAGTTTTCAATAAAATGAGAGAAAGAATAAAACAAACAAACATTTGCTCGTTTTCTATTGCTTCTAGGATTATATAGTCATGAGTAGAGAATGAAATGACTAGAGAATTTCATAGCAACTCTAGCATGTACTTTTGCTCTTGTGATTTGTTGATGTGCATTATCTTTAGAGGAGTAGTGACTAGTGGTAGACAAGGACAGTGAGATTTTGAGCCTTATTAGACTAAAACATTAATATCAGTCTCATTGTCTTTTGATAATGTGTAACCTTCATGACATGTATATCCTGATTTTGCTTTGAATTTCTATTAGAGACCACATTATCACATACATTAACATGGATATGATTAGGCATTCTTTGTTTTTCTGAACTACATTAGCCAAATAGCCTACCCATTATATGATTTTCCTTTTTGATAAGCCCCCTTAAGCTTTATTTGCCTTTTCTTTATGTATTAGCCACATTGCATGCTTTACCTAACCAAATGTCCTTCCCATGCCTTAAAACTAGTGGAACATTTGTTGATTGTTGAGTTTGTAGATGTACAAAAGTATAAGTGTGGGGGTATGCATATGTATTAATTGGTTATAATGTTGGGATGTTATTTTATGCCTTCTCATTGAAATTCCCATATTGATGTTTTATTTTAATTTTTACAAGAGAAAAGAAAAGAAAGGAAAAGAAAGAAAGAAAAGAAAAAAGAAAAAAGAAAAAAATGTTTAAATAAATGTATTAAGGAGGAAGTGCATATGTGGTTTTCAAGGTTATTCAGACTTAATACATCCTCCTAAAGTTGTATTGAATGGGTTACTTAAGTATGTTGAATATGAGGTAAATGTTGGCTTGGAAGGGTCACTCTTTATAGTTTCAATGTATTGTCATCAATTGTATGAGTGATCCCTTCGAATTGGTATATACTTCATATGGTTTGTGTATGAGAACTCAAGTTTGAGTTGTGAAACTTGTTTTTGCATTCATCATAGTTTATGTACATAATTGTGAGTGAATGTTGGTTTTTGCACTTGATAGTTCATTAAGTGTTGCATGTTTCACTGGCTTTAATGGCTTTCAAGTTACTTGACCCAAATACATCTCACCTTACCTTTACCCACATTACAACTTTGAAAAGCCCTTTGATTCATGAATCTGCATGTGAACCTTAGTAGTGGAGAAATGAAATGATATACGAAGTTGTGGATTGTTATGGTCATAAATGGTGTTGAGTGTACCTATGGATATATTTTAGTTAAACACATTTTTCAAGTCTACCATTAGATTGGTCATATTTTGAAGATGAAGAATGTTGATTGATCATAAGTAAAAGCTTGGAATGTTAACTTCTTGCTATGATTTTTGGAAGTCATTCATCTTTACTTATAATTATGTATTCTTGAAACATATGGAAAATGAGTTAATGTTTTTGGGTCTTTGAGCTTAATTTTAATGTTCTGCCCGAGGAAGGCCAAAAGTTAAGTGTGGGAGAAATTGATAAGTGCTTAATTGATTTTGAAATTATTCCATAACACTTAGTGATTATTGACATGAAATTACTTAAGTTCCTCACTTTGACTCATATGTGATTTTAGGCATAAGTCGGAAGCAAAGAAGTTAAAGTAAGTCAAAAGCTTTATATTTTGGCAATTTTTTGAAGATTAATTTTCACTTATCTTCATGGAGCAAAAAGAAGAAAATTAAAAAAAAGAAAAGAAAACACAAAGAAGTAGAAAACCTGTTGTGCATGTTTTTGCATGGATGAAAGGACCGATTAATTTCATTTCATATACTTTACACACACTCTCTGTGGGATTGGCCTAGACTCACCACTGTTATAGTAGTAGTCTAGTTTATTTTGACTGGCGTTACGATGCGCTATCAATTGGCATAGTATGATCTGGTCCATTGACATTCAACCAAGATCATCAATATATATGTGGCTACTAATAACGAGAAAACTCCCTACAAATAGTAAAATCGAGAGGTTTCTATGCATTACCAATCATAGCTATCTATGCAACTTTAATGACGAATCGATCAAACATACGTTCTTTCAATGTTCCTTTAGGGCTTTGAAAGAGATATGGCATAAATGCATTAATGGAAACACCAATGATGAAATCAAGAAGATTGTAAAGCAATAAAATCAATTACTATATATCTAGTGATCCAAAGCAAGTATTCCAAATAGGAATTTCTTACATGGTAATAGTGATATGGAATAAAAGGAATGGAAGAGTATTCAGTGACCAAGAGCAATCAGTTTATGCCTTCATTCAATCTCTCCTAGATCAAATCAGAATCCATCTTAGAGCGTGCATGCGAATCAACCTTCTCAATCATCAAACAAGAAGTTGCTGGAACATCGAATCAGGAAGGCTAAAGAGTAAACCCTCATATTTTTAATTGAATTCTAAATGGCTAGGAGATATAACACCATTTTTAGGTATCTTTTTATGACATGTATTTTGCTTCCTTGTAAATAAAGACTGATAAGGAAAATTTTTCCTTTTCCACTGGTGTATGCTCTTGTACTATCTTAGATAATTGATCATAATTATCCATATTTAGTACAATTGAAACTAGAATCAAAATAAAAAGGATATGAATTTAATAATAAGAGATAAACTAAGTGGGGCTAATATTGGTGAAAAATTAAGAGAGACAGGACTTAGGTAGTTTGAACATGTTAATTGGAGAATCTTGATGCTTTAGGAGAAGATGTGAGAAGATTATAGTTAGGGACTGCAAGAGAAAAAGAGGAAGGCCTAAAAAGAATTAGGAAGAGGTGATCAGGAATGTTATGGCTTTGCTAGAACTTTCCTTGGACATAACCTTCAATAGAAAACTTTAACATACTAGGATATGTTAAAGGATCTCACATAGAGAGGTCATCTTTTTTCCATAAGTCTTTTAGGCTTTTTCCTTCGAGTCTTATGTCTTGTGTTTAGCCTAAACATTTAATATGTAGTACATCCCTCTTAGTTATTTAGCCTAAACATTTTCTTACCTAGTCTGAACATTTTTTATGATGACTTGTTTATTTTATTTATTTATTTGCTTCCTTTCTTGTTTGTGTATCTATTTACTTATTTAATCTTTTATTTTTACTATTTAACTTGTCTTATATTTATTTTATTACTTATTTTATATTTTTAAGTGTATGTGTTTATTTATTTATTTATTTATATTATTATCCTTTATGTCTATTTTTCTTTTTATTTTATTTTATTATTTATTTTATTACTTTTTCTATTTTTATTTGTAGGTGTTTATTTATATTTACTTATATTATTATTATTATCTTTTATGTATATTTTATTTTATGTCTACTTTTTATTATTACTTTATTATTTTAATGTGTATATTTTATTACTCTTTATATTTATATTTTATTTTTATTTTTATTTAGCGTATGTATGTTTTTCATATTTTCCCTATGGATATATTGGAAACAGTTTATTTACTAGTTAAGAATAAGGCTACGTACTTCTGGATCTCCTTAGAGCTTACGTCTTAGTAAGACTTCTACTAGAATGTTGTTGGTCTTGTAAAATCAAAATGATTTTGTAGGTTTTTTCCTAAATTAAAAAATTAGAGAGTATTAACTTTTTAAAAAGTATCATTTATGCTAGAAGATAAAATCATAAAACTAACTTAATAAATAATTAAATTTCACAATTATAAATGAAATAAAAAATAATGATTTAAAACAAAATGATACAAATAGTTGTGTATCTAATTTTACTTAAATTGTTTACATGATGGAAGTAAATTATTAAAATAAATTATATCATGACTTAATAGAGTGAGATCTCTAATTTATGGGTCTATAAAGGAGATGTGATCTAAAAAAATTAATCTTGAGTGAGTTAACACTAAAGACATCATTAAATGGTATAAATGGAAATATAAATATGGTATAGTGGAGAAGCCCACCTTGTGATGGGATAAGATTTGGCGATTTTGTGAAATTTTCATAGCTATCGTGCTTACACAAACGTTTCATATCAATATCTTCATTTAGTTATTTTTCATTATTTGTGTCTCTTTTAAAGAGTTTTTATCCCTTTATTGCTATTTTGTTAAACTCTAACTTTGTTATCACATCGTGTTAATTTTTTCCTAAATACAAATTTTTTTACTATCTAATTATATTATTTAAAATAAATCATAAATCTCTTCCAAGTTATTTTTGGTCACTATTTAAAATAGAATAAAAACGTAGAAACACACATTTAAAAAGAAATAAAAACTTTAAGGTTAAAATATAAATAATAATATGAGTTAATATAATGGAGTCTCCATGTTTAATTGCATATGGATAAAAGAGGTGTAATCTAAACAAAAACTTATCCTGCATGAGACAAAACTAAAGAAACTATAAAGGACATAAATGAAAAGAAAAAATCAATATAGTGAAGAAACCCATCTTGTGGATGGGATGAGACTAGAAGAACAATTTGAATACTGAAAAGGAAACAAAGAGCTAAAGATAAAAAATATTTGACGATTTTGGAAAATTTTCATATTTATCTTGCATATAAGAACATTCCACATTGGTATCTTTCTTTGGTTGTTTTTCATTGTACGTCTATATTTAAGAGTTCTTATCCCTCTATTATTATTTTGTTTAATATTGTTACCCAAATTTATTTATAACTTTATTTTGGCTTAATACCTAAATTCTACTATCTTCTTGATCTGTGTGTAATTGATTATATATTTATTCCATAACATTTAGTCTTTAATGCTATGAAACGCTTAAGACATTCATTTTAGTTTATATTTGGTTTTAGATACAATTCAGAAACAAAAGAGCTAAAGTGAGTCGAAAGCACAATATTTAAGTCGTCTTGTTGAGATTCACACTCACTTATCTTCATGAAGCAAGAAGAAAAGGATTAAAAGAAGCAGAAGACAAGAAAATGTAAAACAATATGTTGTAAAAATGGCTCACGACCATGCACCATATTTGTCACGGCCTTGAGAGACAACTTAAGTCACGCCCATGACAATCCTTGTATGGCCGCGACTCATCTCTTACGACCATGCAAGGAGGTGTCACAGTCGTGACACCTCAATGAGGCCAATCACAATGGTGACATACCAAGTCACACCCATGACTTTTGTGACTTAGCACGAAACCTAATTTTTCACTATAAATACAATGTGTTGCTGCCAAAACAGATATGTTTCATTTGGAGAAACATTGTGGGAGTGAAAGGTCTCAGTTTTGAAGAATAGAAGGGGAAAAGCTCCATTCCTTTAGAGACTCATAAAGGGCTAGCTTCCTGACACCAATTTAGAGGTGATATCAATGCCAAAGAACTCGGTTAAGCATTCTTTCATTGTTTTTTATTCTTTCTCTCTTAGGAATTGATTATGTTATCCTATGTTTATTTCTTGGGAATTGTGATAAGATAATTTTAATGCGTTCATTGGATTGGTTTTTTTATGACCCATTGCTAGAATCTTTAAAATAATTCATAATTATTATGTTGATATTTGTTTGTTGAACTAATGGTGTCGAATTGTTAAGATAATATAAGCTAAGTTAAATGACCCAAGCATATGTGGTTATTGCCTTGATTAATCTATTTTCCTAGCTCGTAATGCGGTTGTCTAATTAAATCTAGAGAACTTATCCTAGATTGTTCAATGGCTAGGTTTAATTAACGAAAATCTCTTAATTAAAAATGGTCTAAGGGAAAATCAGGGTTAATAGAGCTTATCATTAACCTACGATTAATAGTTGTTAAGAGAGGTACGAGAATAAAAATTCAATAAAGTATGTTTGATTATGTGGAGGTTATGTTTGATTATGTGGAGGCCGAGATTGAATCAATGACTGGGTTCCTAACGAATTCATCACTTTTCAATGTTTTCTTTAATTTGTTTTCAATAGTTTAGTTTCATTTTATTTTTTTATTTAAAAACCAAACAAACCCCCAAAAAGCTAAACACCAATTCTTTTCATAACAAAAGCTAACTGAATACTCTCTGTGAGATTGACCTAGACTTATCACTACTATAGTTGTAAATCTAGTTATTTTGAGTAGTGTTACGATGTGCTACGTTAATTTTGGCACCGTTGCTGGGGAGTATGGTGACTTAATTTTCATTTTTGATTTTAGTTGATGTTTTGTGTATATATTTGTTTATAATTGTTTCTTTTAGTTATTTGTTAATCTTTAAACGTTTGTTAGTGTGGTGTATGGTTACCAAATCTCCTCATAGAGAACCTATACAATTTGATCCGGAGATCAAAAGGACATTACAGAGATTAAGAGAAGCAAAAACAACTTCAGAAGTAGAACCAGGACTTGAATTTGAAGAAACAATGGAAAATTCGAGAACGCTAAGGGAGTTGGCTGCACTAGACTTAACCCAAAGGCCTTTATGCATTACATTTCCTAATTTTACTAAGCATGTTACTTTTGAGATTAAGTCTGGGTTAATACATTTGTTGCCTAATTTTCACGATCTTGCAGGTGAGGATGCGCATAAGCATCTTAAGGAACTCGACGTGGTATGTCTGAGCATAAAGCCTCTAGGGGTGACAAATAAGCAAATCATATTGAGAGCTTTTCCATTCTCGCTAAAAGATGTAGCGAAGGATTGGTTGTTTGATCTAACTGCTGAGAGTGTGAACACTTGGCTAAAGATGAAGAGGTTATTTTTAGAAAAATATTTTCTAGCATTTAAGTCGGCAAGTATACAAAAGGAAATCTATAGCATAAAGCAACATAAAAGAGAGTCCCTTTATGAGTATTGGGAATGCTTCAAGAAGTTATATGCTAGTTGTTTGCATCACAACATTCTAGAGCAACTTCTTATCCAGTATTTCTAAGAAGGATTGCTATCGATGGAAAGGAGTCTAGTTGATGCGACGAGTGGTAGGCATTGTGTGAGAAGACTCTTATCAAAGCTAGGATTTTACTTAAGCGCATGGCCACTAATACTCAACAATTTGGCACTCACAACGATGTTTTCCATATAAACGAGGTAAGTACTTCATCTATCAAACATTGTTTAGATGAGCTAAAATCTTTTGTTAAACAAATTGTAGTTGGATAAGCACAAGTAAAGGCTGTGGCATATTTTCAAACATGACTCATCCGACTGATGAGTGTCCAACATTACTAGAGGAAAGTAAGGAGTACGTGAACGCTACAGGAGGGAACTTTCCTAACTAGTACAACTCATATTCCTAAACGTATAACCTAGGCTAGAGGGATCATCTTAACTTGATTTATAGGGTGAATAGGCAACATAATTACTTCCAGAATAGGCGACAAGGATCATAACAATTTTAACCAAGGCCATAAACCTCCTCTTCTAGTTTACGTACATCACTAGAAGACTTTTTCAAGACTTTTTCTGTTAACAATATTCAATTTCAACAGGGTATACAGCAGTAGATTCAATAGGGTATACAACAGATTCAACAAAATGTACAACAGCTTCAACAAGAGATAAAATCAAGCATGTAAAACATGGAAAACCAAATGGGCCAAATGGTAGTGAGGCTCAACTACCTAGAATCACAAAGTGGAGGAAAACTATCATCTCAACCTGAGGTTAACCTAAAGAATGTTAGTGCTATGACCTTGAGGAGTGGAAAGGAGATTAAGGTTCCTAAGAGAACTCCACCGAGGATTGCCAATGAAGAAGAAATCAAGAAGGAGTTGGGAAAGAAAGAAAACCCCTCATCAAGCAAAAAGGTAAACTTCGAAAACCCTAATATCATTAAGACTAACCCTCCACCTTTTCCTAGCAGATTGACAAGACTAAACAAGGAGGAGAAAGACAAGAAGATATTAGAGATTTTTTTGGAAAGTGGAAGTGAACATACCTTTTCTCGATACAATTAAGCAAGTACCAAGGTATGCAAAATTCCTCAAGGAACTATGTACATATAAAATAAGTATGAGAGGTGATAAAAAGGTGATGATGGGTGAGAAAGTGTCTGCGATTTTTAAGAAAGATACCTCCAAAATGTTAGGATCCATACATGTTCACTATTCCCTGCAAAATTGCTAACACTATGATTAACAAATCTATATTGGATTTGGGAGTTTCAATTAATATTATGCCTCATTTAATTTATGCTTCCTTGAATTTGGGCCATTTGAAAGAAACAATTGTTATCATAAAATTAGCTGACTGCATTAATGCTTACCCTAATGGCGTAGTTGAGGATGTTTTGGTGCAGGTAAATAAGTTGTTATTTCCTACGAATTTTTATGTTGTTGATATGAATAATGAAACTTCGTACAATCCAATACCTATTTGTTGGGGATACAGTTTCTCAATATGACTTAGGCAACAATAGATGTTCATGAAGGCATCTTCACAATGGAATTTGATGGGGAAGTGATTCGTTTTAACATTTGTGATCCCATAAAACATCCTCATAATGATAACTCTATTTTATCTAGTGATTTGATTGATCCTCTAGTGTAGGAAATGTTTAAATTGAGTTTCAAGGATTATTTTGGAAACATTTTTGACTAAGCATATGGAATCAGAAGGAAAAATTGAGGTTGAAGTGGGAAAAGAGCTGATTGAAATGGCAGCTACCTTGGAATCATTAGAGGACTCTCCAAAAAGGTATGATTCGACCTCCATGCCTTTATCCGAATCTTACTAGAAGTTGTTACCTTTTGATGTACAGGCACCTAAAGTAGAACTAAAGCCACTCCACACATACCTCCAATATGCCTATTTGGGAGATAAGTAAACTCTCTCAGTTATCATTTCGGTAAAGTTGACTTTAGATCAAGAAAACAGGCTGGTTCAAATGTTAAGGGAGCATAAGAAGGCCATCGAATGGACAATCACACATATCTAAGGAATAAGCTCTTCTATATACATGCATTGTATTTTGTTAGAGGAAGATACCAAGTGCACAAGGCAAGCTCAACATAAGTTGAATCCTCCGATGATGGAAGTCATGAAGAAGGAAATGTTGAAGCTTCTTGATGTTGGGGTTATTTACCCAAACTCCAACAGCTTCTAAAAAAAGGGTTGGGATAAGAAACGCTCCATTTTTCGTGCTCTTTCAATAGTTAAATGCTCCATCCTTGGATAATTCATCCAACCTAAGGATAGTTAGAATATCCAGAAGCTCTTTGTAATGTTGTAAAGTTTGCTTAAACTTTTGTGCAGTTTCATAATGTTCGCCCACGATATGAGGTTGTAGGATATTCTTGTTTATGTGGTTCCAAAAAAGTCTAGAATCATAGTTACGACCAATTTGGAAGGTGACTTGGTTCCCACCTGACTATAAACCTGATGGTGAGTTTGTATTGACTATAGGAAACTGAACTCAAAGACTCTTAAAGACCATTTTCTCCTTCCCTTTATTGATCAATGCTTGAGAGATGGCTAGTTACGAGTATTATTGTTTTCTAGATGGTTTTTTAGATTATCTTCAAACACCTATCACACTGGGAGATCAAAAAAAGACCACCTTCACATGCCCATTTGATACATTTACTTACCAAAGTTTTCATTTGGATTATGCAACACGCCTACCATATTCCAAAGATGTATGGTGAGTATTTTTTTTAAGTATGTTAAACAAATCATTGAGGTATTCATAGATGATTTTAGAGTGTATGTTCTTCCTTTGATGAATGCCTTAAGAATCTTACTCTTATCTTAGAACAATGCATTGAAATTAACCTTGTGCTTAATTGGGAAAAATATCATTTCATGGTAGAACAAAGTATAGTTTTAGGGCATGTTATATTTTTTAGGGGTATAGAGGTAGATAAATCTAAAGTTGATCTCATTTCCTCTTTACCTTACCCCTCAAATGTATGGGAAGAGCATTCTTTTCTTAGTTGTGCAGGTTTCTATCATAGATTCATCAAGGAATTTTTGAAGATAGCCACACTGTTATGCAAGTTGTTACAACAAGATGTCTCCTTTGAGTTTGATGATAATTGTAAGGAAGCCTTTAACACACTTAATAAGCTCTTAACATCCCCGTAGTGATTTGACCTCTAAATTGAGTAGGTATGATGCAAGTGATTATGCAATGGGACGGTTCTAGGACAATGAGTGGGGAAAGCTTTGTATGTCATTTATTATGCTTCAAAGACTCTTAATCCAGCTCAATTGAATTATTCAACAACCAAAAAAGAACTTTTACTTGTGGCTTTTTCTTAAAAGAAAGCAATTATATTTGATTGGTGCTAAAGTGATTACTTATTCCAATCATGCAGTTTTATGATACTTACTCACGAAGAAAGAAGCAAAATCGAGGTTGATCAGATGGATTCTCCTCCTTCAAGAATTTAACTTGGAGATAAGAGATAAGAAGGAGGTAGAAAATGCGGTTACTGATCACCTCAACCACTTTATCAAAGAATAAAATCCCTTTACAAGAGACATTTCCTTATAAATAACTATTTTTTACCAATTTGACACCACCATGGTGTGTAGATATTGTAAATTTCTTAGTTACTAACAAAATACCTGTTAGTTTGTTAATGACTCAGAGGGATAAGTTTAAGAATGAAGTGAAGTATTATGTTTAGGATGACCCATATCTATGAAGGCATTGTACAGATCAATTCATAAGGAGGTGTGTGCCTAAAAGTGAAACACCTTCGATCTTAGCCTTCTGCTATTTGTATGCAAGTGGAGGACACTTTGGAGTAAAGAGGATGACCCATAAAATTTTAAAGAGTGGTTTCTACAGGCCCTCTTTGTTTAAGGATGCATACATCTTTTACAAGTCATGTGACAGATGCCAACAGCCAGGTAACTTGTCCTAAAAGGATCAAATGCCACAAACTCCTATTCCTTTCTATAAAATTTTTGATGTTTGGGGTATTGACTTTGTAGGACTTTTTGGTCTTAATTATACATTGCTTGTAGTCGATTATATTTCCAAATGGGTGGAAGCTAAAGCCACCAGATTAATGATGCCAAAGCGGTTCCAAATTTTATTAAAGCTGACATCTTTTCTAGGTCAGGATGCCAAAGGTAATCATCAGCAACGGGGCAACCTATTTTGCAACAGCATGATAGAAACACTATTCATAAAATATCACATCATCCACAAGGTTTCCACTTCTTACCATCCCCAAACCAATGGACAAGTTGAAGTGTCAAATTAAGAAATCAAATCAATCCTAAAGAAAACAATTAAGCCTAATAGAAAGGATTAAAGTGTGAGGATGGAAGATGCACTATGGTCTTACAAGATAACTTATAAGACACCAATCGGGATGTCTCCGTATAGAATGGTGTTTAGGAAGCTATGTCACATCCTGGTTGAGTTGTAACATAAGGCTTATTAGGATATAAAAAGATGTAATATGAATTCGGATGATGTATGTGTGCATAGGAAGTTGTAATTGTAAGAGCCGGAGGAGATGTGGAATGAATCCTATCAGAACGTAATGATATATAAGGAGAAGATGAAGGCTTTTCATGATAAGATGATTTCAAATAAAAGCTTCTTAGTGAATCAAAAAATGTTTCTCTATCACTCTAAGCTCAAATTATTTCCAGGTAAGTTACGTTCCCCTTAGGTTGGTCCGTTTATTATTACTTAAGTCTTTTCTTTTGATGCAATAGAAATATGGAGTCTGAAAATCGACAAGTCATTCAAAGTGAATGGTCATCACCTGAAACTATATTATGAAGGCTTCCAAACAGAGGATATATAAGTGTTGAGGCTTGAAGATGCGAATAACATCACTTAATGAGAACAACATGGAGTCGAGCCAATGATGGTAAACAAAGGCTCTACTTGGGAGGCAACCTAAGGGAAGTTGATTTCTTTTTATTTACATTTTTGCATTTACTATTTTCTTTAAATTCTCCATTTCTTACATTTGATGTTACATTGGGGACAATGTAATTTTTAAGTGTAGGGGTGGGGTTCTCAATTTTTATGTATGTTTTTAAGCTTAATTGTTGCTTATGTGGCTTCTTTCAAAATCAAACAAACAAAATCAAATATTTTCTCTTTTTCTATTACTTTTAAGACTATATAGTCATAATTAGAGTAGGAATTGAATAGAAAAATTCATAGCAACTTTAGCATGTACTTTTGCTCTTATGATTGGTCAATATACATTATCTTTAGAAGAGTAGTAACTAGTGGTAGACAAAAGCCAGTGAGATTTTGAGCCTTATAGATTGACACATTTATATTAGTCTTATTTTTTTTATGTGTGACCTTCATGACATATACATCCTAACTTTGCTTTGATTTTTTATTCAAGACCACATTTTTATCACATGAGTGAACATGAAAATGATTTAGGAATTCTTTGCTTTTGTAAGTTACATTAGCTAATTAGCCTACCCATTGATATGAATCTTCCTTTGTTAAGCCCCCTTGAGCTTTATTAGTCTTTCTTTTTATACTAACTACATTACCTGCTTTAAACTAAACCAAAATTTCTACCCAAGCCTTAAAGCTAGTGGAGCATTTATTAATTGTTGATAATTATGGATGTATAAAAATATAAGTGTGGGGGTGTGTGTAACATCCCAGACCACTTGCCCACAAATATTGTTCGCTTTTGGGCCTTGGCCCAGACAAGCTCTCATAGTTTTGCTCTTTTCACCTTCGAAAAAATGAGTCAATGAGGGAGAGGTATCTATACCCTTATAAGGTGTACTCCGTTCCCGTCTCTAACTGATATAGAAATCTCACAATCCACCCCCTTTAGGGCTTAGCGTCTTTGCTGACATATCAGTTCTGGTACTGGCTCTAATACTATTGTAACAACCCTAGACCACTCGCTCATAGATATTGTCTGCTTTGGGCCTTGGCCCATCCAAGCTCTCATGGTTTTGCTCTTCCCACACGTTGGGAAAACGCATCTTCGTGCTAATCTGTGCTTGTGTGAGGGCTTGGCTAGGCTAAGGCCCAAAACGGATAATATCTGTGAGCTAGTGGTCTAAGGTTGTTACAGTGTGCATATTTGTGGGATGGTTATTATTATTGGGATGCCATTTTACATTTTATCAATGAAATTCCATATCGATGTAGCTTTTTTCAATTTTTATAAAAAAAGAAAAGGAGAAAGAGAAAAACAAAAGAAAAATGTTTGAATAAAAGTATCAAGGAGGAAATACATTTGTTTTGAAAAGTTATTCATTTGTTGTCTCCTCCTAAAGTTGTATTGAATAGGTGAATTAAGTATGTTGCATATGAGGTAGAAGTTGTTTTGGAAGGATCACTCTTTATAGTTTCAATGTATTGTTATCAATGATTTTATGAGTGATTCCTTCTAATTGGTTATGCTTCATGTGATTTATGGTGCGAGAGCTTGAATTTGAGCTGTAAAATATAATTGTTGCATTCATCATAGTTGATGGTACCCAGTTTTGATTTAATGTTAGCTTATGCACTTAATGTTCCATTGAGTGTTATTTTTGCTTCACTAGCTTGATGGCTTTTATACTACATTACCCAAAATACATCTCACTTTACCTTTACCCGTGTTACAACCTTATAAAAGTCCTTTGATTCATGATTATGCATATGACTCTTAATGGTGGAGAAATGAAATGATATGTAAAGTTGTGGATTAAACACATTTTGTCCAAATCTACCTCTAGATTACTCAGTTGCTAAGGGTGATAAATGTTGATTGATCATGAGTAGAAGTGTTGAATGTTGAGTTCTTGCTATGGTTTTTGAAAGTTATTCATCTTTGCTTATAATCAACGATTCTTGAGAAATATGGAAAATGAGTGAGCGTTTTTAGTTTGTGACTTTGATTTTAATGATTTGCCAGAGGACGATCAAAAACTAAGTGTGGGGGAATTTGATATGTGCTTAATTTTTGATAAATTTAATCCATTACATTTAGTGATTAATGCTTTCAAATGTTTAAGACATTCACTTTAGTTCATATTTGGTTTTAGGTACAATTTGGAAACATAATGGCTAAAGTGAGTTAAAAGCTTACTCTTTGAGCAATCTTCTTGTGATTCACACTCAATTTTCTTCATGGAATAAGAAGGAGAAGGATTAGAGTAAGATAATAGGACATGATGAAAACATCAAGAGGAAGAATGCAAAAAAGTGGATCATGACCACGCATAAATTGTCATTGCAGTGAGACATCTCTCACGGCCATGACAATTGTGTCATGGGCTTAAGACTCATCTCATGCCTATGATACAACTTGCATGGGCATGACACTCCTTGTCACACCCATACAAAGGAGGCTCACGGTCATGAAACATTCCTCATGCCCGTAAGTTCATGCCACATGTCCTAAAAATCTACTTTTCACTATAAATAGAATATGTTGTGACATTGACGCCCGAGTCATGATTAAGCTTATCTCATCTTTTTTCAATGTTGAATCTCTCTTTTTGGATTGTTATCTTTGTTTCATGTTGAATGATTTGGGTATTACAAAGATGATCTTAATGCGTTCATTAGATTGTTTTATTATGAACTCATTCTTATAATCTTGAATATGATTTATAATTGTTGTGTTTTAGATTCATTAATAGCCACTAATGACCTTGAATCATTAGGAACAATGTAACTTAGATAAGATAACCTGAGCATGTGAGGTTACTACATACATTGATCCATTTTCCATTTCGTAGTATGGCTGCCTAATTAAATCTAGAGAGCATGTTCTAGGTTATTCGATAGTTAGATTTAATTAACAAGCATCTCTTAAATAAACACGACCTAAGGGAACACTGAGATTAGCAAAATGTGCTGTTAGTCCACGATCATTGGTCCTAGGAGAGTTGTGAAAGCATTATAACAATGAGGTGTGTTTAATCGTGTGTAGGCTGTGATTGATCTGAAAGTCGGGTATTACACATATTTGACATTTTTCTTGCTTTTGACTATTTTCGATAAATTGCTTGCATTAGTTTAATTTTTATTTTGTTTTCTCGATTGCATCAACTCAAAACCCCTTTTTATTTCCTTTACATCGATTATTTTCATTACAATAATTAACCAAATATTCCCTATGGAGACAATCCCGACTCACCACAACTACAAATTTTGAGTGTGTAGAGTTAGGTAAATTTTACAGTGCACTCGACACGCACTGTCAAATTTTTGGTGGAGAAATGAAATGATTTGCAAAGTTGTGGAAATCTATGATCATGAATGGTTTTTGAGTATACCTATGAATCTATCTTACTTAAACATAATTTGTCAAGTCTATCTCCAGATTGCTTAGTTTCTAAAGGTGATGAATGTTGATTGATCATAAGTAGAAACGTTGAATGTTGATTTCTTACTGTTAGGGATGGCAGTGGGTTTTCAACCCGATTAATATCTGCACTACCCGATTCAAAAAAATGAACATGGAGGCTAAAAAATGGATTTTAAATAGATGCTGAAAAATGGATGTGGATATGGATTTGGATATGGGTCTAGTGATAACCCGAACTGATGGATACCCATATCCTACCCGTTTTTTATTAACTCTATTTTTTATGTTTTTTTGAATATTTATGGTTAAATATAATAAAATATTAATATTTTCTGAGAAGAAACAACTTTAAAATCTTCACTTTACTCCTCAGTCCTCACCTTTTTCATCATATTTTATTTTCTTATAAGATGATAATAATGCAAATGATATGGAGATGGAGTTTTGAATGTTGTGGAGTTCACGCAAAGACAATTTGAAGCTTTGGATATTTCAATCTTTGTTCCAGTGCTTGATTGTGAAAAATATATGTTGTCTTTGCACTAAATATTATAATTTATATTATTCGAATTTTATGGGTTTTTAAGAAAACAAATCAAAATCTTGATTTATTATTATTAAACTAATTTTGATCTAGAGAGTTTGCAAAAATCTACTCTTTATATTTTCTATTTAAAAGTTATATTTTTATGTGCTGTACAACCCGATGGATATCCAAAAATGAAATGATTCAAATGAAGAAAATATGAAAGAATTTCATGTTTTCTTCAAAAATGAAATGATTCAATTGAAGCTGACAATAATAAAAGCTTGATGGAGCCATCAATATTAAATTTGGTAAAGATAGTTCACAACTTAATGGAAAAATTTAGCAAACTTAGCAATATGATCTAGTAATAGGAAGTCTTTTTTCAACAAATTACTTTGATTGCTTCATAGAGAGACACGAGGAGTGAGTGAGACAACATCATAAAATTAGGGGAGAAGAGAGTCGGGTGAGCAACAACACTTATTGTCCAATTGAGATTTTAACCCATAATTTTATTGATAACATAATATGTTGGTACTAATAAATTTAATTTTATATATTATTTAAAAACTATTAAATAAATTATCAATTCTAATAACTAATTGTGCAAACTCATATACTATAATTACAAAGCAATCAAAATAATAATTAAATAGCATAGGAAAAGAGAGAAAAAATTGGTTTGCATTAGTTTGATTAAACAACTATGAACTTATATTTCCTTCTCAAGTTCACTTGAGAATCTTCTTTCTTTAACGGGAGAAGAGGAATCCTCTATACAACATCTTCTTTTGCTATAGGTGAAAAGGAATCCTTAGAATCGTCATGTTTTATCACGAGTATAGATTAACCATTTACAAATCCTATTTAAGGTTAAAGAGGGACCTTCACAATGTGTATCATAAGGAATTTCACCAATTGCATAGCCATGCAACTCAAAACATCCCTCTCTTACTCAAAACAATGAACAAAGACTTAATTTATATTATGTTAAGAACACATGCACTATTTAACCTCTCAATGCTCTTAGTAGTTCACTAATATGTGCAAAATTACTCCTATAAAATATATATCGTCTATTTATACTTATACTAATCGGTTAAAAAGACTAGTCATTATAACATGTAGTAACAACAATATAACCTTGCAATGATTGAACTCCTAATTCATTAAAATAACCAAGACAAAGTTAGAAGAAGGAATACAATGATTTGGTTAAATCTTAGTATGCTTATTCCTCCTTGGTTTTAGAGGTTCTTTACTTAAAATTCCCTTTAACCTCTTTTAGGTTATATATGTGTTCCACTTTGCTTACTTTTTTTCACCATTGATGTTTCAATTGATTCAATTTGGGTTCTTTTTTCTCACTTCATCTTTTGATTGAACTTGAAATTTAACTTAATAATATCATTAAAGATAAAAAATATTAATAGTAACATGCTTTGTTATCATTAAAATCATGAATGAGAATATCACTTGGTCCAATAATTTTCAAATTTAATAATTATTTAATAAAAATATTTTAATTATCTTTAAATTTTATAAATATTTATTTATAAAATTTAAAATTAATTCCAAATAATAAAATTAATTTAATAGTTAAAATATATTAATAGAAAGAGTAGTTTAAAAATCAAATTTTACAAAATATTTATGAATTATTAATTAATATTATATATTAAAATAAAATAATTAATTAATTAACTAATTAAATTTATATCTAACTTTTATTTAATTTTAAATTATTACTAATAATACAGTGTAATTATAGTTGTATTAACGACTAAATATATAAAAACAAAAAATAAAAAATAAAAACCAAAAGTTATGCCAAAAAAATGAAGAAACGAAAACAAAAAGTTGCATTAGAAATATGATATTGGCTCCAAATGCTCCTTACTTCTAACTTTGACACACAACTCAACGACTTGCATTTTAGTTCGACCCAATCACAAGAAAGATAGGAAGGTGAAAGGAACGGACTCATCGTGGAAACAATTGATAGTAGGGAGAGCCCAGTATACTGCAATCCAGTCCAAGCTTGCTTTTCAATTTTTATTACCGCTTCGTGATATAGGCAGTCTAGTTGAGTGCAAAATTAGAGAGTGTAATGTTATTGTTAGATGGACCATAATAAATTTAACTTTTATTTCTTATACATAATAGATTCCTTGCGAGTAGACATGTTAATGGCCTGGCTCGGGCTCGGCCAACTCATGTTGGCCCACAGGCCAATCCATGGCCTATGTGGGCTGGGATGAGCTAGCCAGTGGCCCGGCTCGTCTATTTATTTTTAAAAGAAAAATTGAAAATGACGTCGTTTCGAAAAAATGGGTGGATCGTGGTTTGCCTATGGCCCGCCCAACTCTGACCAAAAACAAGCAGGCCAAAATTGTCATCCCTACTTGCAAGGAAAAATTTTCCAAATTCATCACTGGATAATATATTATTAAAAAGAGTTAAAAATATTTAAATTTTATTCAATTTTGCAACTTAAAAAGTGATAATTAAATAGTCAAAATTTTAATTTTTTCAAATCTAGCCCGACTTTAATATCTTTAATAATGTTGCTAGCATAGCTAGCCACATAAGACATATATTCTTAATACTTATACACGTCAGATATAATTAAACTAACTAATTACGTTGTTTAACTAAACTACTAGTAGAACCTCTTTAAATTGATATTCGATAAATTAATAAAGTCTCTGAGATAATATTTTTCTCCGGTCCCGACTTGGGCCAGTTGAAAATTTAACAAATTTCGATAAGATAATAAGATAATATATTTTCAAAATACCCCTA
>JAOTAY010000004.1:5565395-5584077 GCA_025629805.1 Erythroxylum baracoense
CAAGAAGTATGCGAAATGGTCCTGGGCTTAGAATGGCCAATATGTATAAGACTGGTCTTTGAAGATTGGACCACTCGACCTGTGGATCATTACGAATGGGCTCGGGCCCAGCACGACCGACTCGACCATACCAGACTCAAATTCGAACGCAAGGCTCATAGCCTTATATACACTGCGAGGTTTGTGGATGCGGACATCCGGTTTCAGATCTTCCCTAAACCATTGATGAAGACTCCCAGTAAACAATGATCGGGCCAATTAGTCATCCTCGGCGATCGCTTTGCAAATTCTTGTCGATACTTCTGAACTGTGCCTGTTTGTCGGATGTTGCAAAGATACTCGTCTTGGTTCTGAAATTCAGCTGGTCCATAGTTGTCCTGGAAAGCTTTTACTAGGTCATCCCAGTAAATTATGGTGCGTTCATTGTTGAGCCAAGAGAAAAGATCCAAAGCATCGCCTTCTAGGTACATAGCCGCAATGTCGACTTTGAGATCTTCTGGCGTCTGGTAATAGCGAAAATATTTTTCTGCTTTAAGGAACCAACCACGTGGATCTCCCCCATCAAATATAGGAAATTCGATTTTGAAGTAGGGCCCGTGGTTCGGGTTTCGTCTCCCCCACAGGTTGTCACCTTCTTCTTCTTCTGATTCTGTCCAGTTGGGACGCCTCGCTTGCCGTAGTCAGACGCGATTTCTACTCCTTTGCCTCTGTTGTCAACGTTTGAAGAAGATGTAGTCTTGTATTGAGCTTTCAGGGCAGCATCGTCAGCTCTAAGAGCGTCCATGCCATCCAATCGCGATGCTATAGCAGCAAGTTGAATGGATATGGGGTCTGTTGTGGTGGTGGTGTTTGGTGAAGAGGGGCGAGTGTTTGACGAATCGGTAGCGACGTGTTGTGCAGTTTGGTTATTGGCTGGTGGAAGAATTGCGGTATTGCGTGTACCTGTACCATTAGGGTTTGTTTGTGTGTTTTATCCCGGCACTGGAACCAAAATGGTGGGAGCAAGGAATCAAACAGGAAAGAAATGAAACCTGATGTTTATTAAATGTAGATGAAAACCCACTTCGAGAAGGGCTAACTCTCCTAACAACAACTGAAATTAAAAAAAAACTGATCTGCTAGAGGAAAATGCAGTACTGTCTTTATAAATAGCTAAAGCCTAAGTAGTTGTTGTACTAAAGGATCGTGAAGATCACTTAACTTCCATTTTCCACGATTTGTGTCACTAATCCCACTGTTCCTTGACAGAAAGGTCGACTCAATAAAAATGAGAGTTGGTTTTGAAACTCTTTGTCACGTGTCCTATATTTTCTCCTAGAATAGACACGTAAGGGAGGACTTCCATCAGTTTCTCATACGTAGCAATCCAATATTCGGTTGTTCGTGGATAGCAGTAATCCCGTTGCAGGATTGACTGATAAAGACCTGGACTATAGCAGCATCATCCTTCTAATAATAGTGATGGTTTTGTTTTTATTATATCTGTACCCAATTAGCTTTCTGGCTTGGATTGTTGCATTATGTGAATGTTTTCTTTAACGTCTACTTGAATGGTAGAATGCAGCGTCAGATTATAGCTTGCATCTGGTTCTGATCTGATGTCTTGTCGCACTGTATCGACACTGCTCATTCTATACGATATTGGCCACAGTTTTATACTTGTACATTTCAAAACTCTTTGTTGGAAATGCTATCCATACCGGGTGGGAAAGTATAGTTCCTGCTGCAATGTGTATAGGATAATATCATTAAGAATGCTTATGAATGTACGACGCAAGCACTGTTTTGAAAGACAGATGGGGGACAAAAACATCAAAATGTAGAATTAAAACACACAAAAAGGAAAATGACAGAGGACCAAAATGGTAGACAAAACTTGGTGCTTTATTGACAAATTGGTACTAACGAAACTTTTCAACTGCACTTTTGTGATGTGGAACATCAGAATCAACCCCGAGACTTGGAACCTTCAACACCTTGGCCGAAAGCATAATATTTTTACTTCTAATGAATATTGGAACTTTACTCAGACAGCTGCCTTTAGAAGAGCTATTAAATGACGAAACAATTTCTGGCACTCCGAATCAAATCTCAAAAGTGTCTATTTATATGCTGCTGCTTTCGTCTCTGACCAGGAGAATGCATGTCGCTACTTGCAATTAAACCGTGATAACACCACAGCATGGGCATTGTAGAGCGAGCTGTTTTCCTGAGAACTTCCCGCCAACTGTGCACGCTTTCAATGAGCCCGAGAAATCAGCTCCAGCACCAAAACAGCAACTTAGATAATGCACTTGTACTCTTTGAGAGAAACCCATCTGTCCTAAACGTCTCGTCCTGGAATAAATTGCTCTCTCGCTGCGTGCGGAGCAATCAAATTCAAGCTGCCGAATACCTGTTTGATAAAATGCCCGTTAAAGACATTGTTACCTGGAACACCATGTTATCGGCCTTTAACAAAGCCAAAAACCCGGATCTAGTGTGCAAGTATTTCTTTGGATTGCAAGAGATCGGTCTGATGCCCTGTGAACGCACAGTCGCGATACTGCTTAGTGCATTTTCGGATGCCGCGTATAGTGTGTTGGTGCCTCAGATTCATGTGCTTGTAGTGTGCTTGGGGCTAAAATTGAGTGTCTTTGTCGGCTCTGCTCTGATAAGAGCATATGCAAGTGCAGGAGATCATTTTGCATTAGGTAGTCTTTGATGAGATCGCAGAGAAAAATGTTGCTTCTTGGAATGCATTAATCTCGGGTTACATGGAACTTGGATGCATGGTGAAGGCACAAAGAGTTTTTGATGTGATGCCCGAGAAAGACATGATATCCTGGACTAATTTGGTTCATGGGTACATTGCCAACAAGAGAATTGACAAGGCTAGGACAATGTTTGATAAGATGGACAAAAGGGATGTTGTTTCATGGACTGTAATGATTAGTGGATATGTGCGAGATGAGAGTTATACGAAGGCCATGAAGCTTTTTTGTTTGATGGTGAATTCAGGGACCAGACCAAATGATTTTACATTTTCTTGTGTTTTGGACGCTTGCTCTGGATGTTCATCTCTTCTAATGGGGCAGCAAGTTCACTCAATCATTTTAAAATCTGGTATACCAGAAAATGTATACTTATGGACTTCACTTTTCGATATGTATGGGAAATGTGGTGAAATTGATGCTGCTTTTTCCATTTTTGAGTCTATGGAAATTAAGAATTTAGTGTCTTGGAACTCCATAATAGGATGTTATGCCAGGCATGGGCTTCCAACTAGAGCACTGGCAGAGTTTGAGAGATTGATAAAATGTGGCGTCATTCCCGATCAAATAACATTTATCAACGTATTGTCTGCATGTGCACATGGAGGATTAGTAACAGAAGGGGAAAAGCACTTCAAATCGATGAGCATAAATTATGGCATAGAAGCAGAGTTGGAGCATTACACATGCATGGTGGACCTCTATGGGAGAGCTGGTCAGCTGGAGAAAGCAGAGACATTGATCAAAGAAATGCCATTTAGGCCTGACGTGGTTCTGTGGGGTGCATTGCTTGGAGCTTGTGGTTTGCATTCAAGTTTGGAACTTGGCGAGTTTGCTGCAGAGGGTATCAGCAAGATGGAAAAAGATCATCCAATAGCTTATTCAATGTTGTCAAAGATTCATGGAGAAAGAGAGCAGTGGACCAACATAATTGAACTGAGGAAAATTATGAAGGAAAGGGGTGTTCGAAACCAGAAGGCTGGGAGTTGGATTGAATCTCCTGTGGATGTAAGCTGAAACCAGAGCAATTCACATTATATTATCCCCTAGTTTAAAAATTCATTTGGATATCATACTGCCTTCTCCGGGTTGATTTGTGATATCGTGTCGTGAGATTGGCAGTAGTAGTGTGAAAGTACCTAAAACAGGACCACGGATCGACATATTCGGGACAGTTGAGAGACGTACACAGTGAAGGGCAGTTAAATGAAAGAATCAAGCTCACCTGACTAATATGATCGTCTGGAATTGTCCCGACTTCTAATGATGTAAACTTCAAACTTCCACCCCAACGTGAACGAACAAATCGAGTGTTGAAAGAAAGGATCTCTAGGTAGACGTGCTAACTCATGACTTGGTGGTTCCATGTTATAGGCCAGCAAACTCAGGAATTTTCTCCATAGGTTGAAACCTTATTAATTGTATGATAAGGTACGACACCGCAAACTCAATAGGAAGTGCATAATCATCTTGCAAGATATGATTGTGCATTCCCCTTTATCCTTTATCAAGCTGTGTTGCTGCTCAAGAGTCTGAGTTCCAGTACAAGCTAAACAAACTCCTCTACTTCAATAAACCACTAGATGGGCCACTTTTTGCTTCCCCTATTGTTATTACAAAAACACCCGCCCATTTGATTACACAATTACAAAATGGACAAACGTGATTTAGACCGTCTGTAATACTGAAACTGCATTAATCCAGAAATTATCACAAAGATTGTTCACATTCATTCATTTTTGTTTCAAATGTTACAAAAAATGGCAACTAAGAAACGTTGAAAACCAAATATGGACTAGTACAATAGGAAATGATTGCTAGGCCTAATGATACAAACTTTTCCTCCAGCCACTAATCCATTTTAATGTGCCACAAATAAGTTGTAATCCAACCGCTCCCAATAGCAAAGCCAGTAATCCTTTAATCTTTCAGGCCGTGCCCTTTCACTTTTTGTTTTTACTCTCTTCCCTTTCTCTCTCTCGTTTCTTGTACAGCTTCTCAAGAACCCGCTTCGCTTCGCATTGAGGAAAATTCGTCAAATCATAGTAGTGTGGCGCAACATCTACAAGCCTACGTTCAACAAACTTTTTTGTGAGAATCTATAGAACAAGCATTAGAAGATCCGGCAAATATGAAAATCCATAAGGTTTCCAATAAACCTTCATGTTTCAATATTGAAACATCCAACAATCACAACAAAAAAGAAACCATTACGGGCTAACGTCAAGCAAAACAAACATCGCCCTAGATAGGTTGAACACAGAGATAAGAAAGAGTAGAATACTAACCATTCACCGCGAATATCTGTCACTGTACGAATAAAATTCCTGCTGGTTAGCACGTACTCATTGTAAATGACCCACTCTGGCTTGTGATCCAGACAATTTGAGGGATGCAAGTGTACCACCTGTAGAACGAAACACAAAATCATAAGCCTTGATATTCCATCACTTGTATTTGAAGTTGTCAATACTCCAGCAAGAATAACACAACAATGTAAGAAGGCCTCGTTATCTTCTCACAACTAGGAAAGAGCCTTAAAATATGGAGCATGAAAACATCAAATCTTGATACTAGTGTTACAGGGATAGCAGATAAACTCCAAACATACTTGGTTGTCCTTCACTGTCAAGTAGTGTCCAGTCCGTTCAAGGTGAGCAACCTGCATAAAATAACCTGCTAGCATGGCCTTTCTAATGTTGACATAGTAATCACGGCTGGAGAAGTCCGTGCTGCATAACTTGAGGTTAAACCTGGCCATGATGCGTACAAGCTGTTGCCTAACATTATCAGCAGCTTTAAGTGCTCTGTGGTTGATAAAATTTTCATAGCACCAAGATGGATCCTCGTCTGCAGCCCACCAAAAACAGTGACCTCATAAGTATGGCATTTCTGTAAAAACTCCAGAGAATGAAGTATAAAGAAGAATAGATACTTACTGTTCTGTTTATATGCGTGATATACATTTAACAACGTCAAGTGATCTCCATCTATGTGCCCAAACCTAGCCTTTGCTTCATCAGCAGCTTTTTGAGCCTCCCTAGGGCGGACAAAGCAATTGGGTACTAAAGACAGAATTTGGTTATCACAGAAGAGGCCCATTGAAGGTCAGCAGATGCATACAGGCGAGACGAGACCATTTGCTTGATGAGATAATACTGAGAAACTGCAACTATCTGCATCAGCACCTACTTAGAATCCGATGGTACATGCCAACCGGGGGCATGGAACCCATACAAGACAGTTGCTGATGACAACCTAATTTGACACAAATTGTTCAACTGCATGCATGCATATTATCTACACATGCAAGTAGTTAAACAACTATCACAATGTGCAGAGAACCAGTTCAACAGTTCTCTGCACATGCATGCCATATACAAAGGATGCATCATCTCAAGTAATGATCCCCAATGGCATCTAGACTGACACAAAGAAGTAACATAGTAACTGATAATACCTGAAAGCATGGCAGAAATCGACAGGATCTCATTTGAGCAATTGAATTCCGGACTTACAACCAGCATCTTGGACATCTGAGGATCTAATGGAAACTCGCTCATTATTTCCCCCAGCTTTGTCAAGTTCCCTTCATCATCTAATGCTCCCAAATAATTCAGAACCTCTAAAGCTCGCATCAATGTCTCGGGTGCAGGAGGGTCCATGAAATCAAAATGAACTAGATCATCAATCCCCAGCTTCTTCAATGTCAGAACTGTATTTGCAAGATTTGACCGCAATATTTCCGGATAAGTCTGAGGTTGGAGATCTTGATTGAAACTTTTCTCAGTATAGAGTCTGAAACATTTTCCTGGCTGAGTTCTACCAGCACGACCTGCCCTTTGGTGGGCACTTGCCTTTGATATTGGGGACACTAACAATGACTCAACTCGCACTCGTGGGTTATAAACTTTTTGCTTAGCAAAACCTGGATCAATAACATAAACAATGCCATCTATGGTCAAAGAAGTTTCTGCAATATTTGTCGACACAACAATCTTCCTTCCAGCAGGACCACCCTCATTCAGAGGTGGTGGAGCAGGTTCAAAAATTTTCTGTTGCATTGCGGGAGGAAGAGTTGAATAAAGAGGCACTACTTTAACTGGCCCCACTTGATCCCCCATATTTGCAACTTCCTTTGTTATCTTGCGGCATGCATCTTCAATCTCCTCTTCACCAGTTAGGAAGACAAGTATGTCACCAGCCGGTTCACACATGTGTATCTGTACAACAGTCCGAATACCAGCCTCCAAATAATCCCTTTCAGGTTCCTGAGTATAGAAAATCTCAACAGGGTGAAGCCTACCAGGAACCTTCATAAGAGGAGCACCATTAAAGTAACCCTGAAACTTCTCAGCCTCAAGAGTAGCACTCATCACAACAAGCTTCAGGTCAGATCTATTCCTCAGTACTTCTTTAAGAAGCCCAAATAGTACGTCGGTTGCCAGAGTTCTTTCATGAGCTTCATCAAGGATTATAACTTTGTAACGTTCCAAAAGTGGATCAGTCATTGCTTCTCTTAAAAGCATACCATCGGTCAGATACCTGCCACATAATGGAAAGCACCGCATTGGCATACAGTTTAATAAAACTAGAGATCATAAAAGCACTATCCCATCAAATTGAAAACGAACAGATCAGAAAAAACTTACTTCAAAACTGTTCTTGCACTGCTACAGTCTTCAAAACGAATACTGTAACCAACCTCTTCACCAATATTCACATCCATCTCCTCGGCAACACGTCTAGAAACAGACATTGCAGCCACTCTCCGAGGTTGGGTACAACCAATCATCATTTTCCTTCGTTTATCTGGAGTTTCTATGTCTACAGCTTCTAAAACAAATTGAGGAATCTGTTACCCAAACATGGTGTATTAGCGGACACAATTAGCACGCCTCCCAAATTAACAGCCATGAAAATCAATCACAATATTCTCTCGGAAGATTAAAGCTAATTAAAAACATTACTAATACAATAAATTAGTCAAATATAAGATTAAAACTAACCTGAGTAGTTTTTCCACTACCAGTTTCACCGACAAGAACAAGCGCTTGGTTATTTTTCAAAGCCTGGAAGAACTCTTCTTTCTGTTGCCATACAGGCAAAGTTCTTCTCTTCTCTAGTATCTCATAGTACCTTTGCGAGTACGGCCTCCCATTCCACCGGTTAATCGAGCTATTACCATTGTTGCTCATCGCAGCCACGCCGCCGCCGTTCGGTTTCGTTATCTTCGCCGAGAGCGATGTCTCGTCAACAACGTCGAACAAGCTCACCTTCCTCTTCCGCTCCGTACCCATTCAAAATCTCCAGATCTCAAGGACCCTCCAAATTGAGAAGAAAATGAGAAGAGAGATTTGAGTATGTAAAACCTAGAAATACTAAATCAATTAGAAGGAAAAGGGAGGCTACGGCGTGAACGTTGTGCTTATATCACAAGGATAGGAAGTTTCGAGATTTGCTAATTGGTCCCTTGTTTATTATCTTTTTAGCAGCCGGGACATTTACTTAAATTTCTGTAATTGGGTTTACAGCCCAATATAAACTTAAGGCCTAAAAGACATGGCTACTCGGGTCATTCAAGTGTTCTAGATTGGGCCGAAAGTGAACTTCTTTTATCATCCCATTTTGTGTTGAAAAGATGAAGGAAAATATTAGTATGTCACTTGAGTTGAGGTAAAATATCCCTGTTTCTCTTATAATTTCAATATTACAAAACATTTTTATTAATAAAATGTATGTTATAGAATGGATAATTTTAAAAAGAAAGATTTATTAATCTTTTATCAAGTTATTTTAACAAAATTAATTGTATAACTAATTATTTCAACTGTAATCATATTTACATTACTAATACTATATATATGTGTGTGTGTGAGTGTATTTATCGTATTTAGAATTACCATGTAGAAGTGAGCCTTGATTAAAGCTTATACATCGACACGGTTGATGAGTTGCAGAGGCCGAAAATGGAACTGAAGTTGAGGGCTCATTTTGTTGGTGTCAAGATAAAGGTCCAAGAATAGGCTGGAGGTCAGCACTTGGGGCTTTGCTGGATCTGGAAGATGATTGTCGCTGGACTCTGGAGGGTCGGCAGCTACATATAAATGCTTGCATTCAATTGTCATTGTTTAGTCTTCAATGCAGAACGTGGACGATTTTGATAATGCCCGGTATCTTTAAGGTGTTGACAGGACAGAACAGAACAGACAACCATTTCCAACAACAGATGCCTGTCATCTCCTCTGCACGTGCTATTGCCAAAGATCGTCGACACCATGTCCCAGTTGTTTCTTTGCCTTCTTCATTCTTACACCAAACTGAACCTCAATAACCCATTTTGAAGAAAGGATCGACCAGATGAAACATGATTTCAGAAGATTGGAAATGCGGGCGTTCAATCACTGTTGAGTTTGTTTAACTTAAGACAAAGAGCACCAGGGACTTGGCCCAAGTCGCAAGAAGCCACTGGCAGTAGAATAACCCCACCCCAAATGTCTAAGGATTCTATGTGGTCGAACTAATAATGTGCCGCCAAGTGACTAAAGTAGAAATGTCCAAGGATTCTATATAGTCCAACTTGTTAGTAATTTTCCTAAGATTAGACAACAATTAATTATGTTTTTACGATTTTAATAAATTTATGGTTAAGTGAATCGAAATTTATTCAAATAAAGATGATAAAGTAGCCCGACAAAGGATCTGGTTCAATACGTTACAATCTACCAAAAAAAATGGAACCTAATTAGTGTGAGCTAGACATGCATGGGAACTGTGACGAGGAGGCCCGATATGGATGCTATATATACAAGGTTAAGCTCTCTTACTTTTGCTGAAGTAAGACATGAATTTTGGGATTTTCTCACCTGTTAAGAGGTTCACGGTTTAAAAAAGTTGCAAAAAGACGTTAACGACATCTGGTTTATCGAATTTTGTAAAGGTCGTCATAAAAACGCACGGTTTCGGTGTCGAAAAGCTCTTTCAAAGTTATGGAAAGAAAAATAGATATTGCTCATGTTTCTTTATTCATTCACTTTCATGTTTGATCTTGGGCACGTAACTGAAGAATCTATAGAAGTTTTTAGGGATTTTACGTTTGGTAAAGTTATCTTACCAAACTGAATCGTAAAATCTTGTTCACGAATGAAAAACATATGATATATATACCATCATTATCTGTTTTACAAAAATGACAACACCTATTACGTAAAACACAAAACAACTAAAAACTTATACAATAATAGTATCCTACACTATACAATAAATACAATACAAATACATAAATATTCTACAGCCCCCCTTAAGATGGTGCTTGGTGCCAATCACATAAGCCCAACTTGGACAGCAAAAAGAAAAAATCGGAGCTGGCAAGGCCTTAGTAAACATATATGCCAATTGAAACTTTGAAGGAATATTTTGAGGTAGAATGAAACCTTCTTTATACTTATCGCGAACTAGATGACAATCAATTTCCAAATGCTTAGTTCTTTCATGAAAAATAGGATTATTAGTATTATGAACAGCAGCCCAATTGTCACACCATAAAGGAATAGGAAAGGAAATGGACACTCGAAAATCTACCAGCAAATAAGAAATCAATTGCAATTCACAAACCGTAGTAGAAAGACTACGATATTCAGCCTCCGTGAAAGGTCGAGAAATAGTAGATTGTTTCTTAGTTTTCTAAGAAATCATAGTGTCACCCAAAAATACACAAAATCCTGTTAAGGATCTCCCACTGAAAGGACATGCAGCCCAATCCGCATCACAAAATGCTTGTAAAGAACAAGAATTGTTATAAGGAAAGAATAAACCTGTAGATGGAGAGTGCTTTAAGTACTTGAGCACAAGAATGGCAGCCATCCAATGCTGTTCAGTAGGAACCTGAACAAATTGACTCAGCTGCTGAGTCGTATGTGTGGTGCCAGGCCGGGTAAACACAAGATAAAGGAGGCGCCCAACCAACCTCCTATATCAATCTGGATTCACCAATAAAGGAGAACTAACATCATCAAAACGATAGTTAAGAGATAAAGGAGTAGCTGCCCCTTTTGAACAAGTCAACCCTGCATCCTTAAGAATGTCCAACACAATTTTTCTCTGATTCACATACAAGCCACTATCTGACCTAGCAAGTTCCAACCCAAGAAAATATTTTGCAGATCCCATGCCTTTAATATTAAACTGGTCATGTAAAATTTGTTTTACTTGTTGAATACAAGTCCCCGTTTGACCCATGATCAATACATCACCAACATACACAACAATAGCAATATAACCATTTTCTTCGGATTTAATGAAGAGACGTGGATCATGAGCAGATTGCATAAAATTCTGCTTACAAAGAGAAATAGTAAGCTTATGATTCCATTGTCGTGAGGCTTACTTAAGATCATATAAAGACCTCCTCAAACGACACACTTGATTGGGACCAGCCTTGGTATATCCTTGAGGAGGTTGTATAACTTCTCATCGATATACCCATGCAAAAAAGCATTATTGATGTCTAATTGATGTAAAGACCATCCTTTTGCAGTAGCAATGGCTATAAAAAGTCTCATAATAACCATCTTAGCAACTGGAGAAAAACAGTCAGTGTAATCAACCCCTTTAATTTGATTATAGCCTTTCGCTACTAATCTAGCCTTATATCTATCAACACTCCCATCAGGTTTGAGTTTAACCTTAGCCTTCTTACCTTTCGGTAAAATAGTAAGGTCCCAAGTGTGATTATTATCAAAAGCTGCTAACTCAACCTCCATAGCATTTAACCAATTGGAATTAGTTTGAGCTTGCTCAAAAGAACTAGGTTCTTCAATATTAGACACATTTGCTAAACAAGAATGATATGCCAAGGTGAGGTTTGAAGAAAGAATAAATGGCTATGCGTGAGGTGTATGAGAAGAATCAGTCATATTAGGGAAAACAGAATGAGCAATATCAATAACAAATGCATATGAAACAAAATCATTCAACCAATTAGGTCGTTGGGTCACACGAGTACTCCTATGAACAGGAGCTGGACTCTGTGCAAGACCAGTGGAGCAAGGAGTATTAGAAGAAGATGGAACTGAAGAATAAGAAGAACCAACATTAAGAATTTCAGTGGACAATGATTCTCGAGATATAACAGGTGTTAAAACATCTGGATTAGGCAAAGGAACTAATTCTGGATCCGAAGAAATAGACTGAAAAGGAAATATATTTTTATAAAAAACATCTCTAGAAATGAAAATATGATGACTGTGTAAATCATAAAGTTTGTAAGCCTTTTGTCCTGAAGAATAACTAAGGAAAACAGATTTGAAAGCCCTAGGAGCAATTTTATCTTTATGAGGAAAGGTGTTAGAGGCATAACAAAGACAACCAAAAGTTCTCAAAAAATGGTAATCTGGTTCCTTCTGGAAAAGAACAGAATAAGGAGACTTCCAGTTAAGAACATGAATTGGAAGCCTATTTATGATATATGTAGCTGTTAAAATGGAATCTCCCCAAAACTGCGTTGGTAAATGGGACTGAAACATAAGAGCTATAACAGTTTGCAATAAATGCCTATGTTTTCGTTCAACCACTCTATTTTGCTGTGGAGTGTAAGGAGAGGTTTTCTAGTGTATAATTCCATAGTTGACAAAAATTTCCTGACAACTATGACTCAAGAATTTTGTCCCATTGTCTGTTCTAAAAACTTTGGTTGTAGCATGAAATTGATTTTTAATATGTTTAAGGAATTTCTCTAAAAAGGCAAAAGTCTGACTTTTGTGTTTGAGTAAATAGGTTCAGGTTGTTCTAGAAAAATCATCGACCATGGTGAAAAAGTAGTGAGCTCCACTAATTAACCCTTGTTTATAAGGACCCCAAAGGTCCATATGCAACAGTTCAAAGCATGCACATGTACTAATACTGCTCTTAGGAGAAGGAAGTCTAGTTTGTTTTTAGAGATGGCATACATCACACGATTGGTCAGAAAAATTCAGATTATTAAAGGTATCTTGCAACTATTTCATTACAGTGATTGGGTGGCCCAATCTTTGGTGCCAAAAACCATCAACAATAGCACTATGACGTTGTATTGGCTTATTGATACTTTTATCTAAATGTGTGGTGTAAGACAAAATGGTATTTTTATGAAAAGAATACTTGTCAAGAAAATAGAATCCTGCAATTACCTTTCCAACTGCTAAAACCTCATCAGTCACAAGGTCCTGCAAAACACAAAAGGTTGCATGAAAGGTAAATTTGGTTAAAGATTGACAAGCTAGTTTGTCAACAAAAAGTAGGTTATATTTGAATGAAGGTATGTGCAAAGAGGATGATAGACTAAGATTATCACAAAGAATGATATCCCCTGTGAAATCTACCGTCTTAACTATACCATTCGGTAGGTGAACAGGGGTATATTTAGCAACAGTTTAGGTTTATCAAACAAATTAAGATCATGACACATATGATTTGAAGCACCTGTGTCTATTATCCAAGAACCACATTCAATTGAATTAACTGAACTAAAAGAATGGTTGAGAATGCTACCTGCAAAATCGAGGTAGTGTGCAAAGTTGATGACATCTCTCCCTTGTCCTTCATCTGAATCTGCTTCCCTTGACTTTGCATAAAACTCATAATTCCTTGTTGAATCATTGCTTCCATGTCTTGTTTCCAAATTGGTTCCTTTATACCCTTCTCTACTAAGTAATCCAAAGGTGAATCACTCATATTTACAAACTCCTTATTCACATCCCCTCCTTTTTTATCTTTAGAACTCTTATACCAATCAGGATACCCATGAATCCTGAAACAAGTATCTTTTGTATATCTCTTCATCTTATAAAAATCACAAAACATGTCGTCCTTATTCATCTGTTTCTTGGAACCACCTTTACCAACCCCTTTTATCATACTGCTACCAGAACTACGTACCATCATAGCATTAGTGGTGTTATCAACAAAAGAAATGTTAACCTCCCGTTGTTTTTCGACCTTAACAACCATCGAATAAGCCCTATCTACATGAGGCAAAGGCTCCATCACAAGTATTTGACTCTGAATTGCATCATATTCTTCATTCAATCCCATGAGAAATTGAACCAATCTATCATTATCCTCAAATTCAACAAACTATTTAAGAGATCCACATGAACATTGTTTAAGGGCTCCGCATGAACATTGCGGTATGGGAGCCAAACAATTGAGTTCATCCCATAACCTTTTGAGTTTAGTAAAATACCTAGAAACAGATAAATCTTATTGGGAAATCGAACTAATCTCTCTTTTGAGCTGATACAACAGCAGCCCATTACATTCTCTATAGCACCGCTTTAATTCTTTCCAGAGATCCCTAGATGAGCTCGTGTACAAAAAGGACTCCACGATGTCTTTGGAGATGGCGTTAAGTATCCACGACGTTACTATAAAATCAACCCGACACCATCGATCATATTCTGGTGAACTTTCTTCCGGCCTTTCACATCTTCCATTGATGAAATTAAGCTTCAGCTTTGCGCCAAAGCTATCCGCATCACACGACTCCAAGATAGGTAGTTATTTGCACTTAATGGAGTCGTAACAAGAACCATACCTGGATGATTTGAGTTCTGTGGAAACATCGGATTCTCGTCATCTTTCATACTTGCAAACGATGAGCTCGAACTACTGCTACCGTCTACCATGATTCAGCTTCGTAGATGTGTGGATCTATCCAGTGCTCTGATACCATGAAGAATCTGTAGAAGCTTTTAGGGATTTTACATTTGGTAAAGTTATCTTACCAAACTGAATCGTAAAATCTTATTCACGAATGAAAAGCAGATGGTATATATACCATCATTATCTGTTTTACAAAAACGACAACACCTATTACATAAAACACAAAACAATTAAAAACTTATAAAACAGCAGTATCTTACATTATACAATGAATACAATACAAATACAGAAATTTTCTACAGTAACTAAGGGGTGTGTTATGCGCTACATATGGTATCAAAACGATTACGTGATTGTATTAATAAAAACGTAGATTTTGGATTTTCTCTATAAAAAACTTAGAGAAACCAATCTGTTTTTATGTTTTTAATTACATATAATTGCTTGAATTCATGTCAAATTTGTTTAACATTAAAAAATGAGCTGAAAACAAGCTTTGGATGGCAAAAAACTAGCCTAAAAGTCACCAAAATTTGACATTTTTCAGCGATTGTGAGCAAAAGAGAGAGAACCATCGGGGGCATGTGGTATACTCACTTAACAACTCAAATGCCTCTTAGAGGTGGTTTATGCCTGGCATGTATGCCACGTGTCTGGAGCATCAAGAGAGTATGATCGCGTTGGTGTGCATCTAGCGTGTGCAACACATGCACCCTCTCCCTATGCGCACCGCTGACATCAGCTATAAACTCTGTGTTGATATCATGATGGCGTTAGCTCTACAACAACAAACCAAAAAAAACTCAAAAATTTAAAATTTACTAAAGTGTCCCTCTAGTTGTTTTGGGTTAGTTTTGGGGGCCATGAATTCATAAAGTGAGTTTTTTTAATTTTTTCTAGATTTATTACATTAGCAATAATTAAGGGTTAAATTTAGAAAAATCAAATAAAGGTTATTAAAGCCAATTTTGAGTGAAATTTCATACTTTGAAGTAAAAACAAAAGATCTTATGTGGTATGTTTATTATTCGATATTGCATGATTATCACTCCAATTGAGATTTTTCTTGTGATAAATTCTCAAAGTAAAGTATATTGATAATGTTTTCAGCACTGATATGTGATGATGAGAATGTGCGTAAGGATTTGCATTTATTGATAGTACAATGTCACAAATATATAAAGATATCTGTGGACCTTATACAGTTACATTGTGCAATTCAGGATATTTTCTGACTTTCACTAATTACTATTCTCGTTATGTTTATGTGTTTTTTCTTAAAGAAAATTCTGAAGTTCTTGAAAATTTCAAGATCTTTAAGGTTGAACTTTAACCAATTGGGAAGGAAAATCAATATTTTCATATCTGACATTGGGGGAAAATATTATGGCAAATATGGGGTTTCAGGATAAGAAAAGGGTTTGTTTGCCAAATATGTGAAATTATATGAAATAGTGGATCTGTTCACTATAATAGGTAGTCCTAAGCAAAATGATGTAGCTGAAAAGGGTAATCGCACCTTAAAAGAAATGATGAGGTTGATGCAGAGTAGGACTAACCTACTTGATTACCTTTAGGATAAAGTCATAAAGACTGCCTTATACATATTCAACAAGGTCCCAAGAAAATCTGTTTCAAAGACACCAATTTAACTCTAGAAAGGGTGGAAGCCTAGCTTTGCCCACATTCGTGTTTGGGACTGCCCTATTGAGGTACATTTATATAATCCTTATCAAAATAAGTTACATTCTCATTATACTCGTTGCTGTTTTGTTGGATATCCCAACCACTCTAGGAAATTCAGATTTTACTGTGGAGAAGGAGGGTATAGAATTATGGAATCACAAACAAATAAGTTTCTAGAATATGATGTTTATAATAAGGGTGGTCCTTCTCAACTTTCAGATGATAGTAAGACGGATACTATAGTTATTTCATATCCATCACTCATGCAGCTAGAACTAGTTGATCAGGGTCTTGATACCATGCCAATATAAGAATAGGAACTTATACCTATACAAACTGAGGTTCCTAAGGGACAAGAAAGAGTTTAGTTAAGAAGATCCACTAGAGTGAGAAGATCTACCATTTTATCTGATTATATAGTCTATTTGGGTGAATAAGACTATGATATTGGACATGTTGTTAATCTAATTACTTTTTCAGATGCTATGTTTGGACCCCATGTAGATTTGTGGTGGGATGCAATAAAAGATGATATGCAATCCATGAAGCATAATAAGGTATGAGAACTTGTTGATTTGCCTCAAAATTACAAACCTATCAGTTGTAAATGGCTTTTTAAGAACAAAAAAAGACTCTTAGGGTAACGTTGAGCGGTTTAAAGCTTGGTTGGTTGTCAAATGGTTCACTTAGAGGGAAGGAATTGACTTTAATGTTACCTTTTCTCCAGTATCCTCTAAGGATGCATTCAGAGTGATTATGAAAATAGTAACTCATTATGATATGGAGTTACATCATATGGAGGTTTAAACTACTTTCCTAAATGGAAACCTTTATAAAGAAGTCTATATGGAACAACCTGAAGGATTTTAGGATCAATAAAAGCCTAACAAGGTTTGTAAACTGAGAAAATCAATATATGATTTGAAACAAGCTTTCAAACAGTGGTACCTTAAGTTTGATGAGGTTGTTACCTCTTTTGACTTTGTAGAAATAAAGTTGAAAGGTGCTTGTATTACAAGGGGGAGCAAAGTTATCTTTCTAATTTTGTATGTGGACGATATCTTACTCGTATCAAATGATTTGACCATGTTGCACGAGGTTAAGTAATTTTTTGACAAACATTTTGCATGAAGGACCTTGGAGACACATCTTTTATCTTAGGTATTCAAATTCACCAAGACAGGTCTCGACACTTATTAGGCCTCTCACAAAGAACATATATTGAGTGAGTACTGCAAAGGTTAAATATGGCTAATTATAAACCTATTGTAGCACCTATCTCTCATGGAGAGAGATTAACATATATTGAGTGAGTACAGCAAAGGTTAAATATGGCTAATTATAAACCTATTGTAGCACCTATCTCTCATGGAGAGAGATTATCTTTGGCTCAATATCCAAAGAATGATACAGAGAGAGACTATGAATAATATGCCTTTTTTTAGTGTTGATGGTAGTATGATGTATGTTCAGGTGTGCACTAGACTAGACAATGCATTTGCTATTGGACTGCTAGGTAGATATCTGGCTAACCTAGGAATAGACCGCTGGAATGTAGTTAAACGAATGTTGAGATATTTAAAGGGAACTAAGGATTATATGTTGGCATACAAAAGGCTAAACAATCTAAACCTCATAAGGTATACATATTCGGATTTGTTATGTGTCTGGATGACAGAAAGTTCACATCAGGATATATCTTTATATTATCAGATGGTGCAGTATCGTGGAAGAGTGTCAAGTAGACACTGGTGACTTCCTCAACTATGTGCATGCATAATTTGTGGCATGATATGTTGCTACTACACAGGCAGTTTAGCTAAGGAACTTGATTTTTGAGTTGTCTATAGTTGATTCAGTGGCTAGACTCATTCAGTTGTATTGTGATAATCTTTTTGCTATGTTATTCAATAACAACAATAAGAATATCACATGATCTAAGCATTTGGAAGTTAAGTATTTGACCATAAAGGATTGATCCAAAAAGATGACATTGAGGTGGAGCATTTGAGGACTGAGAATATGCTTGCTAATCCTTTGATTAAAGGACTTCACCTACTTGTTTTTGTGCGACATGTATATAATATAGGTGTATTGAAATCTTTAGACACTGTTAGTTACGGATCACTATGTTTACTCTGTATACAAATGTTTACTCTGTATACATTTATATATTTTTACAAGCATTATGATAGTATGTTTTATGAATAAAGATGATTATCATTTTGCTCTCAGTCGTACATGTTGTTATATGTATTGTCGTCAGGTAAAAGTCTTAAGATTTGTGTTGATCTTAAGCATTTTAAAAGGTCATTGGGCATATGTATACAGATTGACTTTGAGCATATATCATTAAGACACATACAGATACATATAAATCCATAAAATTGATATGATATAGGGGGATATAAGTGTTTAATCCCACAAGGGTTTTCTATATTGTAGTTTAACGTTCAGTGAGAGAAAACAAAATTCTCTAATATAGTTTAACATAAAGTTCAGAGAAATTGAGACTTACTGTAACATCCCATTACCGTAGGGTACGCACCGGGACGCCCGTAGGTCATTCCGATACATATCCTATGATAAGGGAGCGCTACGTG
>JAOTAY010000004.1:5584177-5597793 GCA_025629805.1 Erythroxylum baracoense
GGAAGGAATTTGAAGTAAAAAACTTGGGGCAGCTTAGATATTTTCTTGGCATGGAAGTAGCTCGATCCAAGAAGGGAGTTGTGGTGACTCAAAGAAAGTATAATTTGGATTTATTAAAAGAAACAGGTTTAAGTGGCTGTAAACCTTGTGATACACCAGTGGAACCAGAAAAGAAACTTGGACAATCCGAAAATGGGGTTCTAGTAAATAAGGAGAGATACCAGAGGCTTATTAGGAAATTAATTTACTTATCTCACACAAGGCCAGATATAGCATTTGTAGTGAGCTTAGTAAGTCAATTTATGCACTCACCATATGAAGAACACTTAGAGGTTGTTATCAGAATTTTGAAGTAACTAAAGGGATGTCCTGGTAAGGGATTGTTCTTTGAGAAGGAAGAAAGAAGCATAGAAGTCTATACAGATGCAGACTATGTTGGCTCAATAATCGACAGAAGATCAACATCAGGCTACTGCACCTATTTATAGGGAAATATGGTAACATGGAAAAGTAAAAAGCAACATGTAGTAGCTAGGAGTAGTGCAGAAGTTGAGTATAAGGCTATGGCTCAAGGAGTGTGTGAAGTCTTATGGTTTCGAAGAGTTATGACTGAGTTAAATTTGGAAGTTAAGCCTCCCATGAAGTTGTATTGTGACAATAAGGCAGCCATTAATATTGCACACAATCCAATACTTTACGAAAGGACAAAGCATATAGAGGTTGATAAGCACTTTATCAAGGAAAAAATGGAAAATGGAAGCATATGTATTCTATTTGTTCCTACTAAAGAACAGAGAGCAGATGTCTTCACAAAGGGACTATTAAGACAACCATTTGAAGAGCAAATTAGCAAGTTGGGCATGATAGACATCTATGCACCAACTTGAGGGGGAATCTAGACAATCTCATAATAGTATAATAGTTAGATAGTCCCTTAATTAAGGGATTATTCTTAGAGATTATTCTTAGCTGTAATATCTAGCTATATTAGGGATATTTCTATATTAGGGATATTTTCTAATAAGGAGTCTTCCTAAATTAGGAGACTACCACCACTATGTAACCTAGCTCTATATAATATAACTTATGGGTCTGCAGCATGTGTAAGATAGAACTTTCAATAAATATTGAAGTTTACAATTTCTCCTGCAAAGACTGCTCTGATAACAATATTTTATTGGGGCACAAAGGAAGAAAGACAAATGAAGCATAGGAGTCAACTAAAAATATTGCGCAAACTTGTTATTTTTCATTGTCAATAAAACCAACACTTAAGCTACTTAAATAGACTCAAAGTAAACCAACCTAGCTAAAATCAAGCAACAAGCTAGGAAATGGGTAAACAGGCCCTCACGTATACTTAACAGAAAAATAAGCATGCTACTTTAACCAAGAAATTCGGAAACCTACTAACAACTAACTAAACAATAAGAATAGAAAAAACAGAATACTAACAATTTTGAAGAATTAATATTCAACATAATTGTAGTCTTTTAATGTAAAATTATTTTCTATTTTAGTTTTCTAATTATTAAATTTTCTAATTTATTTTTTGAATTTGGTGAATATTCAATGTTAAAACTTCTGTTAACATCTGTCAACAAAAATTCCAAGTTACGTTTACATCGACGCTGCATGCACATCATTTTAAATTGCGTGTCTAATTTAATCTAAGTTCTCTTAATATCATGTAAAACTTCTACTAGGGACATTAACAAAAATGCTAACATAAGTAAAGTGATAAACAAATTTTAAAGGTTGAAGTAAAAAGTTTAGTAATAGGATAACTAAAATAAGAAACAGTCTTAAAACTAAATCGAAAGTATGTTTGCCAGAATTAACACTCTTATTAAGCTATCACTTCCCTTTTGATGTTTTTCATTTGAAAGCCTACAGATTGTTTTCCTTCCACTATTACCAAATAATGAAGAAAAAAAATACATATTGTACTTCAACACCAATTTCTCAATTTAAATCTGAACACAGCCATAATTATCCTCCTTTCTGTTCCAGTTTTAATCCAGTTCATTTGTTGTCCTCTTCGCAGCGAGAATGCATGTACGTTACGACAGTATGCTTAAAGAAATTTACGCCCTGTACATATCGCATTCAATGCTACAGGGTCCTGACAGCTTTTACTCACTAATGTAAGTATACGGCAGCAGCGAATTAATTTAACGATGCCAATAATTTATTAACCCTTGAAACCAACGGCATGGAAACATGTAGGTCATATACATACACACACTCTTCCCAAGCAAAGTCGGAACCCCAAGTCGTGCCATTGCAAGTAGACCGAAACTTGGTAAAAAATGGTGGGAAAGTTTGAGGCAATAAGAAGTAAAAATGAGATGATTGATTGATTGATTGGGATATTTAAGCTTATCAATATCCTCATCGAGAGATACAAAGACATATCAAAGGTTGCTCATGTGAGCCTACACAGAAACAGGGCCCAGCAGGTGGGTTCCACTTGTGAAGCAGGAGTGACTGCCACTTAAATAAGGGTCGGTTAATTTTAGGCACAGATCATCTGTTTCAAATGGTTTGTTTTTATCCTATTTTGTGAAATTTTGAAGAGTTGATTTATTAAAACAAAGAATCTGTATTTCCGTCAATTTCTCTGCCTTCAATCAATGACGGTGTGACTGTGACCTCATATGATAAAACTCAGGTTTGTCGGAAACCCTCATAAACATATTAAACCAAGTCCAATCTTAGTTACATCGGAAGTACTTATGTCAAACCTTTCGTTAGGTGTTAGTAGGTATATGTATACCATCGTAGATCATTTGTTAATTAAGACTATGTAAATCAACGTACCAAATGAAATGTTTGTCAAAATTGGCTGGTAATGAACAGAAGTGAAAAGGGCATATCGAAAATTCGTCGAAAGATGAAATCTATGAACTGTCTCATTTAAATTTCTTTCCTGTCAGATAAATATTATAAAAGATAAGTTCTGGCAAGTGGTAATTGTGAACGCACTCATTTTAATTGCAACAAGACAAATTTACCTGGAGAAATTGTCCAGACTCAAGTACTTACATATTTTCAAGACAGACAAAACCATAAATACTTAATTTTATGCTAAGAAAGCTCTTCAACGCATTTATAATTGGTTATTACAGAATCTTATCAGTAGATTAAGCAAACCAACATAATCTATACATGCAATTAACTATTGATCCAACTCATCGTAGTCGGAAGGAAATTGTTAATCATAACTCCTTTTGTTAGTAAAATTGTTAATAAAAGAAATATTGGCGCCATTACTTCTTTACATATCCACAACACCAGCTGTTCCAATGATTATACTCGGAGCAGGTATCATCAGGAATCGGAATGGATGGTCCCTCAAATTTTGCCTCCTCAAATTACAGAGGTGTACCAACTGGACCGGTCTTTGTTGGAATATTGAAGTGAGAATGTCCCACATTGGAAAGAAGAAGAGGAGAAGGACTTATAAGCCAACAAGGAGCCAAACCAACCTCCTAGTTCAAGCCTAATCAATGCTTTCTTTCTCATGCACTCTTCCTTATATCAGGCCGACGAATTTTCAACAGTCTTGGGGTTGATGTCTATCAGAAGCAAAATTTTGCTTGGAGTTGAAGCAGGAAACGTCGCACACAAGGACCATATGGCATCGCAACTTGTGCTCAAACAGGACTAAGACCTGGTAGGCTTATGTCTTGCCGTGATTGTAGTTTTGACCTTTCCATGAACGCGACTCGTGTACGCAGATAAGAGCATACCATTGTCATGGCTTTGGCATTAAATGATACGTTTAAAATTTAGGCCACCTTTTTTCTCTCCTTTCTCCAGGACTTTTTATTTCGGATACACTAATTATACATTGGAACTAGTTGCTACTTTCTCTTCGTAATCAAGCTTTAATTAATTCTAGGCATGCAAGTGATAGTAGTATTAGTAACCAATGCTTGGATAAACATCAAGTTAATAACCTAAAAAAGCGTCAGATTAGAGTTACAGCTTGCCGTATATGATGAGTTAACATTAATGATGCATATCCGTTTTTGTGAAGAGGAGACGTAAGGAAGGAAGCCAGTGGGTTTGAAATTTTGAATGGATTGACACATATCTTTCGGAGCTATTTGCGTTAGATGCAAACAATTGGGATGCATGACAAGTCCATTGTGAAATGAAGAAGATTCACAATAAATCACCAACCAAAAAGAACGAGGATAAGGGCTGTTTTGGGCAGTCCCTCCTATTTAATGGAAATAGTGTTTTTTTTTTACTTTTTAAACAGTGTATAAGGTTTTCCATGATTGGACTGGAGAGGGTACCTTTTGTTTTAGATGATTTTTAGAAACCTCGAGATGAAATTTTTGGAGTCGAAATATGTGAAACATAGCAATATTTTAAACCACCAAAATCCAAATCGCTAAATCTAAAAGCTTAGGAAGATAATTAATTTTCATAAATTTGAAGAAGATCATAAGTATGGAGAAAGAGATATCCTACATTAACTCCCAATTCCAAGAATATGATAATAAGAAAAGAAAAAGCAAGTGAACAATGTCAACTTTGCTGCCGTTGAAGACCAAGTCAAATCCCTTGAAGACCGACCACGCTTTCGGAAAAAGGTGCCATGAGATCACGCATGTGTATGCTTGAGGCAAGGACAGTACTGAAGCGCTTTTGTGTATGGGACCTCATAGTACCCCATAAATGCATAATGTCCTAATTAACTGCGCACAGAGGCTAGGCTAGCTAAGGTTAGTTTCATGCATGCACAGTCAACCTCTTACGTAAAAAACATTTACATGGTAATAGCAACTTCCCACTCAACGTCAAGACAAATTGACTTTGGGGATGAACATGGGCTTATTTTAATAATTGGGGATGAGATCCTTTGTGTCATTTACACGGTTCCTATCTTGTGTCAGAGCCCAGAGGATCTCGTCTACAAATTTCATATGTTCATAATCACCCTCTCACTGGGAAAAAAACATTAACATGGTTCTCGCAGCTTTCTACTCAAAGTCAAGACAAATTAACTTTGGTGATGGGCATGGGCTTATTTTAATAACCGGGAGATGAAATCCTCTTTACAATTTCCCCAGTTTTTATACTGTGCTAGAGGATCTATCCACAAATTTCATGCATTCACAATCACCCTCTTACCTAAAAAAACATTAACATGGTCCTACCAACTTCTCACTCAAAGTCAAGATAAATTAACTTTGGGGATGGACATGGGCTTATTTTAATAACCGGGAGATGAGATCCTTTACGCCATTTACAAATTTGTGGATGAGATCCTCTGGCGTAGGTACTGGGGAAATGACATAAAGGATCTCATTCTTATAACTGGATACTCGCTGTTGAGTCTATGGCTCCTGAAGCACCTATCTTATCATTACCAGAAACATAAATATAGTGTCTAATTTCTTACTCGGGAACCTTATAGATCAATCCCCAAGTCGCAAAACCAAAGTACATATGCGAAAGCAATGAGAACCTCGAAGTAATAATGTAACAAAATAATACCTAGTATTGTCGAGGATTCTCTTTCTTTATTCGTGCATGGGCATAAAACATTATTAAGTTTGCTTATGCAGTTATATGAGGAGCCATCGTGGTGTAGATGTTACAAAGATGAGTGAAGAAGACGATACAAACACGGGAGGCAACGGAAGTATTGTGTTAGTAGTTGGGGATGCAATAGAATCAATCAAGTAAATAAAGAAAAAACTGTAGAAGGACACAAATAGTTTTCATGTGGAAAACCCGAGTGTCAGGAGAAAATCCTACAGGACGAAAAGAGCCCTAAAATATGCATTATGACAAAAAAAGAAAAATTACAAGCGTTTTTTCTCTCTCTCTCTCTCAAATCCTAAGACTAATGAAGAGTACACCAATACGAAGTTACAAAGGACCTCAAGGGGGTATTTATATAGTAGTATAACCCTATAGTAGGAAACCTGTACAAAGTAGGAATTTAGAAATAATGTCAAAAAAGGAAAGAAAACCTACATATAGTAGGAATTTATACAAAGTAGGAATCTTGAACGCTTGGGTCACTATCCCAACAAATCTCCACCTTAACATCAAACCGAATAGTAGCTAAGTCTAGGCAATGCTTGAACTTAGCAATAAGTAGTGCCTTGGTCAACATGTCGGTAGGGTTCTCAACAGTGTGAACCTTCTCAACAATAACTTCACCTGTGTTAATAGTATCCCGAATGAAGTGACATTGAACATCAATATGCTTAGTCTTAAAGTGATACTTAAAGTTTCTCGCGAGGTGCATGACACTTTGGCTATCATAGAAGATAATAAGGACATCTTATTGTAGACCAAGCTCGTTCACCAAACCTTGGAGCCAAATAGCTTCTTTCATTCCTTGAGTAGTAGCAATATACTCTGCTTAAGTAGTTGATAATGTCGCGATGGACTGTAGAGAAGAATACCAACTGATAGTGGAACCACAAAGAGTAAAGACATAGGATGAAAGTGAACTTCTCTGATCATAGTCACCACTATAGTTGGCATTAACATAGCTAACTACATCACTGGGATCAGAATGACTTTTGTCTAAGACCCAACCAAGCTCACTAGAACCCTTCAAGCAACGAAGGATCCACTTCACACCTTCCCAGCACTCCTTATTAAGATTATGCATGTACCTAGATACAACATTGACAACATAGACTAAATTAGGCCAAGTACATACCATAGTATACATCAAGCTATCAATAGTGCTAGAGTATGGAACGTGAGATATACGTTTTTTAGATTCACTAGTAGATGGGCATTATTCAACAGATAAATTAAAGTGTGAAACCAATGGAGTAATAATGGGCTTACAGTAAGCTAAATTGAACTTGTCAAGCATCTTCTAAATATATTTCTTTTAAGAGAGCATAAGTTTGATTGCTTAATGATCTTAAATAATCTCTATCCCAAGAATCTTCTTAACAGCACCTAAGTCTTTCATATCAAATTCACTGTTAAGCTAGGCCTTCAACCTATCAACAAGAGCCTTACTAGGAGTTGCAATCAACATCTCATCAACATAAAGCAAAATATAGATAAAGGAACCATCAGGAAACTTTTGAAAATACACACAATTATCATAGCTACTTCTAGAGTAGACTTGCCAATCATAAAAGAGTCAAACCTTTTATACCACTATCTCGAAGATTGTTTGAGATCATACAAAGATCTCTTTAAACGACAAACATGTTCCTCCTTCCCTTGAACCACAAAGCCCTCAGGTTGATGGATGTAAATTTCTTCTTCAAGATTACTATGTAGGAATGCAATTTTCATATCCATTTGTTGAAGCTCCAGGTCATGAAGAGCAGCAAGAGATAATAGTACGAGAATAGAGGTACGACAAACAATGGGAGAATACCTAATTGAAATCAACTCCTTCACGTTGATCAAAATCACGTACAACAAAACGAGCCTTATATCTCTTGCTTTCAACACCAGGGATGCCTTTTTTGAGCTTGTAGATCCACTTGCAACTAATAACACGCTTACCCTTAAGAAGCTTCACCAAATTCCATGTCTCATTCTTATAAAGACTTTTAATTTCTTCCTGCATACCACCAATCTAATTCCCAGCATTTGTACTAGCAATAACCTCAAATAATTCTTTGGCTCAGAATAAGTGCCTACTTTCTGTGCAATAACTAAAGCATAAGCAAAGAGATCACAATCATAGTCCTACAATCTCGCTAGCAATTGGATCTGTCTCCTAGAACGATCTAGGGCCAACACGTAATCAGATTGCACTGGCAGTGGATCAAATTGTACAGTGGCATCAGTCTGAGTTTCCTGAGACTCAGAAGTAAGTGGGACTATCTCTTTAGAGGGAGTAGCAGGGATGACGAACTCCACCTTCTCCCTTGTACTATCCTGATAATTTGCACAAGGAGAAGACAACACAAAATCTTCCCTAGAAGAAAATATAGCATCTTCATGAAAGGTTACATTACGACTATGATAAATCTTACGATATTTAGGGTTAGAACAATAAAAACGATAACCTTTAACTCCTTCCTCGTAACCTAAGATGACACATTTAATAGCACGGAGCTTTAACTTGCCCTCATTTATATGAACATAAATAAGACACCCAAAACACGAAGATTAGAATAATCAACAAGGTTACCTGACCAAACTTCTTCTGGGATTTTGCCTTCTAGAGAACGATTGACAAGATAGCATGCAGTAGTAGCCGCCTCAACCCAAAACTCACGTCCTAACTTAGCATAAGAAAGAATGCATCAATATTTCTCCAATAGAGTCCTGTTTATACGCTCAGTAACTCCATTTTGCTGAGACTTACCAATCAAAGTATGGTGTCTAGCAATGCCTTCCTTCTTGCATAGGTTGTCAAAAGCATCTTTACATAACTAAAAACCATTGTCAGTTCTCAACCGTTTAATTTTCTTATCTGTTTGGTTCTTGATCAAGGTTTTCCACTCCTTAAAAGTGGGAAGAACTTCATTCTTCTTCTTTAGAAAAAACACCCAAACTTTATGAGAGAAATCATCGACAATGTTTCAGATATACTTTCTACCACTTTGAGAAGCAACGCGAGAGGGACCTTATAGATCAAAATGAATATAATCTATAATACCTTTGATTAAGTGAATCCTCGAGGAAGAGAAACTCACTCTAGTCTATTTATCAAAGAGACAATGTTCACAGAACTCCATTTTACCTTAAATCTAGTTCAATAGACCCTTCTTTCACAAGATTTGCATACCTTTCTCACTCATATGGCCTAGGCGGTAATGCCACAACTTGGTGGCATCTTGGTGAGACTTAGATGAGGCAACATCATCAGTACGAATAATAGTAGGGCCCTGCAACACATAAAGAGTACCATGTCTCTTCCCTTTAAAGATTACGAGATTACCTCAGGACATCTTCATGACTCCACCTTCAGAGGAGTACCTACACCCAAGAGACTCAAGTGTACCAAGTGAAATAAGGTTGCTTTTCAAACTAGGAATGTGACGAACATTAGTGAGGGTTTTAACAACACCATCATGAGCTTTAATATTGATTGTACATTTCCCCACCATATCACACTTTGACCCATAAGGACAACACCCTTAGTAGTTTCATATGTGGCAAACCAATCCTTGTGAGGACACATACGAAAAGTACAACCAGAGTCTAGAATCCGTTCATCTTTAGATCTTTGTTTGCCTTGAATAACCAAAAGAACATCACTTCTTGAACTAGAATCAACCACAGCAGCCTTGGAGGTAGAATCATATCAATTATCTTTGTTTTTACCTTCTTTTTTGAGTTTATTTTTTAGTTTATAATAGTCTGAGACCTTGTTTTTGATTTTCTTGCAATATTTACATGTAATATTGGCTTCTCTACCTCTGGACTTGGATCTAGACTTCTTATAGCTCTTACTGCTCTCTCCCTTTTCAAAAGTTCTACCTCTAACCGTTAAACCCTCAGCTTCCTTCTCAATGGAAGCATCAAACTTTTCTTTAGTCAGCAAAGCAAATTTAACTTATTTTAAAGAGAGAGTTTCATAGTTACCATAAACCATAATTTCTTTAAAGTGCTTATATGAATGAGCTAGTGAAATAACAAGAAGCACTGTTTGATCCTTATCATCAATTTTAACATCAAGATTTTTCAAATCAATAATAATAGAATTAAATTCATCAAGATGAGATGGGACGGGTGTACGTTCGGACATCTTGAGCGTAAAGAGACATTCTTTGAGATGAAGTTTGTTGGCTAGACTCTTCATCATGTAAAGGGACTCCAATTTTGACTAAAGTCTTGCAGCTGTAGTCTCATGGACTACTTCCCTGAGCATTTCATGCGTCAAGCATAACTGAATAGCGAGCAAGGGTTTTTGGTCTAACTCGTCCTAATCCTCGTCTAACATATCGGCAGGTTCCTTTTTCTTGCTAGACAAATCTTTCTTCAATCCATGTTATGTAAGAATGAATTGCATCTGAACCTTCCAAATAGTAAAACTAATTTTTTCGTTGAACTTGTCGATGTCGATTTTGGTTGAAGGATACATGGCGACAAGACTTAATTGACCGAAATGAATCTTGCACTGATACCACTTTGTTGTGGTAGTAGTCGTGGAAGCAATGGAATCATTCAAGTAAATAAACAAAAAAACAGTAAAAGGACACAAAGAATTTTTATGTGGGAAATCCAAATGTTGGGAGAAAAACCTATGGGGCGAAGAGAGCCTGAAAATATGCACTATGCCAAAGAAAGAAAATTACAAGTGTTTTCTCTCTCACACACAAACCTCAAGACTAATGAAGATTAAACTAATATGATGTTACAAAGGACCCTCAAGGGGGTGTTTATATAGTAGTATAATCCTAGGGTATGAAACCTACACAAAGTAGGAATTTGAAAATAGTGTCACAAAAGGGAAGAAAAACTACACATAGTAACAATCTACACAGAATAGGAATCTTGAAGGCTTAGGTCATTATCCCAACAGGAATTTATGCTGATGTTAATTACTAAACTTTATACACATCGTTTAAATAAAGACTCCAAGATTGTATTCCTGTACTAGTATACACTAAATTACTAGACTATCACGTGTATTTAAGCTGATTACTAACAATTATATTGACATGTAAAACCAAATGTAGTTGTTTCCTTCTTTCTGAATATCTTCTGTGATTCTGTGATATCTCTCTCTTTATTGTTCTCTTTCTTCTCTAAACTAACATCACTACAGAAGTTACGTTCCAATTCTGTTATCACCAAAATACACTCAACAATTGGTATCAGAGCTATCAAATCTGGAAAGCATTATGGTAGAAGGTACAAGAGGCACGGAGATCCAAAGGTTTGAAAAAAACTTGAAAAGCTTGATAGAAGCACAAATCAGTAATGAGAGGATATTTCTGGAATCATAAAGCAAGAATGAAAGGTTGTTTTTAGAGACACAAGACATAAGTGGGAGGATGCTTTCGGAGACTCAAAACAGAATGGAAAAGGTAGAAAAGGGGATGTTGGAGTTGAGAACTATGTTTATGCAAAATCTGCAGAAACAAGGGGGAGAACTAGGAGTATCAGAACCTAAACCCTAGAGTAGTCAACTGAGGTAAGAAGGGGATGAAAACGTTACACTGACGAGGTTGAGTCAAATCAAGTTTCCATCGTTTGACAGTGAAAACTTCAAGTTATGGCTCTATCATGGTGAGCAATTTTTTCAGTTGGATCAAAGTCTAGAAAAGGTGAAAGTGAGTGTAGCTATTCTGCATATGGACGAACAAGCCTAGGAATGGTATCAATTATATATCAGAATTCGCAAGAAGATAGAAATGGTTGATTGGGATTAGTTCACTAATGCTCTCAAACGGAGGCTTGATGCGAAGATCTTTGACAAACTAGTGGGAGATTTCAAGTATTTGAACAAAATGGGACTATGTTGGATTATTGTGCATGGTTTGATCATCACTCAAACAAACTCTCACTTCCAGAGGAGTATTTAATCAAATTTTTTGTGAAGAGACTCAAACCTGAAATTGGCATAACGGTGAAATTACGTCATCCTTATTCCTTGCATTAGGCGTATACGTTAGCTATGAAGCAAGAGACGATAGTGTTGTTATTGGGAAATACGATGTTAAATCGAGGCAACCCAATGAAGAATGTGAATAATAGTGGGAATTTCAACAAGGCTCCAAGGTTGCACCAGATAACAAATATAAATAGAAGTTTAAGCTTGGAGGGAATATTACCAACACCAACCTCAACATTACGTTCATCATCGGTAAGATTCTTTAAACCTCCTAAACATATTAGTAGTAAAGATTTTGACAATAAAAGAGCAAAGGGTCCCTATTTTTAGTGTGATAATATAGCCTGGGCCCCAAGTGCAAGACAAGGCAATTAAAATTTTACGTGATTTCTGGAGATGAAGAAAGCGAAAAAATAACACCAAAACAAGAGGAGGAAGAGTTTGAGGGAAGTCCAGGAGAAGAAGACTACCTAAATGTTTCAATATAAGTTATGTTGGGGTTATCGCGAGATATGGAGTTTAAACAAATGAGATTAGTGGCGATGCATTAGAGAAGAAGGATTCACATATTGATTGATAATGGCAGTATGCATAACTTCTTGGATATATCAGTAATAAGGAAGGGGGTTGCAACCTTCGGGAAATAGAATAGATCTCCATCACAATGGGAGGCAGACTATAGCTAAAATGTCATCAATATTATAAAAATTTTGTATGGACCATGCAAGGAACACAATTCACCATGGATGTGTTAGTTTTGTCACTAAGGGGATGCGACGTCATATTGGGGGTACATTGGTTAATTGGATTAAATAATGTATTATGCAACTTCAGAGATCAAATGATGGTGTTTAACTATGAAGGCCGACTAGTCATGTTGAATGGAAATCCAGAGGGGAGGTCTCGGGTCATTTCAAGCAAGGAGTTCCAGAAAACTCTACAACGTTTGAAAAGCAGACAATTGTTCAAAATGCAACTGACGGTTCACATGAATATCAGCTGCAACAGATGAGAATGAAGGATGAACAATGGAGTGTTTTTGATGAAATCAATGCAATCTTGTCCAAAAATGCATTGGTCTTCTAGGAACTGAATCACCTTCCACTTAATCGCAAACATAACCATCAAAGTATCAAAAAAAGGGATTGAAACCATTAACGTGTGGCCATATCGTTACTCAGGGACATAGACGGATGTAATTAAACAGTCTATTAAGGATCTCATGAAACAGCAGTTCATATGACGTAGCTACGATCCTTACGCATCACTGGTTTTCCTTGTCAAGAAGAAGGATAACTCATAACGCATATATGTGGACTGTTGCGAGTTGAACAAGCATATGGTTAATGATAAATTTCCTATACTACTCGTTGAAGAGCTGCTAGATGAATTGTATGGAGCCAACTGGTTCACTAAATGGATTTGCATTCAGGGTGCCACCAAATTTGGATGCAACAGGAAGATGACCCAAAGATAACCTTCAAAACACATGAAGGCCATCACGAGTTCCTAGTCATGCCATTCGGTTTGATGAACACTCCGTCGACATTTCAAAGGCTGATGAATAAACTGTTTAAACCATACATGCATCGCTTTATTATGTTTTTTTATAATATTATGATATGCACTTCATCGCTACAATTACATGTGGAGCACATCACAGTTGCCATGCAAACGCTGAAGGATAACCAACTATTCTTGAGGGGAAGTAAATGAGTGTTTGGAGCATGCCAAATTCAATATCTGGGATACACCATCTTAAAGGGGGGAGTAGCAACAGTTACCTGTAAGGTTAAAATAAATGAAGATTGGCCAGAACTTAAGAGTATTAAAGAACTTAGAGGATTTTTGGGAATTACTGGGTGGTACAGGAGGTTTATTAAGGGATACGGATTTATAGCAAAACCGCTGATAGATTTACTAAAAAAGGAGCGTTTAGCTAATTAGGAATGGCAACAAGAGGAGAAGGCAGCCATCGAGAAACTGAAGGAAGCACTTTCGTTAGTGTAACATCCTGTTACCTATACAGCTAGAACAGCTATTTATGAGACATTCATATGACTTAAGATAAATGCACGTTAGACATAAG
>JAOTAY010000004.1:5597893-5613240 GCA_025629805.1 Erythroxylum baracoense
AATGTTTTGGACTTCTCTCTTCATTTTGCTCCTCTCTACCGAAACTCTCTCTTACACTCACTACTTCTGGATTTTTTCTTCAATTTGGATTATCAACACTTAAAATCCTTACTAGATACTACATCAAGGAAGTAGATTACGTTATATTATATATTGTTTTCTTCGTGCTAAGATTTGCACCTTAACTTTGGACTTGTGTTGGATGCTTAGAAGAGGTAGATTATCTGGTTTTTTAGAGTTGAAATTTGAAGTTAATTAGGTAAGGGAAGTATAAACTTGATAGCATGTATTAATCTAGGTTTTATGATAATTGAATTGGCATGAAGTATGTGTTATGATGTTCACAATTAGGTGCTAGAAAAATAATTTTGGATTGGCAAATGCTGTTTTAGTTTTAATGTATATAAGATAGTAAGTTATGAACTGGGCTTTTAAGTGTAACATGATGGATTTTGTTAAGAAAAGTATCCTAGATGAAAATGGGACGTTGCTGGTTAATTTGCATGAGTCTTTGGCGTTACTTTTGCATAATAAGATTGAAGTGAGTTTATTGTAGTGGTTCTACTGAATAGACATCAGTATTTTACCCATATCATGATTTATAGATATCCAAATGGGATGATTTTAATTTTATATTAAAATACATACATATGTCTACAAGTTTCATTAAGGCATATAATTTTATTTCTATCTCTAAAGGTTTTGAAAGTTGGCTTGAAATTGAGTACTAGTTGTTGTCCCTGTTTGAGAACAGTTTGTAGTATTATAGGGATAAATCTAGGAATAATGAACCAAATTTCATTAACTTTATTTTGTTAGAAACTTAAGACATAGAGGAACATTTTTATAGCAGAACATATTGCCTAGAAACCTCTGTTTCTATATCAGAATGGCCATACAAAACTGGCCCAAAAACCTATCTTAAGAAAAAAAATTGGAATTGTGTACAGTAGTTCATCACACCCATTTTTAGCCTAAACATGAATTTTTCCTTACCTAAATGCTACTGAATCTCCTCCAAAATACTTTCGGATATCATTGCAATTTAGAAAACCTAGATGATGTTAAATTAATTGAGTAGAAGTTAATCTAGTTTTGGAATATTAAATGAGGTAATAACTTAGAGAATGTGTGATTATTTAATAATGTGTCTAATGGTAACATGTATGGTATGTTCAAGACGAATGTGTTCTTAACAATAAAAATGTGTTCCAAGGCTTTGATCTGATGTGAATTGGATATGGATGTTTGTGAATTAGGAATTTCTATGATGTTATGTAATAGTGTAATGACTTAATGTTTCATTGATATATTGATGCAAATGCTTATGTTTATAAGACATATTGAGTTTGATCGAAAGTGAGTGAATTTGTTCAATTTTAGAAAAATGTAATAAAGATATATGTTATAAACGACATTAGTTTTTTGTGGTTCTAAAATCTGAAATGATTTGTTTTCAAATTGCCTAGTCCTAGTTGTGGGTAAATAGGCATCCCTAGAAGGGTCTGTAGCTGCTCCTGTAATACTTCAGTGTCGACACTCTGGTGTCTCCAAATATTGACACTCCGGTGTCTCCTGATATAGATACTTTGGTGTTTGAGACATAGGTCTCTCCTGTTCTATGATACCAATCATAAGTATTTTCTGTTCTGGTCCCGTTACCTACTTTTGTAAAAAGGATTAGTAGGCTAACCTAGTTTGTATTTTCATACATGTTCGATTATGTTATAAACAAGTTTTGATTTGAAAAAAGAAACATTCTAATATGATTCTAGACGAATTTTGAATTGATATAAGTTCTGATCTATTTTAGCAAATTATGTTTTATTTTGATACTTGTGCATTATGTTCCGAAGCAATGTCATTCTGTTTTGATATTTTTATGTTTTGTTCAGTATTGACGAATCATAAACTGTTCTAAGACACGTAATGTTTAGGTTGCTTTTAAATATGAATAATTAAAGACTGCTTATGATATGATTTGATTTTGAGCATGAGAATATTAGACAACTGTTAGAAACAGTCGCCATTGATATCTTGTCTAGTTATTCTCCAATAAGCTATATGCTTAGCACGGTTGATTTGCCTCCGTGTAGGTTCTGATAAGAAGATTTAATGTTGGGACAACTGTAGTGCCCAATGAAGGACTTGATATGCTTGGAAGATGTTTTATTTGAATTGTTTTGAGTTGTATCTTAAAATATGAGACATTTTGTATTTTGTGCAAATGGCTTGTAATAACTATATCACATGATGGATTTGGATTTAAGGCATGTATATGATAAAGACAATGTGTAAATTATGTTTTGTATATAACATAATTTATGTAATGTAAAGTATGTTACCTTATTTTCTTTCAAGTGTCGGAGTAATATGGTATGTTTTAGGTATGTTTTGTGTGGAATCTGTATATCCTTTTAGGGGGTATTTAGGTGTTACATCTTTTGGTATCAAAGCATAGTTTAGGCAATTCTGGTTTAACTAGTGCTTAACTATTGTTTATACTTGGATATAAGAGTTGTGTTTGGCCTAATGCGGGTTGTCCCATGTTTGAGTATGGAAAGATCTCATAAAGCTGTTGACAAGGTTATGGAGAGTAATAATCCTATACGATCTCATCCATCTATATCGGGACCTTTTGAGGTTAATCGAGGTGAAGTTGAAGTGCCACGTCCTCCACCTCCAGCTTAGAGGGAGGCTTTGGTTAAGCTGTCATATGACATGATGACGTTATTACATCTTATGACTGCATCCAAACCTCTGATTGATCAGTTGCAGAAGTATGGAGCTGAGGAATTTACTAGAACATCTCTGGAGGAGTCTGAAAAGGTAAAATTTTTGTTAGAAAAAATGAGGAGGGTATTAGATGAAATTAGTTGCCTACCTGAACAGATGGTGCACTATGCTGTCTCCCTTCTTTAAGGAGCAGCTTATGAATGATGGAATTTTTTTTGAGAAATCCTCGATTACCAAAGCTTCTGACTTGGGATTTCTTTTCCCAAGAGTTTAAAGCCATGTATGTGTTTGAAGCTTATAGAAAGGGGAAGTAGAAGTAGTTTTTGAGCCTTAAGCACAGAAAGTTGTCTATTGCTGAGTACGATAGGGAATTTAATTGACTCAGCAAATATGCACCTGAACTCATACTTACTGAGGAGTTCCAGTGTCATCAGTTTGAAGATGCTTTATGTGATTCTATCAAAGAGCATCTGGTGGCAATTACTCTCTTGTAGTAAGTGAGTTACCATCAGCTGGTACAAGTTGCTATGAAGATAGAGAAGCAAGAGATGGTTATAAGAGAAAGGGGTCAGCGAAGAAGTTTTGTTAGAAGAGGTTAGTCTTTGGGTAAGAGAAGTCGTAAAGATGCCTCCATTGTTTAAGAATTTACTTAAATGACCTGTAGCTAAGGGAAAGCGACAGGACTTTCCCTTATCGGTTGATTATGGTAGGGGTTCTTCTGTGGGCTGAGGTTCTAGTGCTCCAGAGTGCCCCCACTGCTCTAAACATCAGTGGTACTTGTTGGAGAGCTACAGATGCATGTTATCGATGTGGTAGCATTGAGCATTTAATAGCCACTTGTCCTATAAGATAGCCTTAGACATTACAAGCTAGTAGAAAGGTTTCTCATACATCTACTAGAAATAAAGAATGTGGTAGAGGTTGTGGAGGATTTGGACATATTAGACCTAACTCAAGTACTAGATCAGAAACTATTGACCGACCTGTTGTGCCATTTGCTATAGCTAGAGCTTATGCTTTGAAAGCTCATGAGGATCATGATGCACCTGAAGTCATTGTGGGTATTTTTTCTCTTTGATTCTGAAATAAATGCTTTGATTAATCCTGGATCCACTCATTCTTATATTTATGTTAGAGAAATGTTTGATAAAGTTATGCTTGTAGATCAGTTAGAGTATGATATTCATGTAACCAGTTCGCTGGGTAGTAGTGTGTTGGTTAATCAAGTTTATAGAAATTGTCCTGTTATGATCGAAAGAAGTGATTTTGTAGTGGATTTGATTAGATTTCCTTTTCATGAATTTGATTTAATTTTGGGTATGGATTGGTTATCCAAGCATCAGGTAGTAGTTGATTGTAGTGCTAAGACAGTTGTGCTTAGGAAACCTAATCAATATGAAATAGTAATGTATGGCATCTGCACTGGTTCCCTAGCTAATGTGGTATTTGCTATGTAAACTCGGAAGTTCTTAAAGAAGGGGTATGAAGCTTATCTAGCTTTTGGGATTGAGTGTAAGAAAGAGAGTATTAAATTGCAAGACATTCTAGTGGTGAGTGAATTTCCAAATGTGATTCCTGAAGACTACCTGGACTCCCTCCTGAAAGGGAAGTAAAGATGTCTATTAAAGTTATTCCTAATACTGCTTCTATATCCAGAGCACCATACAGGATGGTTCCTACTAAATTGAAGGAGTTAAAGGTTCAGTTGTAAGAGCTACTAGACAAAGGGTTCATTCGACCCAATGTCTCACCCTAGGGAGCACCAATTTTGTTTGTTAAGAAGAAAGATGTTACTCTCTGGATCTGCATTGATTACAAGCAATTGAACAGAGTCACTGTGAAGAATAAGTATCTGTTGCCAAGGATAGAAGAACTGTTTGATTAATTAAAAGATGCAGGAGTATTTTCAAAGATAGATATGCGATCAGGACACTATCAACTTTGGCTAAAGGAAGTGGATGTTCCAAAGACTACATTCAAGACCCATTATGGACATTATGAATTCTCAGTAATGCCATTCGAGTTAGTTAATTCTCCAGCTGCATTTATGGATATGATGAATAGAGTGTTTATGCCTTATTTAGACTAATTTGTAGTGGTGTTTATAAATGATATCCTGGTTCATTCCAAGAATAAATATGATCATGTTGAGCATCAGCGGGTTGTGTTATAATAGTTGTATGCTAAGTTAAGTAAGTGTGATTTTTGGCTTCAAAAGGTATCTTTTTTAGAACATATTGTATCTTCTCAAGGGATTAGAATTGATCCCAGTAAGATTGAAGCAATTGTTAACTAGAAGCCACCGCAGAGTATGGAAAAAGTGAAGCTTTCTAGATTTAGTAGGTTACTATAGTCGGTTTATGAAGGGATTCTCGATGATAGCATCCATTTTGACTAAACTGCTACAAAAAGGAGTGAAGTATGAATGGGCTGCTAGATGTCAAACTATTTTTGATCAAATTAAAAGAATGCTTACTGAAGCTCTTGTATTGGCTCAACCCACTTCTGGTGAGGAATATGTTATGTTTAGTGATGCATCTAGAAATGGTTTTGGGTTGTGTTTTGATGCAGGATGGTAAGGTAGTTACATATGCCTCTAGGCAACTGAAGTCTCACGAACTAAACCCTACATATGATCTTGAACTTGCAATAGTAGTGTTTACTTAGAAAATATGGCAGCACTACTTGTATGGTGAAAAGTGTAGGATTTTTATTGATCATAAAAGTTTGAAGCACCTACTTACTCAGAAGGAACTTAATCTGAGACAACGACATTGGTTAGATTTATTTAATGATTATGATTGCATTGTGGATTACCATCTGGGAAAGGTTAATGTCATGGTTGATGCCTTGAGTCAGAAGACTGTTTCAAAATTAGTGTAACAGAGTAAAAGAAGACTTGTATTGATGAGGCTTTAATAGCTCAGTTAAAAGTTAGACCTACCTTGAGGCAAGAAATTTGTGATGCTCAAAAAGTTGATGATAAGCTGCAACAACTTATTTTTACGACTCAGGAAAGGAAACAACCAGACTTTTCTGTGAAAGGAGATGGTGATCTATATTGTAAAGATCAATTGTGTGTGCCAGTTAATGGTGAATTGATGAGAAAGTTATTGTTTGAGGCCCATAACACTATCCTTACAATGTATCTTGGTGGAAATAAGATGTATCAAGATCTGAAGTAACATTACTGGTGGTCAGGTATGAAACATGATGTAGTGAATTATGTAACTAAATGTTTGACATGCCAGCAAGTTAAAGCTGAGCACCAAGTTCCATCCAGTTTATTACATTCTATTTCAATTCCTCAACGAAAATGGGATAACATTACAATGGATTTTGTCATTAAACTTCCTCTCATTCAAATAAAGCATGATGCTGTATGGGTAATTGTTGATAAGTTCACCAAGTCTACTAACTTTCTGCCTGTTTGTCCTGATTATTCATTGGATAGGCTTGCCGACCTATATTTGAATGAGATAGTAAGGTTGTATGGGGTGCCACTATCTAATTATTTCTTATGGTGATCCTCAATTTACTTCGAGACTCTGGAAAAGTCTGCAAAAGGCTTTAGATACTCAAGTCAAGTTCAGTATCGTTTTCCATCCCTAGACATATGGATAATCTGAACTGGTTATTCAGATATTGGAAGATATACTTCGAGGATGTGTGTTAGAATTCCTAAGAAGTTGGGATAACTATCTTTCTCTAATGGAGTTTACTTGCAACAACAGTTATCAAATATTGGCATGGCACCTTATGAAGCCTTATATGGTAAGAGGTGTAGAACTCTGGTATGTAGGACTGAATTGAGTGAAAACAATATGATCGGGCTTGATATGGCGAAAGATACTGAAGAGAAAGTTCAAGTTATCCAACAAAGATTGAAAGATGCCAGTGATAGGTAGAAGTCCTATGTTGATTTAAAAAGAAAAGATATTGAGTATAAGGTAGGTGATAAGGTATTCCTAAAAGTATCACCATGGAAACACATATTTCAGTTTGGGAAGAAAGGTAAGCTCAGCCCACGTTATATTAGTCCTTATGAGATTCTTAAGAGAGTTGGACCAGTAGCTTATCAATTAGCTTTTCCTGAAGAATTGGCCAAATTGTATAACATGTTTCATGTTTCCATATTAAGAAAATATCAGTCTGATGATACACATAAGATTCATGTGCAAGAAATTCAAGTATAATTGGATTTGACTTATGAAGAAGGGCCTGTATCTATTTTAGCCAGAGAAGTTTGACAACTCAGAAATAAGCAAATACCTCTGGTTAAAGTACTCTGGCAGCACCATTAACTCGAGGGAGCAAATTGGGAGCTAGAATCGACCATGAAAACTCAATATCCTCTGTTGTTTTCATCAAGTATGAATTTCAAGGACAAAATTCTTTTAAGGGGGAGAGAATTGTAAGGCCCTAAACTATACCCTAGTTGAAATGTAACACATTTATAAAGTATATATGATAGGTGTGAAATTATGATTTGATTGTAAATTACATATACCTTGAATTTCGATTTAATAGATCATACTTAGTGAGTTGGAATTAATTATTACATTAAATAATTGAGGTATTAGAATGGACATTTGGAATAGGAAAATGTCTAGTGGTAAGATACGTTAGTACATGAAAATTAGTATGACTAAGCCTATACTTCGAATGACATTTGGCATCATTGGTTGAGTGACAAGTGGGCTAATTAAATTGTGACATTTGGCAACCACATATGAAGACATGTTATGGTTTCATTGAAGGACAAGTAGCTTACCTTCATTTGTGACATGTGGCTTGATTAAATCAAGAACACCTTGCATCCAAAGAGTTAGGTAGGTGGTGAATCATCCTTCATTCTTAATGTTTTGGCCTTCTCTCTTCAATTTGCTCCTCTCCACTGAAACTCTCTCTTACACCCACTACTTCTAGATTTTTGCTTTAATTTGGATTATCAACAGTTAAAATCCTTGCTAGATGCTGCATAAAGGAGGTAGATTATGTTATCTTCTATACTAGTTTTTTGGTGCTAAAATTTGCACCTTGATTTTAGACATGTGTTGGTTGCTTAGAAGGGGTAGATTAGTTGGTTCTTTGGAGTTGAAAATTGAAGTTAATTAGGTAAGGGAATTCTAAACTTCATAGCATGTATTAATACAAGTTTTATGATAATTGAATTGGTATGAAGTATATGTTATGATGTTGATAATTAGGCACTGCAAAAATAATTTTAGTCTGGCAAATTCTATTTTGGTTTTAATATATTTAAGATAGTAAGTTATGTATTGTCTAATGATTGATTTTGAATTGGCATTTTGTATCCTATATGGAAATGGGACATTGCTGGTTAATCTGCATATGTCTTTGGCATTGCTTTTGCATAATAACACTGAAGTGAGTTTATTGTAGTGGTTCCACTGAATAAACATCAGTATTTTACCCATATTATGATATGTAGATATCCAAAAGGGATGATTTTAATTGTAGATTATACTACATGCATATGTATACAATTTTCATGAAGGAATAGAATTTTATTTGTCTCTAAGGGTTTTGAAATTTGGCTTGAAATTAAGCACTAGTTTTTGTCCCTTTTTTAGAACAATTTGTAGTATTATAGGTATAACACTGGGAATAATTAACCAAAATACATTAACTTTATTTCGTTAGAAACTTAAGACAAAGAGAAACATTTGTGTAGAAGAACATATTGTTTAGAAACCTCAGTTTCTATATCAGAATGGTCATACAAAACTGACCCATAAACCTATCCTGAGAAAAAAATTAGAATTGGGTACAGCCGTGCTTCACACCTTTTTTTAGCGTAAACATGAATCTTTCCTTACCCAAATGCTACTGAATCTCCTTCAAAACCCTTTCGGGTATCACAGCAATTTAGCAAACCTAGATGGTGTTAGATTAATTGAGTAGAAGTTAATCTAGTTTTGGACTATTCTTTTAGGTAATAACTTAAAGAATGTGTGATTATTTAATAATGTGTCTAATGTTAACATGTACGGTATGTTCAAGATGAATGTGTTCTTAAGAATACAAATGCATTTCAAAGGTTTGATGTGATTTGAATTGGATATGGAAGTTTGTGAATTGGGAATTTCTATGATGTTATACAATATGTAATGACAATGTTTCATTGATATATTGATGCAAATGCTTATGTTTATAAGACATATTGAGTTTAATCGAATGGTAGTGAATTTGTTCAATTTCAGAAAAATGTAATAAAGACATATGTTATGTACTAAATTAGTTGTTTGTGGTTCTGAAATCTGAAATGGTTTGTTTTCAAACTGCCAAGTCCTACTCGTAGGTAAATAGGCATGCCTTGAAAGGTCTACAACTACTCCTGCAACACTTCAGTGTCTCCTGAGATACTTCGGTGTTTAATACATAAGTCCCTCATGTTCTGTGATACCAATCATATTTATTTTTTGTTCTGGTCCCATTACCCACTTCTGTAAAAAGGATTAGCAGGCTAACCTAGTTTATATTCTGATACATGTTCAATTATGTTAGAAATAAGCTTTAATCTGAAATAAGATACATTCTGATCTGATTCTAGATGAATTCTGATTTGATTTAAGTTCTGGCACAATTGTGTTCTGTTTTTAAGACTTACGCATTCTGTTCCGAAGCAATGACATCCTGTTATGATATTTATATTTTTTATTTTGTATTGACAAATCATAAACTGTTCTTAGACACGTAATTTTTGGGTTGCTTTTGAATGTGAATAATTAAAGACTGCTTATGATATGATTTGATTCTGAGTATGAGAATGTTAGACGACTGTTAGAAATAGTCGCCATTGATATCTTGTCTAGTTATTCCCCACTAAGCTACATACTTAGCACATTAGATTTGCCTCTGTGTAGTTTCTAATAAGAAGACTTAAAGTTGAGACAACCACAGTGGCCAATGAAGTACTTAATATGCTTGGAAGATGTTTTATTTGAATTGTTTTGAGTTGTATCTTATAATATGAGACATTTTGTATTTTGTGTAAATGGTTCATAATAACTATAATACAAGATGGAGTTGGATTTAAAGAATGTATATGATAAAGACAATGTGTAAATTATATTTTGTATATAACATAATTTATGTAATGTGAAGTATGTTGCCTTATTTTCTTTCAAGTGTTGGAGTAATATGGTATGTTTTGTATGGTATCTGTATATCCTCTTAGGGGGTATTTGGGTGTTACATCATTTGGTATCAGAGCATGGTTTAGGTGATTCTGGTTTAACCAATGCTTAACTATTGTTTATACTTAGTTATAAGAGTTGTGTTTGACCTAATGTGGGTGTCTCATGTTTTGGTTTTAGATTTGAGTATGGAAAGATCTTATGAAGCTGTTGATGAGGTTGCTGAAGTGCGACCTCCTCCACCTCCAACTCAGGGGGAGGATTTGTTTAAACTGTCGCAAGACATAATGATGTTATTACATCTTATGATCGCACTCAAAGCTCTAATTGATCTGTTGCAAAAGTATGGAGCTAAGGAATTTACTGGAGCATCTTTAGGGGTGTATAAAAAGGTGTAATTTTGTTTAGAAAAAGTGAAGAGGGTATTAAATGAAATTAGTTGCCTACCTGAATGGATGGTGCACTGTGCTGTCTCCCTTCTTCAAGAAGCACCCTATGAATGGTGGAAGTCCTTGATTACTGAAGCTTCTGACTTGGGATTTCTTTTCCTAAGGGTTTAAAGCCAAGTATGTGTCGGAAGCCTATAGAAAGGAGAAGTGCAAGCGGTTTCTGAACCTGAAGTAGTGAAATTTATCTATTGTTGAGTACGATAGAGAATTCAATCGACTCAGTAAGTTTGCACCTAAACCCATACTTACTGAGGAGTTTCAGTGTCATCAGTTTTAAAATGGATTAAATGATTTGATCAAAGAGCATCTGGCAATAAGTACTCTCTTACAGCAAGTAAGTTACCATCAACTGGTACAATCTGCCATTAAGATAGATAAGCAAGAGATGGTTAGGAGAGAAAGGGGTTAGTAAAGAAGTTTTATTAGATTAGGTCAGTCCTTGGGTAAGAGAAGTCATGAAGGTGCCTCCATTGCTCAACAATTTACTCAGATATCTGTAGCCAGGGGAAAGTGACAAGACTTTCCCTTATCTGCTGATTCTGGTAGGGTTCTTCTGTGGACCGAGGTTCTGGTGCTTAAAAGTGCCCTCATTTCTCCAAACATTATTGGGGTACTTGTCGAAGAGCTACAGGTGCATGTTATCGATGTGGTAATACTGAGCATTTGATAGTCACTTGTCCTATAAGATAGCCTCAGACATTACAAGCTACTAGAGAGGTTTCTCATAAATCTGCTAGAAATAAAGGACGTAGTAGAGGTTGTAGAGGATTTGGACAGATTAGACCTAATCCAAGTACTAGATCAGAAACTATTGATCAACCTATTGTGCCATCTGCTATAGCTTAAGCTTATGCTTTGAAAGCTCTTGAGGATCAGGATGCACTTGAAGTCATTGTAGGTAGTATTTTTCTCTTTGATTATAAAATGCATGCTTTGATTGATATTGGATCCACTTATTCTTATATTTGTGTTGGAGAAATGTTTGATAAAATGATGCTTGTAGATCAGTTAGACTATGATATTCATATAACCAGTCCTCTATGTAGTTGTGTGTTGGTTAATCAGCTTTATAGAAACTGTCCTATTATGATCCAAAGAAGTGATTTGTAGCGGATTTGATTAGATTTTCTTTTCATGAATTTGATTTGATTTTGGGTATGGATTGGTTATCCAAGCATTAAGTAGTGGTTGACTGTAATGCTAAGACAGTTGTGCTTAGGAAACCTAATCAATCTGAAATACTAATGTTTAACGTCCGTACTGGTTCTTTAGCTAATGTGGTATCTGCTAAGCAAGCTCGAAAGTTCCTTAGGAAGGGGTGTGAAGCTTATCTAGCTGTTATGATTGAGTCTAAGAAAAAGAGTGTTAAACTACAAGACATTCCAGTGGTGAGTGAATTTCTAGAAGTGTTTCCTGAAGAGCTACCCAGACTCCCTCCTGAAAAAGAAGTAGAGTTGTCTATTGAAGTTATGCCTAGCACTACTCCTATATCCAGAGTACCATACAGGATGGCTCCTACTGAATTGAAGGAGTTGAAAGTTCAGTTGCAAGAGTTACTAGATAAAGGGTTCATTCTGGAGAGCACCAGTTTTGTTTATCAAGAAGAAAGATGTTACTCTTTGGATGTGCATTGATTACATGCAACTGAATAAAGTCACCGTGAAGAATAAATGTCTATTGCAAAGGATAAAAGATCTATTTGAACAATTGAAAGATGTAGGAGTATTTTGAAAGATAGATCTACAATCAAGATACTATCAACTTCGGTTAATGGATGTGGATATTCCAAAGACTGCATTCAGGACCCTTTAGGGACATTATGAATTCTTAGTAATGCTATTCGGGTTAATTAATGCTCTAGTTGCATTCATAAATATAATGAATAGAGTATTTAGGCCCTATTTAGACCAGTTTGTAGTGGTGTTTATAGACGATATCCTGGTCTATTCCAAGAATAAACATCATGTTGAGCATCAACGGGTTGTGTTACAAACCCTACGGAAAAAACAGTTGTATGCTAAGCTTAGTAAGTGTGATTTTTGGCTTTAAGAGGTATCTTTTTTAGGACATGTTGTATCTTCTCAAGGGATTAGGGTTGACCCCAGTAAGATTGAAGCAATTGTTAGCTAGAAGCCACCACGGAGTGTGACAAAAGTGAAAAGTTTTTTTGGGTTTAGCAGGTTACTATCGCTGGTTTGTGAAGGGATTCTTGATGATAGCATCCCTTTTGACTAAACTGCTACAAAAAGGAGTGAAACATGAATGGTCTGCTATATGTCAAACTAGTTTTGATCAACTTAAAAGAATACTTATTAAAGCTCCTGTATTGGCTCAACCCACTTCTAGTAAGGAATATGTTATGTTTAGTGATGCAACTAGAAATGGTTTGGGTTATGTTTTGATGCAGGATGGTAAGGTAGTTGCATATGCCTCTAAGCAACCGGAGCCTTACGAACTAAACTACCTTACACATGATCTTGAACTTACAGCAGTAGTGTTTGCTTCTTTGAAAATATGGCAGCACTATTTGCATAGTGAAAAGTGTAGGATTTTTACTGATCATAAAAGTTTGAAGTACCTGCTTACTTAGAAGGAACTTAATATGAGACAACGACATTGGTTGGAACTATTTAATGATTATGATTGCGTTGTGGATTACCATCCAGGTAAGGCTAATGTCATGGCTGTTGCCTTGAGTTGGAAAACTATTTCAGCATTATCAATGTAGCAGAATGAAAGAAGACTTGTATCTGATGAGGCTTTAATAACTCAGTTGAAAGTTAGACCTACCTTGAACAAGAAATTTGTGATGCTTATAAAATTGATGATATCTTGCAATAACTTATTTTGGCGACATGAGAAGGCAAACAACCAGACTTTTTTGTGAAAGGAGATGGTGATCTATATTATAAAGATCAATTATGTGTGCCAGCTAATGATGAATTGAAGAGAAATTTATTGTTTAAGGCCCATAATACTGTCTTTACAATGCATCCTAGTGGAAATAAGATGTATCAAGATCTGAAGCGACATTACTGGTGGTCAGGTGTGAAACGTGATGTAGTAAATTGTGTATTTAAATGTTTGGCATGTCAGCAGGTTAAAGCTAAGCACCAAGTTCCATCCAGTTTATTACATCCTATTTTAGTTCCTCAATGGAAATGGGATAACATTACTATGGATTTTGTCAATGGACTTCCTCTCACTCAAAGGAAGTATGATGCTATATAGGTGATTGTTGATAAGTTCACCAAGTCTGCCCACTTTCTACTTGTTCGTCCTGATTATTCATTGGATAGGCTTATCGACCTATATGTGAATGAGATAGTGAGGTTGCATAGGGTGCCTCTATCTATTTTTTTTATCGTGATCCTCGATTTACTTTGAGATTCTAGAAAAGTCTGCAAAAGGCTTTGGGTGGTTAAGTTAAGTTTAGTTTCACTTTCCATCCCCGGACAGATGGACAATCTAAGCGGGTTATTTAGATATTGTGTAACATCCCACTACTATAGTGTATATACCCGAACATCCAGAGGATATTCAAGTACATATCCTATGACAATGGTATGTTACGGAAAACATAATCTCTTAAATGACATCATAAAGAATACACAATGCTTAAAAACCTTAACTTTTCATTTCGTTTGTTCACAAAAGTTTACATTGTAGTCATTAAAACCAATATTTACATTACCAAAAATGAGAAAGTTTACAACCATTTATACATAAGTTCTACATGACATAAGTAAACTACATAGAAACAAATACAACTTCTCAGATGCCAGCTGACATACCTTTAAGCCATATCTTAATCCAAAATGTTCTTCTAAAAAATCTTAAAAATCTAGGTCTCTTGTCTTGTACCTGAAACGTCACGTTGTAATTTTTGATGAGTTTTATGTACTCAATGAGTGAACCATCATTGATGATCCCACTCTAGTCAAATACACAAATATCACACAACCAACCAATTTCATAAGATTTTCCATCACAATAAGACATATGAATGTCACACATTTCACATACATTCTTTCAGAACATGTATAACCTAATCACTCACATTGTCATGGCATATCACTTTATCATCACAATTTCAGAAAAGGTTTCATAAGCGTATATTTCATAATCATAAATATACAAAGACAGATGCATATGAGACTCCAGATGCATTATTATTTGTTGTTACCAAGTGCCTTTCAGATACAGAAACAGATACTGGCCCATTGGGCTCAGTCAGATACAAAAATCATGGATCAAAGCTCTACGTGCAGAATTCTGAGCTTAAAGCTCTTTTAGACTAGCTACTTTGATCACAACGCCTTTATCTGAACATGCATTTTATGAAACGCATCAAATAACATAATATGTCATAAATAGCATTCACTTATGATGCATAGATAGAATTTTATATCCATCAGACCTCAGTCTGGCATTCAACTTTCGTTGAGTATTCAGAAATCATTCAGAATTCAATTGCAAACAGATATTATTCAAATTTCATATGCAAACAGTACACTTCCAATACATTCGCAAATATCAATCTCCTCAAATCATTAAAGTTCGTAATTCACATATAGATCACAAACAGTTCAATAATTGGAAGTTAAACAGAATAAATCAATCCTAGGAAGATCATCTAGGTTGACTCACAGTACGCTCCAATTTATGTTATTGCCTGGATGGTCCGGCAATGTTTGAATAACATCTGACTTGAGCATCTAAAATCATACAATTAACATATAATTCACATTACAAATTCGGTCAATCAAATACATATTCATTTGTGCACATATATACATATGTCATGTTTAATGCATGCTTAATTGACTTTTCCCGGTTATGTAACCTTATTCAAATTTCTTAACCATTCAACATCATACCTTGTTTACTACCATTTTGCAATTAGGTTTGTACCTTTAAAATAGCTTGATTTACTCCAAATTCATCAATCATACTTTACACTTATCCTTGAACATTTCCATGATCCAAAAGCTTCTTA
>JAOTAY010000004.1:5622803-5640262 GCA_025629805.1 Erythroxylum baracoense
TCACATGAGCATTTCATATACATTTTAATAAGTATGTTTGATTGTTTGAAATGCAAAATTGTCTTAACCTTAAGTGAGAATGTGATATGTGATAATTTATGCAAAATGCAAAGATGTGAATTGTATGTTATATGTGTGATGTATTGCATAAATAAAGTGAACCATCAATGATGGTTACCTCATTGAGTTCGTAAAACTCACCAAATTTGCAACATTGATTTTTCAGGACTGAGAGACGACTTTAACTACTAAGAGACGCTACAAGATGTATAGTCTTTTACTTTTGGGGCAAAAGAAGAAATGGCTCAAAGGTCGATCAGCTAAGATTAGAAGATTAGATAGATCTTTTGTGTATTTCCACTTTCATGTAATGTATTTTGTATTAAAATATGATGATGTTTATATTCGAATGATATTGAAAACTGCCAATGTAAATATTTGGTTTTATGAAATGAAAGGAGAAATTTGGGTTTTAAAATATGGTGTTTTTCATTATGATGTCTTATAAGAAAATAAAGAATGATGATGCCATGTTAAATGAATGTTGTGATTGAACGTAGCGCACCATTATTATAGGTTATGTACTGGAATGTCCTCAAGGAGTTCCGGTATATACCCTATGGTAATGGGGCGCTATATTTATCCTGAGGAGATTGACTCTCCTTTACTCCTGGTCTGGAATTGGTTCTGAAATTTTTACCTCTTCTGCCTTTGAAATTTGAACTTCTTCGAGTATGCTCTGTCTTGCCTATTGCAGCTTCCTTCATATTTTTCAAATTTACTTGGGCTTTTAAAACTTGCTACGTTATGTTTGGTGATTTTTCACTCACACACATTTCACGAGACTCTAACGGGGCTTGCAAATCATTGAGAGTAATGGACTCCAAACCTTTAGACTCTTCAATGGTTGTTATAATATAATCAAATCAACTTGTCAACGTGCGCATGATCTTCTCCATAATATCTTTCTCCGTAATTTTATGAACATTATTTTTGATCTCATTGATCAATTTTTCCATTCATGACAAATAATCAATACTTTCATCTTTGCCTTGCTTCATCAACTCGTACTTCCTTTTCAAACCTTGTAATCTTGCTCGTTTAATTGTGTCTACTCCTTCATATGTTTTGTGCCATAAAACTTGAAAATAGATAATTTCATTTGTTGAACTTGTTGAACTTTATTTGTTAAACTCGAAGCCATCTTAATTTACATGAGCACTGTAACCAAGCTCAAATACTAGATGTTGGCAAAAAGATTGCCTAAAATAGACTTGTTTAACAAAATACACAATCACTTTATTTCTTACTGCACAACTCATTGGAGTTAAGAACCTTACAAGGCTTCCACACACTACACAACCTTACAATGTAATGGCCATATTTATAGAAAGTATACTCGATAATAACTGACTATCCACCAACTATAAGGATAGCTTCATTAATTTGGCTTGGTTTTTTGATAAGTCAGATGCAAAACTAAGTTTACTTTCTAACATCCTTCCTTAAACTTAATTTATTGACTATACTTCCTATAGATATGGGACTATAAGGATAGCTTCAATGAAGTTGTCCAAAGGTATTTAAAGCCAATTTGGCTTGGTTTTTTGATCAAAGTCAAATACAAAACTAAGTTTACTTTCTAACATTTTCTTTTGATGGTCCTCTCCCTAGTCTTGCCCATTTACATATCAGTTTGATATTCTCAGTTTTTCTGTGATTAAAAACAACAAGGGGGTTAGACTTCAAACGATTGAAACAAGTTGAGAGAACCCCCACCCCCGCCCCCCCCAATTCCAAAATTACCATAGCGAGCACCACCACAATAACCGCTACTCACCAAAGTGCCATTAGTCTCATTTATACTTGTTGTTTGTAAATTTGCTTTGTTGTATATTGTAACTGATTAATTTGCAATTTTTTATTATAATTGTTATTTTAGAATCCACATCTTATTTGAACGGCATGGACATAACCCCTGAGATAAGTCAAATAGCCCAAAGCTTGGTCCTTGAATTGATAAGTACTTACTCTTTACTTGAATGTCACTTGTTGAAAGACCTATTGACAGGTAAAAAAATGTGTTTCTACTCGTATATTATTATGTCTGTTGTGGTAATAACTATAGCCTTTTACTTCTTCCAATGTGGAAGCTTAATTAATCTCTTCAATTTATTCTTTCTTAGTATAGTATTGTCTACTACAGTTTGTTTTTTTGATTCAAATAGATCCACTTTTGGAACTAAATGATAATGTAAATTTGCTTTGGAATATGATATTAGCTAACTAGATTGTATAATTTGTTTCCTAGGGATCTGTATTTTCATTAATCTTTAAATTATAAACCCTTCATATTTCTTTCCAATTGTTATATACCCTATAAAAAGAGTTTATGATGTCTTGTTGACAGCATATATTTGGTGAAAGGTGAATTTTACAAACTATGAATTAAGTACAGTCAAAAGACTCATAATTGTCATTTGCTTTTGTTGGGCTTGTTGGATTTAATATTAGAGCCAAACATTAACAATATATTTAATTTTTCATAAATCATTTTGAAACTTATAATATAACCTTGAAGGGATTAGTCTTATTATTCAACCTGATAAAACCCCTTACGCATATCATAAATTTGATTTATATCTGAAAGTTAAGATTACCAAGAGCAATGCCTTGAGCATGTTTTTTCCAAGATTGCTCGATAAAATTCAGATGACTGTACAAATGATTAAGCCTAAAATCCTAGTTGAAGCCTATTCCTTGGCTTGATTACAAGAGCTACAGGTAGCTGCTCTTTTGCAGAAGCCAAATCCTAGCCCTAATACTTGCCTGACTAGCTTAACCATTAAATTGAAACCACTACATAGCTAACAATACATAACTCCATTGATTCCTAACATAACTACAAAAATTAGTACCCAAATAAAAACCCAAAATACAAACCTAAAATTACCTTCAAATGGATCATTACCTACCCTAAACACTAAACCATTCAGTTCAAATACCCCTTGCACCCTTACAACCAAAGAAATCAATGAAATAAAAGCTAAAGGACTATGCTTATGATGTGCAAAGAAATTTGTCCCTAATCATAAATACATATTTCCTTGTTACTATTGGATACTCATAATAGGAATAGAGATGCTAATGAAATGGTAAAATAACATACAGAGGTGGAGATATCATTTCTTACTCTTGCTGAACAATAAGGGTTTAAAACCATAAGAGTGGTGGGATAATATAGACGTATGAGGTTGTATATTTTGATAGATTATGGAACTACTCATAACTTCCTGAGTGAGAAGGTGGTGCAGAAGATTGGATGTGCAGTTCAAGAGATCAGAGCTCTTAAGGTAACTGTAGCTAATAACTAAGCAATTGATTGTAGGGCAGTTTGTGAGGAGTTTCAATGGAAGATACAGGGTTAGCAATTTTAAACAGATGTATACATCATGCCTTTAGATAATTATGATTTGATTTTAGGCACTCAATGGCTATCTACACTTAGCGATATCCTCTGGAACTTCAAGCATCTCCGAATGCCTTTTAAGCTCTTAGGTCAAGAGCATGTGCTACCAGGTTATAAGAAGGGAGGATTAGAAATGGTTCACACCTTTCAAATTCATAAAATGTTAGCTAAAGCCCAACAGTTTTTGGGTATGGTTACTTACCTGAACTCCTAGTAATGAATAGAATAGGAGATTATGCTAAGTAAGAGTTTTGGAGTGAGATGTAGCTGTTCTTGAAGGAGCTTCAAACAATGTACGAGGAGATAGTATCAATACCCCTCTGAGAGAATTTGATCACAGGATCAAGCACAAGGAAGGTACTCATCCTATCAATAGTTGACCTTATAGATATGCAAGCCTAAAAAAGGAAGTGATTGAGACGATGGCCTAAGAGATGTTAAATGCAATAGGCATCAGAAGAAGTGATAGCCCCTTTTCAAGTTTGGTTATGCTAGTGAAAAAGAAGGATCATACTTGGAGGATGTATGACGACTATAGAGAGCTCAATCAAGCCACAATCAAAGAAAAGTTTCTCATACTTATTATTAAAGAGCCACAATCAAAAAAAAGTTTCTCATACTTGTTATTAAAGAGTTATTAGATAAGTTAGGAGGATCAACTACATTTTCTAAGATAAACTTGAGGTTTGGATATTGGCAAATTAGGATGCAATATGAAGATCATTACAAGTTCTTAGTGATGTCATTGGCCTCACAAGTGGCCCCTCTACTTTCCAACACTTGATGAATTATGTCTTTTAATAGTATTTATGGAAATATGTGTTAGTTTTCTTTAATGATATCCTCATATACAGTAGTACTAGAGGAGATCATTTGGGACGTATATTGCAGAGAAGTTGCAAAAGTATCAGTTGTTTGCCAAGAAAAAAAATGCTTCATTGGTTGCTATGGAGTGGAATACTTAGGGCATATCATCTTAGGAGAAGGAGTGAAGACAAATCTTGCTAAATATAAGGCTATCCAAAAATGGCCTACGGCAGAGAACCTCAAGCAATTTAGAGGATTTATGGGCTTAATTGGTTACTATAGATGTTTTATGACTAATTATAGTAAGATTGCAACTCTTTTGAATGATCTACTCAAGAAAGATGCATTTGTGTGGATTCTTAGGGCGCAACAGGCTTTTGATAGGCTCAAAGAAGCTATTGTTATTGTTTATGCCCTTGTGCTGCCAAATTTTTCGAAGCCCTTTACAATCAAAACATATGCTTATGGTGATAGCAATGGTTATGTACTGACACAAGAGGGTCACCCTCTCTGCTTTATTAGTAAGGCATTGTCTCCTAAAAACCAATCTCTTTCTAACTATGAAAAAGAGATGCTAGACATTTCCTTAGCCTTGAAGAAATGGGAGACTTGTTAATCAACATTTTGTGATCCGCACTGACTACCAAAGTCTCAAGTAATTGTTAGAGCAAAGGTTAACCACACCTACACAAAAATCATCGCTTGCTAAGTTAATGCAATTTGATTATGAGATCTAGTATCGAAAGGGTAGAGAAAACAAGGTTGGAGATGCCTTACCTCGATTATCTAAGGTGAAGCTCTAAGGGGAAAATATTAAAGCACATATTTTTAACTTTTATCATCGAGTACAAAGACTTGGAAGATTGATGTTGCCCCTCCAACATATAATTGACAGTAAATTACATGATAGTTTTTCTCTTCCAAGTTATAACTAAGAAAAGGGAGAATTAAGGCTTAAAGGAAAATTGTTAGTTAGATACAATCCTCACTTGAGGGAGCAATTGAACAAGAATTTTCATAAAACTCTTGTTAAAGGGCACTTTGTAGTTTATGTTACAACCAATAGAATATATGTTGTTTTATATTGGAGGGGATTGCACATGGATGTCAAAGAATATGTTTAACGATGTGATGTCTGTCAAAAAAACAAAGGTGAAAATGTGGCCTCTCCAAGACTCCTACAACCTTTGCCAATTCATGAGCGTGTGTTTACTGCTCATCATGGATTTCACTGAAGGGTTGCCACCTTCAAAAGGTACCATTGTCATCCTAGTAATCATTGATCGCCTAACCAAATATGCACACTTTATAAAGAAGTCCCATCATTACAATGTAAAGGCTATAGCTTAAACTTGTTTAGATTATATCTACAAGTTACATAGAATGCCTTCAACAATTACCAGTGATCAAGATCCTATTTTCATCAGCCAATTTTGGAAAAAATTGTTTGATGTTGTAACCTTTAACAACTTACCATCCACAGATAGATGGATAGACTAAAATGTTCAATAAATGCCTTAAAACTTAAGATGTATGATCGGTAATTAACCTAAAACCTGGAGTCAGTGGTTATCCCTAGCTAAATATTGGCATAATATCTTGTATCACAGTGCCATTAATCTAACTCCCTTTAAAGCTCTCTATTGGTTCCCACTTTCCCTACATATTCCATACTTCCTTTATGATTACAATAATGAAGTTCTAGATAAGATGTTGCTGCTGCGGGAGGAAATGATCAAGTATTTAAGAGAGTAGCTGTTAAAAATACATAATCGTATGAAAAAATTGGCTAATAGGAGATGCACCGAGAGAGAATTCAATACTGACGAGAAAGTTTTTCTTAAGCTTCATCCCTCCTAACAACACAACTTGAGGCACATTTCCATCTATCACAAATTGTAGAAGAAATTGTAGGAGAAATAGTATGTTCCTTTCCTTATACTGGATAAGATAAGGAAGGTTGCCTACAAATTACAACTACTAGATGATGCCGAAATTCACAATGTGTTTCATGTTTCCTTAGTTAAGCAAGCTTCCTCAAATAACTCCCTTTAATCCTCACTCCCTCCCTTTCCACCACAAAAAGAATTGTAGCCTCAAGATATTCTTAAGCAAGCGATAAGTCAAGCATGACAATAATCCCGCCACTCAGTTACTGATTCCTAGGCAGGATCATAACCTTATCAATACCACTTGGGAATTTGTTGACAAGGATAGAGCCAGGTGCATTTTTTCCTTGAGGACAAGCAAAAATTAGCAAAGGGGTATTGATATGGTGCGTATGGTGATACGATTTGTAAATGAATAAAGCTAAGCCAAATAGGAAAGTTGGTTATTCTACTGGAATTGAAGTTGGCGATAAGATGATTTTGGGAAACTGTTATAAGGCAATTCAACTTCTGTTATATCATCCTGCAAGTTGTTTTTATGGATTGTTAATAGTCTTATTAGATATTTGTGAGGAATATGCTTAGATTATCGTGAGCTCTATAATGATGTAATAAAAACTCTTCCCCCTCAATTTTCTCCTTATCTTCATTATGTTCATTCTCTTCTTCTTCCTTGATCTGCCTACTTATTCTTATTATTCTACCTCATCTCATTCTTCTTTCTTAAAACTTATAACTTTGAAGCTCATTATCGATAAGGATGACCCTCTTTACCTTTATTAAAGAAGTTATGTCATCAATTTCATAATGTCTCTAGCTTAGAATGTGAGTCTTGTTAATTTGCCAAGCAGCATCGTGTGTCTTCTCTCCCTCAGGTTAATAAAACGATCTATTTTTTATTTTGAATTAATACATCTGATGTTTGGGTCCATATCTAGTGGTGTCTAAAATTGGGTTTCAATGCTTTGTTACATTTGTTGATGATTTTTCTCATATGGCTTGGATGTATAATGAAAAAGCATTTTGAACTATTCTCCCATTTTATTACATTTTGTACTGAAGTGCGTTAGGAATTTTATGTGACAAGAAGAAACTACTCAAGCTTAAAGGTAAATTTTATCTTCTAATGATTAAGCCAACCATGCTATATGGGGCGAAGTGGTAGCTCATCAAGAAGGTGCATAGTCATAAGCTAATGGTGGAGAAGATGATGATACTTTGTTAGATATGCAACCTTATTAGAAGAGATAAAGTCAGGAATATAATGATAAGACAAATTAAAGGTGAATAATATTAATGAAAAACTAAAAAGACATGGCTTAAATGGAGAAGATTGTACTTAGAGTGTAATACCCCATACTCGATACTGGAATTGGAATACCGAGTGTTACCACATCCTTAAATACCTAAAATTTCGAATTACAAAATTTTCCAATTAAAACCTCATTATTCTAGCAAATATTATTCACCTTATAAAAATTTTGACAGAGTTTCCTCTATTTACTTAAAACCACCTGCAAGAAATTTCAATACACTTCTCATTCATTTTACTCAACTATCCATCTCTATGTCAAGCTCCTTGACAAAATAATTTGCCCATCCTTTAATACATTTTAATTCATCTAAACCAAAATTTATACATAACTTTCATATATAATTCGCAATATAATTCTATAAGATCCTTCATTTCTTTATGTGTACATGTCATAACCAAAAATAAAACATAATTATATAGTAAACCCACCTCAAATGTGACTCTAGTCTTTGTAGTAGATCCACTACATTTTTTCTAATTTTTTTCAAAACTTGCGCGAGAAAAGAAAACCACGCACTAAGCTATAGGCTTAGTGATGTTCAAGAATTTGCATTTCTCGTCCAATTCAATTCATTCAACCATAACTAATAATATTTTTTTCAAATATAAATATCGTGGTTTATTTCTAAACATAACTAGGCATTAAAATTACCTTATGGAATACAAGCATTTATCTATTATATTCATTCATATCTAATTACATAATGATCAATAAATTGTACAATTTAATTTCACAACCAATTACTACTTCCAATTGTAGTCTTTCATCATTAGTGATGCATTTATATATTTTTTCTATAATTGTCTCAAGTAAAATCCATCATAATTGCATCACCTACCCGAATAAGCGAGATTTTAAAAATACGAGACCGAGTTCTTAGAACCATACGATCCACTTTATTACATACATATTGGGATCGAGCTCTCGAAGTCATGTGGTCCATAACACAAATCAAATAATTTACACTGAAACCGAGCTCTTAGAGCTATACAGTTTAGTAACACATATCATGAAACAGTACTGCTAACTCCCTAATTGGCATGGCAATCTTATTACATTCCTTCAATTCCTATTTATTTTGTTAAGGGCAAATTTAATTAAATTTCATTGAAATTTAATGATATAATCTCATAATAGCTAATTCAAGTTATTCCATATTGGGCCAAAAGGAAAGTCACTCCTTAATGTCATTATTTTTTTCATTATTGGTTTTAATTGGGTTCATATATATATATATATATATATATATATATATATATATATATCATTCGAGACATATTCATCTCACTAATTAGTCACAATAACATGTATATCAAATTTTCAAATTCAAACATAATGTATGCCAATTGAGAAAAAGACAAATTATTGATAAATTATCAGCGTTTTATTTTATTTTATTGTCTTTTTATTTTTATGTATCTATTTTATTTATTAATATTAGTTTTTTATTATTCTATTTTACGTATTTATTATTACTTTATTTTAATTATGTATCTATTTTTATGTACCTAGCTACTTTATTTTTTTTTAAACTCTTCATGTCACATTTATATATGAGTTTACCGAAAACAGTCTCTCTATCCTGTAGAGGTAAGTTTGCGTATTATTATACCTTCCTAGACTTTGCATTAGTGCGAGATCCAACTGAGTGTGATGATGATGATGATAACGATAATGACATAATCTCAAAACGGTGTATATAAAAGAAAATTTTGAGGTAACATTCAATATCGAGGAGCACAGATATGCCTTCTTTAAGAAGTTAAATCAAGGCAAATATGGAGGAACGAGAGCAATGGGGCTTTCCTTCAATTATGAGGAAGCATTCTAGTGGGGACATAAATGTAAGTTGCTTCGGGTAGAATTGATGGAACCAAAGAAAAGGATGGAGGAGGATAATGAAGGAGGGCCAGGATATTCGAAGTTACCCTGAGTACGGGCTTAAGGACAAGCTCTTTTTCTAAGGAAGAGTAATGATATGCAAGATGCATTCATTTTAATTTGGAAGTAGTTGCAATAGTTATCTTTTTAAGGTAGCAGTCATCTTATTTAGGAAGTTTATTATTTTTGTAAGTCTGTTTTTAGCAAGATAAAAAAGTTACGAGATATCTATTTTATTTTACCTCGTAAAAACTTTTTGTAACAAGCCTATTTAATGGAATTATGCTTGTAAGTTGTAAGTTGTAATCCTACTGTTGCTTATTGTGTTACTCACTGCATAAATGCCCTCACTCCTTTTTCCTATCCATCTCTTGTTGGACTTGTGTACGAGGGCAGGATATGAGGCATGTTAAGAGTATCATTTTCATCGGGAGCTAGCATTGTAAGTCTTCCAGAAAATCACCTGTTTGTAACTTATTAATTTCCGGTCTTCCTCGTTATCAAGGGATATTTAATCCATTAGGCATTGTATAGTGAAAGGCCTTGGTTGTGGCCCATGCACGGCTGTTGTAACCTTAATTATTATGTCTAGTTTTGAAGGATTTCTTACTCTTGTATTACAACTGAAGTTAGCCAATAATTAACTTGCTCGTAACGTGAAAGTCAATGAGCACAGTATTCATTCCCAATTGGAAGAGTTGGGCCCTTGATGTGCTTGTCGAAACTAGCAAATTGGTGCAGAGACGGGCACATTTCTCCGCCACATGTCTTGCTTGATGGTGAGAGAATAAGATTTTTGGTTAAACCCAATTGAAAAAGATATAAGACTCGTGCATGCATTTGGTTTGGTCCACGTGAATCTGTTGAGAACATTCGCTACTCTGCTTTTTTTTATTGTGTGACGTTGCCGCATCCTGCTGGGGCATTGAATTGGATTGCCTTGTAATGGTTGGGTCTCTTTGTCCTAAAAAGTTACGAGTTCTGAGACTGAATGGATCCGTCGAGCGCCCAACGTTACCACATGTGCAGGTGTATTTGCTATTGACGTGAGGATGCCATGCCTATGCCATTCTCTTAAAATTTAGGAATCCAACGCCACAATTGTCAAGAGTGAGAGTCGGATAAAGCGGCCTAAAATTCCCATACAGTCAAGCATATGTTTCATAATTGATTAAATTCAGAGTCAATCAAACTCTTTTTCCTAAGAACGGCTTCGTGGATTTCTAGACTACGTGTGCGGGAAAGAAACCCAAATCAATATGCATTCTTTCTTCCACAAAAAATAATATATATGAGACCACAACAAGATAAGGCTAGCTATAAGATGACCCTTCCTTTTTTCTAAATTCTCCAGTTCTCCTCTTCAACAAAAGCATGCATTTTTCATGAAATCAATCAAGGACAGAAGAAGATACAACTTCTTAACTATACTAAAGATAGCAGTCCCATACACCGGACAAAGAACCCATGTAACAAAGATCTGATCATTGTACCCATTGATATTAATCATCTAAAAGTCAGTGCAAGGAAACTACAAAAGAATTAATTGCAGAGCTCTCAATTACTCTTCCTTTATCATACTAGAAGGGACAATGTCTTGAAGAAGTCCATTATCTTTTGCCAAAGCGGACCCTTGTACGTTGCCAAAGCGCTTCTCACCCAGAGAACTAGGAATTGAGGAATTACTGTTATAACCAAAACCCATATGCGGGAGAATATTAACATATGGTTGTTGTTGCTGTTGATAGAGCGAGAAAGTGCTCTTTTGCACAGGCATAGTAAAGGGAGATGTGGAGAAACCAGACTCTGGCAGTGCACCGATAAAACCTGGACGAGGCATGACTGGACTTGGATGAGTGTGCTGGCCCTCATATGTGGTCATAACTATACCTGTGTCAGTGAATGATCTCTCTATTCTCTTCTTCACATTACATGATGCGGCGGTGCAACGGTAGTAACTCCTAATTCAACAGAACTCTTTTCAGCCTCTGGAACTAAAAGAAAGGATTAGTGGATGAATAGGTAAATATGATCTGTAGTAAGTACCTAGGAAATGGGCTATTTTTCACAGCTTTTTGGCCGTACTTTCTCCATCTGTAACCATCTTCCAGGTGATCAACCTCGCTCTTTGTCATGAATGCAAACCTCGGTTCTCCGTGTCTCTTCTGATTTGTCTTCTTTGGTTTCAACCTTTATACAAGTACAAACAGAAGAAGTTCATAAATTTACGCAACAACAGTGCACAAAGTCCAATTCTCGATTACATTCCAAAATAGGATCTCCGTACCACAACACGCAATATAAATACACGAGCAAATTAAGCATATATGATAACCCTATCTTTGTGATTTAAACACAAAAGAAAAGAGAAACGACCATCAAAGACTTACTCTTTCTTGGTTTTTTGTTGTTCTATCTCGTCATTATCCATACCCTTCACTGGTTCATCATTCAAAGCCTCACTAGACGCCGATGAGATCGACGAAGAGTTAGGGGTTGCAGGCTGATTATTCAACACCTCAGGCGACTTTATCTTGGTAAGCAGTGGACTGTTAGCTGTGTGTTGCACTGTGGATGGAACCTGTAGAACATCAAACAGAGAAGAACCAAAGTCCTGCATCTCCAGTAACTCCGTGAATCCTAACGAGCTCTTATCTCCCTCGCCCCACTCAAGTAATGGATAACTGCTCTGGACATAGTCAGGAAATGCAGAGGATTCAGCAACCGTCTCTATCTTTACCTCTTTTGTCTCCATGGCTCAATTAAAACATAAAAAATTTCATCAAAACATATGCATATATATGAAAAGGCAAAAAGTAAAACGGCCTAAGGTACTTTTTCTAGGGTTGGGTTGATCTGGCTTGTATGGTAGGTAGGTGCGTGGTTTGGAGACAACTGGACATTGAAGATATTTGGGGCTTGGAGATGGCGAGCGCTGTGGTGTATGTGCAATCAACTACGAGTTCTCTCTTTCTATTACTACCTTGTTTTAAGGTTTCGGTTCTGAGATGGCGACATAAAAAAAAAAACATTGACCGGCAATTGTAAGTCAAGAGTTTGTACGGACATGTAACAGTTCCGGTCTGAAAATTGAATGCACCAGCCTCCCTCTATTGTCTATGTATAATATCGTACATCAGTATATGGTCATGGAGTGGACCTGACCGACAAAACCCAAGTGGTCTTCCAGCCTTTCGTTTATAACCGGTTTCCCGTGTGAACGGCACATTATATTAGATGCTTACGGCTCTTTAAATAAGTTGTCTCCGTTCGTGTGCATGTGAACGTGGATGAATCCTCCATACACACTGCTTTTCCCTTTTACAAAACATTAGGTTAAAGTAAATAATATAGAAATTAGAAAAAGAGCATCCCTAAAATGTAAAATAAATAAATAAACATGTTAATGCACGTGTGGTGGAACGATCATCCCATTCCCACGATGACATAATTTGCGTGTAATTCTTGCTCACTCACCTTTGCATGCCAGCCAGCCTAAGTCTAGCCCTCAATTATTTGCTTTTCTGATCTCACCGCACCTGCCCATAAATATAATTTATTGTAAATACATATAATACTTCTCCCTTCTACAATTAGTTTAGAATTTGGAATAATTAGTACAGTTACATGAAAGACGTTAAAAGTTACAGAAACAGAGAATCTTATGCACTAAAATATGAAAAAGAAAAAGAAGAAGTTGGAATTGTCTTTTACAATTTACCAAAAACATTTACTCCCCATAGATATATATTTGGCAGCTTTCTACTCTTTGTTTTGATTACTAGTCTTAACATATTGAGGTTAATAGAAATTGTACGACAAATATGAAATACCTCTTCCAATTAGGGGAAAGTAATATATTCGGTAACTTATCTAAGAACAATATGCCTACATAGGCTGGGCTAGGTTTTGACTAAATACTGATGAAAGGAATATCTAAGCTAAAAACCCGTCATCCATACATACATCTATCGGCATTCTCAATTAATTCCGAATGACATCATTCATCACAATAAATACTGTCGTCCATTAACTTCTTGAAGCACACACTTTTAGCCTTAGCTCTATCTTTATTTACTGTTCAAAGATCTTCATCTAGCAAATACTATGCTCATTAGAAATTAAGGGCAGACAAGAAATAAAATGGACACCTGCTGAATTCATGAAGTCGTGAAGATTTACCGTAATCTCACTTGCTTTTCTAATTTTCTTGGTCACCACACAAATATACAAAAGCTGCGTACGCATCGCTCAATGCGCAGACGTTGGGAACGTCGGCCGATCTTTATCTCACACGTGTGCTTCACGGGCCCCACATAACTCGATATCCCTTGATCTTTTGTTCATCCAGACAGTCTAGGGTACACTTCTCCCATATGATCGTACCATAGCACGTGGCCCAGTTTGCGCCGCGAAGTTAGGCCGCCTTCACCGTCAAATCAGCCTCGAATCCCAATTTGTATCAAATACACGTGTTTTTGGTTGCAGAATCTTTTCAAATTTTATTTAAAACGGTATGTTTATTTTTACTTGAATTTTTTTGCATTTCAAAATCTGGTAAAAATAAATAAATTTTATTTTGATTTAAAATAATATTATCCTACACATAATAATTATATTATATTACTTTCATCAAAAAGAAAAAATATATTTAAATCATAAAACTAAAACGAAAAACCACAAAGTAAGATACTTTGTGGACGTAAATTTTAGGGATAAAGCATGGTGTTTTCTGATTTTTCCCCAAAAAACTAGCAGGTCCATTAATCATTTCACACTACATTGGTTTCTTTTTCTTTTGTTTTGGTCTTTTTTTGTACATATAATAAGAGTTTTTGAGTTTAAGGTTGTCTGGAGAGCCGCACTGGAGAGAGGGCGCGTTGATTAGCCACTTGAGACAGAATATTATGGGATTTGCGTGGGCGACAAGCTCTTAACACACACAGATCTCGTATTTGATTAGTAACTTCATTATATGAACATGTAGATAAGGTTGGGGTAGGGAATACTGAATAGGGATTAAATATAAACAAGTGAACTGTTTGTTTTGTTTTAATACAATAATGTTTTTGTAGCTTCGTGCAATGTCATTGTCCTCCGTTACCAGCCCTGCTTTTGGACACAAAGCCAACTACCTTGACTGTGTCATCTTTTCTTCCAACTTCGACACTATCATTGGGGTCCGACTTCAGAGGGAGACTTCGTTTTCGTTTCACATTACAAGTCTATTTCCTATTTTTCCAAGTTGTTCCTTTTTCTTTTTTAAGCAAAAAAAGGAATAATTTTAATTTATTTTTATTAAAATACAAATTAAAAACATTTAAAATAAATTATAATATTTTTAAATATTTAAATTAAATTCTGAATAATCGAAAAAACACATAGAATACTATCGTCCTTAATTTCTTTTATGTTAAAAAACTCATAAAATTATGTTTCCATCAAGTTAGTATGAATGTATTGTTTTCTAATGTATTTATTGACTCTACAATGTTATGAGCCCTCTATGGCTGAAACTCAAGTGCAGATGTAAACTTGGATTACAAAAATGGTATCATTTCAGTCGTGGGTCCACCCTTTTTTAGGCGAAAAGGAAATGCTTTCAAATATAATAGAAAGCTTTGGCTCTACCATTTCCTAAATCCGTGTCTAAATTATACTAAAATGACATTTTGTATTAATTACTGATCACATTCCCATTCTCCATTATTGACTCGTTATAAGCTAATTAAAAAAAGTGCTAATTCAATCCTGTCGTTTGGTATTTCTTACGAAAGAACGTGTTTCACCTAACCAATACTTCTATAAGAAAAAACATCCAACTTGAACGTGTAGCTTTAACGATGAATAAGCAAATCTTTTCGTAGGGGTTCTTGTTCGCAGGAAAAAGAAATGGAATCCAAGACTCTCACCTAACAAAATCGGCAGTAGAATCGTTAAAGAACCTTGGATGTTTCTCCTTTCTTTTAATACATTATTAAGAAAAACGTCTGAAACATGAATACAAAACATTACACATGGAAGTGCTGTTTCTTTGACTTGGTTCTTTATCTCATTTGCTGCCATTCCCTTACCTACACCAGCTTAGATATAGCTAAGCACTTGCTTCAGTAATATACGTCATGTCAAACCTGTGGAAGGTCTACTCCTACCGGGAGGAAAAAAGAGAGAAAGTGCCCTGGACCCATCAGGGACAAAGCAAAAGTGAAACGCAAGTCATCTATCAAGAGCCAAATTTGCAAGCCTTCCTGCGACTGAATCAGACTCTAAATAAATTTTAAAGAAGCTCTACGACTTTATGGAATGTGCTTCCGGCGCCTGTCCACTCCAAGTCCGAGGATAGGGCTCACGCTTATTTAACCTGAAAAAATGAGCAGCTCATATACATGAAACGGTGATCCCTTTCTGCTGTCACTTCCGTACTTACTCTTGTTGGTGCGCTGAACCTGTGTATCTCAAGTTTGGGAAGTTCGTAGACATTTCACCAACCAAAATCATTGGTCATTTTCTTGCGAAATCTTTGGTCAAGTAATTAGTAACATCCTCAAATCTTTCATGATTAGAGCCCCACGCTTCCTGATCAATCCCATATCACACCTACAATACCATAATTCTATGTAGCCATCCTTCTACTTTCTAATCACTTAGGATGTTGTAAAGTCCCTTTCTATGGACATTATCAAAATTTTTTCACGTTTTAATTATTGGCCGAGCCATGCAAATGTGTAATGTATCGGGACTAAAAGATTTTAGACGTCCCACCTGGAGGAAGGAGGTGTGGGAATTATATGAAAAGGGAAAATGACCTGCCGACATCTTTGGTGCTATGGCTGAGTTACGGCCCGGCCAACAAATTTTTTTGCCCGTTAAGATGGTTTCCTAGACCCACTTTGTCTCTAGGATTGTGGAGACCACTTGCAATTAAACAAGTATAACCCAATGGTCAATATGCAATAATGATCTAATTTAAAATGATTTATTTTGAAATCTATAGTGAAATAATATGATTTTATATTCCAAATTTTATTTTTGTTCACCGAATACACGCACAAAATAACGTCATCAATTCACTTAAATCACAAGTAAATGTACAGGCTATAGCCTGACAACAATGCTCGAACTGCAGCCCGATTGGCCAGTTTTCACCCAATGAAAGTATGCAGTAATCTAAAGACAGGCCGAGGGATAGGTCACTACACATGAACTGGGCTGATCTGTAGGTCCACAAAATCACTACTTTGAGGTTTTTGAACATTTCAAGTTGCATGCACTTTTTCTTGAAGAAAGATAAATTTTATTCAAAAAAATATATAAAAATTTCAAAAACTGATGTAAATTGTAAAAATTATCATATAAATGAGAATTGTGTGTCATAGAGTAAAAACTAAAAAACCTTATTTTCTTATATTTTAATAAAATATACATTAACATTTGCTTAATGATAGATCCAAATTTTAATTTTTTATTGATTGTATTGAATATTCCATCTCCATTATAAAATGATGAAAACAAGTTTTAAATACCTCATAATATCATATGTAAAATGACTAATTAAGTCTACAGAGGTAAAAAATGATTTAGAACCAATTCAGTCATATTAAAGGTCAAACATAAGACTTACATTAAATCAAACATTATAAGAAAAGCATAATTAATGTCCCAACTTTTCTATGATAAAATCCCATCAAGATATGGGGAAAGCGGTATAATCTGAAGATTTTTTATATATGCTTCCAGCTTCTTCTCATATGTATAATCTCAACATGATTCCGAGTCAAATCTCAAACAAATTGGGTATATAAGATACTTGATCATGAAAACCTTTTTACTTCACATTCCGTATCTACAAACTTAGTATAATTGAATTATACAAAGGAAGAATCCGATACTATAACATATATAAAAACAAGCATCAAGCATAAGATGTTTTCACTTTGAGCACATAAAAATGTTTAAGGGAACTAGTGTTGGGAAATCGGATCCGGATCTAATCCGACTGCAGCGGAATAATCACGAAACTTTTTCGTGATTTTTGATTTCCCGAAAACCAAGATCTATTTAATTCTATAAAATGATTAACACGAATCATAATAAAGC
>JAOTAY010000004.1:5653851-5666509 GCA_025629805.1 Erythroxylum baracoense
TGTGCACTGCATATGCATAATTGAGTGATTAAATTGCATTGAATGTGAAGTATGAAATGTGTAATGATGTGAATTATGTGTTACGTGATTGGGTGAGCCATCGATGATGGTCACTCATTGAGTTCGGAAAACTCATCCAAAATTTGCAAATATTTTTCAGGATCGGAATAATACCCCGTTAGGCAAACGGGAGTATACTTACTGAATGCAATGGAAAAGATAGAGGTCGGGATCAGTTCGTGTCTGCATCTTTATTTTCATTAATTTTTGTATGAAATGATGTATTCTGATATTTCTGTATTATGTTTATTGATTAAACTTATTTTATAATAAAATTTCCAAAATGGAAAGGGTTGTAAATGAAACTGACCTTTGAGTGCAATTATCATATGTATGTGATTGAAAAAGTTTATGATTGAAAAGGGCCCAAATTGATTATTGATTTTTCGCAAAAGTGCGCATTGTTAAAAAAACGTTGTAATGAGATTTGACTGATAGAGTGTTATAGCACTCCACCCTCGTGGGGCACGGACTCGGATATCACCTATTGATGTCGGGTTCGGGTCTTGCGGGATTGGGGTGCTATACTGTGGGCCTCAATGCATGCATCCACAATGATAAGGGTAAAGACAAATTACTTAACATACTCTTAACCATATCCATTAATATACGATTACGCTTTTCTGTCACACCATTTTGTTGTCATGTACCTGACATTGTATACTGAGCATATATACCATGTTTTTCAAGAAATTTGGCCAATGAACATGGGCATTGTCCTGACTCTTTATATTTACCGTAAAATTCACCACCCTGGTTAGACATTTTTCACCTTTTGTATCTAATTGCCTTTCCACCTTATGAACAAACACCTCTAACACATTTGTTGCTTGATTCTTCTCATGTAATAAATAGACATATCCATAACGTGAAAAGTTATCAATAAATGTGATGAAATACTTTTCTCCACTAAAAGATGAAACATCAAAAGTCCCACATATATCAGTGTGTGTAATTTCAAAAAGTTGTATGTTTCTTATGGCTCCTTTCTTTGTGTTGCAAAATTGATCAATTAATTAATAAATTGATCGATTGTTAACAACATGAGTTATTAAAGTAAATCGAACTAAAAAGTTGAAAATTAAACCAAAAAATTGGTCAATTCAAGATTTTTAAGTTTGAATCGGTTAAACCGGTTAAGTTTTTTTCCACTAAAAAACCCATAAATCTTGAGCCCAAAATATGAGGATGTATCAATTTCGTAGTACTAATTAAATGATATTAGTTATATTAATATGAAATGCCACTTTAGGCCATGTTTGGTTAGACGTAAAATTTTTAATAGAATGGTACGGAATGGTTTATAATGGAATGGAATGTAAATGGATGTAATATTACAAAATTGTTGTTTGGGAAAAATAGAAGAGTTCATAATGTAATATAGTGAAATATTGTTTGGATGGAAGGTTTATAATGTAATATAGTGTAAAGTTGTTTATCATTTCATCATAAACTCTCTAAATCGGAGATTTTTCATTTTTACTATTTAGGATGGAATGAGATATAATATGAAACCCTCCTTTTATAGTCCATTCCATTTTATTCCATTATAAACCTTCCTCCTAAACGATGGAATAATATTATATTACTTTTCATTATATTAATAAACCTCTAAATAAACATAACCTTAAGTGGAAAAAATGTTAAGATAGGGGTTTATGTTTAATTAGAGAGAGAGAGGGTGCCAACTGCCAATCTATGGGTATGGCTATGGTTCTTGTCTTCCGGGAACCACCGCGAGCAGTAGCAATGCCTCTCTCCTCTTTGGCCGTCTTTGTATTTCCAAATCATCATCTCTGTTAGGCTTCCCTATTTGTATTCGCATTGGAGGGCAGGTGCTTCTGTTCTCTGTTTGTCGCAATATCAAGTTTCGGTTGTTAATGTTTCTTTCTGGCTTTCTATTTCCATTACAGCTACATTGGTCACCTTGAAACACCAAATTATTTTCAAGCCCTTTTTCTTTATTTTAAATAATAAGGAAAATTTTAATTATTGCACTCTGTGCATGCTTAAATGTTTTATCATCAAATTTTAATAGTTAGGAATAATTATTATAATAATTAATAAAATAATTTTTACTTAATGATAAAAAATTATCAAGTAAAAAAGTATACTTTAATAACTTTAATTTTAAATAAAAACCTTGAGTTTGAAATTGCAATTTTGGCCAAACTTTCATGTAGTCATGGTTTATATATTAAAAAATAATTTGTAACCTAATGTCTTAATATTTAAAGTTGATATAAATATAAGAAAATTTTTAATATCTTAAAAAGAAATATAATATTTCTATAACAAAATTTTAATTTTTAATATAAAGTTTGATTAAATTTTATTTAAATAAAGCAAAAAATTTCTACAAATACACAAAATTCAGATGATTATTATGGAATAATTTTTCATTTAAAAATATATTGAAATAAAATATGAAGTGTTACAAAAAATAATTAAAAATATGTTCATATAAATAATAAACCTTATTTATAAGATAGAATTGGAATATACTTGAATGGTTAAAAAAAGTTAGTAGAAAAAAGGAAATGTTAACAGTGATATTAAATATAATAAAAAGGATAAAATGCATAAACCCCTCATTTAATTTATGATTTTTAAATCTCATAATTTTTAACTTCTCAGAAAAAAATTCTTTCTAATTTTTAATTTTAAAAAAAGTATTTTCTTTTAAAATTTTGATAAAAAATGATAAAAAGTATAAACATTAGACATAAAACTTGCAAACGTTTTTGCAATTCAATGTTAGATTCCATAAAATGATTAGGTGATTCTATAAAATGATTACATGAGACGTTCATATCAAGATTTATTATTTTTGTGATTCAGTGTCAATCATTTTATAGAGTCAAATTTGATTTCACTTCTTAAAATGATATTTTTAATTTTAAAAACTTAAAATTAACTAAAAACTTCTAAAAACTTAAATTAAAATAACATATTTAATTTTTTAAAGTAATATCTTTTTTTTTGGGTTAACAAGAGCAGTAGCTAAGTGGTAGGATAGCCTTTGGTGAAAGCAACACCCTGCAAGAGCATCAGCACAAAAAATACCTTCCTTCAAGATGTGTTGCAGTGAGCAGGACTAACGCCTACTTAATGGTTCTCGTATGCCCAAAATCAGACCACCTAGTGGGTGATTTAAAACATCAACCTTTCTAATAAGATCAATCACCACTTGAGCATCCAATTCACTCTCCACAATCCTATACCCTGCTTCCCATGTGAGCAATGGTCCCTGTTCTAATAAGGTCAATCACCACTTTGAGCATCCAATTCACTCTCCACAATCCTATACCCTGCTCCCCATGTGAGCAATAGTCCAAACCATCTCAACTAAGATGTTTGAACAAATACCCAGGTAAACTTTAAAACCCACCAGCCAAATACCCTTACTGTTTCGCATCAAACCCCCAACCCTGGATTGCCTGACTGCCCCCATCCGTATTAAGTTTGACAACATTCACAGGTGGAGGAAAACAGCTTACATAACTGGTCAGAGACACATCCCTGTTCGCTTGGATACTCAACGCTGTATCCAACCTTAGCAAAGTCTTAATTCCAACTCGAAATCAAGGTTGCAGAGCCCCGTTTACCATCCCTCTGTCCCAAGAATGTCAGACAAACAACCTAGACCTCATTGATAGTCACGGTCCAGAGGAACTCACCCCTCTAGGAACTCAATTTTAAAAATAGGAGGGGGCGAAACAGCAATAAACATTTTAACTAGCAACACTTCTAGCACGCCCGATCTATAACGGAATAGCAGTACCTTCAGAGTGTGAGCTGTCCGAAAATGTGGGTATGTAGTGCAGCTGCATGTCTGTCTAATCTATGCAATATATATAAATCAGGGCGTAGACGTGTGAGCAGTTGAATCTTTTATCTTGAAGATAAAAGGATTTAAGCACTATGTGCAGACGAAAGAGAGACTGGAAGGCAGCCTTCTAAGATCTTTCATATATTACAGGTTAAAGAGGGTGACAAAAATGTGCATGCACAACACACAATTACAAAGGAATCGTCTGCAAATTGGAAATTTGATCCAACACCATATTTTCTGCATAACTTCTATCATCATGAAGTACAAGCACATTCACTGTGCCAGATTCTCTTAACCAGGAAGCAACCTCAGGTCCTTTTGATATAAATCGACCTAAGTTGCATTTGGCTACCCAAAAAGGTGCACCCATGCCAGTGAGAAGTGCCTGAATTGCTCGCCTCAATGCACTGTCACCAACTACCTTGCTATGCTTGCCCCATCCTGTCAAAATGCTGAAGAAAAAAGAGTTCAAAATTTTCCCTTGCAATCCATAAAGGAAACTGAACTGCTAGAAAATAATAACTGACAAAGACATATGCAACATTTTACACACCTTAACCATTGTGGTAACTCATGGCCCTCAAACACAATAGAACGTATATTCATTAACCATGAATGAACCATTGCCCGTGCAGCACCAGAAGACATCAGATGCAAATCTAAGCAAAAATCAGACCGCGAATTATCCCATACTTGTCGGCGTTTTCCTTCAAGCACAACCAGCTGGGCTCCTCGTTTCTAAAAACAAAGATATATTGGATCCCTTCTCATGAAAAAAAAAACTGAAAGATGCACGAAACAGAGAAACACGGTTCATCATTATCGAGGAAATTTTTGGCACAGAGTTAGATATTAGCAACTACCTGACCAAAGTGCCACAGCATGTCTGTTAGAGCATTATAAAAGGCAGATGCTGTTGCAGAATCCATCAACTTTACTTCATCAAAGAGGGCCTGTGCTTGCAGCCAAACATTTTCTCTATAGCCCATAAGAAGGCCATGTGCGACGCCATAGACCTGATTATCAAATAACCGGAGTTCCTCCAATAACATTGCAGCATCTTCAAAAGAATTACAACGACTGCAACCAGAAGAAATCCAGAGATAATTATAGGCATTGCTGTAATTAAATGACCATTCAAATAATGCAATGATGTAAATTAAACATTGAGGACAATAGGAAACAAACAGAAGTGGGAGCTCATACTAAGTACCCATATTTGGGCTTATATACACCCGAAAATCAAGATAGAAAACTTATACACGAGCTAATCTTTATTAGGAAGACATAGTGTAATAGTCCAGTACGCCAACCTGATCCTGCCACAGATTGGCCGTCAACTACAGCAAACAAAAAGCAACAAAATCAACACAATTGAGAAACATGTACCCCAAGTTTGAGTTTCCAATTTATAACTCTACATAATCCATTAATCTGAGCCATTGAACTCAATCACCCTATAGCTTACTATTTTGGCAGTGAATTTGCATTTGAGCCTCTCTAATTTGACTTGACGGTAAAGAAAGAGTACAGATCTTCAATACCAGAGTCCTCATCAAGTCCCACTCAGGCCATACCCTAATTTACGAACTTACAAGTTGCAGGTTAGATTTTCATATATGCAGACTTCTCCTCCGTCTAACATTACATCCAAGACCATAGTAAGTTCAGAAACAAAATGTTTGGCCCAAAGCAATGAAATTCAGAAATGTTAAACTTCAACTCGTCAATGATTCCTTATAAGAATATATTCTGAAAGTATTAAATAGAAATGCAAAAAAAAAAAACATATACAACAAACAATACCTGCAAGCATTGAGAATAGCTGAGAAGGTGACAACATTTGGTTTGATTTTCAGATCATGCATTTTTTGAAAGACACCCAAAATGCATAAAGTTTCCTGCCTCCCCCTGACCCTTGTGTGACCTGTCTGCTCATCAGCAAGCTGCCCAAAAATCTTTATTATCTCGTTATCTCCTTTACTTGCCACCTCATGCAGAGTTCCTTTCTTGATACCACTTGGTGATAAGATTTCAATTTCCAATTCATTGGTTTCATCAACATCATCAATAGCATGCTCTGCAGCTGCCGACCTCCCAAAGGCATCGATTATGGAGTTATAAGTGACAACGTTAGGCCTAATTCCCTCCTTTGTCATCTCAACAAGTAAAGACACAGCAGATTCCACCAATCCATTCTTACATAAGGCATCTATTAGTGCGGTATAAAGGACGACATCAGCCTTCAATCCTGCTTGTTTAAACTCCTTAAAAACCTCCATTGCTTCTTCATACAAGCCACCCTTGGAATAAACATCGATCAATGTTGAATAAGTTAACAAATTAGGGGAAACAGCTTCTTCTTTCATTTCTTCAATCACTCTCCTAACCTCGTCAAATTCACATTGTCTGCCATACCCACCCAAAAGGGCATTGTAGGTCACAACATCCTTCTTTATACCAGAATTTTCCATTTCCTTGCAAACATCTAAAGCATCCTTAAATCGACCAAGTTTAGCATAAATGGAAAGCAAAGTATTATAAGAAACTCTATCCAAATTAATACCAATATACTTCATTTCATCATATAATTTAACTGCATCATCTAATCTACCAGCCTTAGCATACCCATCAATCATAGTACTATAAGTAACTACAGTAGGAAATATATTCTTTGCAGACATCCCAGACATGATCTCAAAAGCCAAGTCCATCTGCCCACCTTTACAAACAGCATCCAAAAGCGTATTATAAGTAAATGTATCTTGATCAATCCCTTTATCTGCCATTTCACTAAACAAACTCCTCGCAGCCTCCCATAGTCCTCCTCGACTACAAACAGCAAGCATAGAATTATATGTAATACGATCAGGCTGCACTCCATTTCTCAACATATCATCAAATATCTCTACTGCACGCTTAAACTCCACGCCCCCTTTCCCACATGCATCAATCACTGCATTATATGTCACCAGATTGGGCTTCAAGCCAAAATCTTTCATAGAATGAAAAATCTTTATAGCCTCATAGCAATACCCACTTCGCCCATAAGCACTAATTATAGCAGAAAACGCATATACAGTGTTCCCATAACCATAATCAAGAGCAGTTCTAAACACATTCTCAGCTAACTCTACTTTCCCTAACCTTCCGAGAACACTAATCATGGCACTAGCTAATTTCCCTTGCTCATTTCTTCTCCTCTCTCTTTTCACGGCAAACTCATAGCACTGTACAGCTTTCATAGACTCTCCCCTATTACCAAGCTCGCGAAGCAAGAAAATATAATCATCAGAGCCACAAAGCTGGGACTCGAATTTAAACAACAAATCCTCAAGACCCACATGGTCCGTACCACACAGGATCACCTGCTGGAGCGCTTCCTCGGCAACAGAGGTATGTCGGGTGCCCGAAGTCGTTTTAGGCCGACCCAAGTTGATCTTGGAAACGAATCGGGTGGACCGGCGGCCGGAGAAATCGGCAGAGAGTTCAGATTTCTGAGTAGACAGAGAGGGGAAGGACGTTGAATGGGTCTGGGAACGGGCGGCGGAGGCAGGTTTCGTTGACGGAGAACGAGGGTGTTTGGTGAGAGCGACCTTTTGATGGGTCCAGCGTTGGTGAGGGTTAGGAGGTTGACCATGACGGTTGTTGTTGAACTGGGATTGTGGATACTGATGGGTTTGATGATAAGGTTTAGAGGCTGTGATAGAGCAGTGAGGGGTTGTAGAAGCCATTCGATGCTAAACCTAATCTCCGATTCTTCTCCTCTCCGGCTAAACTAATTTAATCGGCATCGTAGTCCATACAAGCCAGTCTGAATGAGACTGAAATGTGTTGGTGTTCGGGTTAGAGAGGGCTTTGGTTTGGGCAGCAAGAAACTGATGGAGCTATTGTTGGGATTCGGGCGCGAGACCTTTGGAGATTGAAGATAAGGAAGAGAGAGAGAGAGAGAGAGAGAGAGGGGTTATTTCGTTGGATACTATACCTTACCTGGCAGCTGAAGGTCAAAGGTTTTACTTCAGACATTGGAATCTTCGCCTGTCCTTAGACGGATATACAGAACAAAGTATTTGCTTTTTGTCTCTTCTTCCGGCTGTGATTCTATGCCGGCTACATACTGGTGCGGAATCATCTGTCCATCAATTGAGTTGAGTTTCGACTGACGTGGCCGATTGTTGGTGGTTGGTGGGTGGGTGGGTGGATGATTCCGATGTCCCGCAAGTAAACCAAAGCGTAGAGTCGTCTCACGTCTGTACGTCACTACTTCGTGGACTGGGTCTAGCCATTGACGAAAATAACCTCCGAATTAGGAAGGAAGCTACTAGAATAATAAGCAACCTACGAGTGCGGCGGTATAAGTATAACCAGACCCTGTGGACGGACATACCTTCTATCATCTACGTGGAACGGATTATTGATCGTATGTAATTTAAGGACACGAGTCGAGTACATGAGCCGAGTTAAAGGGAATAACATGAAGAGAACTACACTACTATAACTAGGTCATTTGCTCTTTGTTTTTAGCAGCTAATATTAGAAGGGTGACAGAAGTAGATGGATCACATTTGTCCTTGTACCTCGAAAGGACCAATCACATTGATCGGCGCCTTCATTACACTAAAAGAAGCTATTTCAGTTTAAAACGAGCAATTCTATAGTAGGATACGAAGTGAAACAAAAGCAACAATAAAATACTTTGGGTGGTTATATAAAAGGGTCCCACGATTGAAAAAAAAAATATATTAACAATAATCTCATCCGTGGTTCAAGCATTTAATAATCAACTAATTACTATGATTGTGAAAGTAACTTGCATAATATCTTAAACCATTCATAATATTACGAAGTGTAGGACCTCATATCAAATAGCGCTAAAGAAATGGAATTATTAAAAGAAAAAGATAAAGCATGACTTTTAAAAAATTGACATGAAACATAATTATAGTTTCAATTGTTAATTTTAGCAGAGCTTAAAGAATCACTAGAAATTAAAGATTTTAATTTAGTAAGAGATATATGATCAAAACGGGAATGCCAAAGATGAGAAGTGACATCCCCGACAATAATTTTGAATAGAACATGAAAGAAAGTAAGAACAAATAGTCACCATAGCTTATGCTATGTCTCAAAGATTTCTCCTGTTTATGCATCCTGCACAATAGAACCATAACTTGAAAAGATAAATCAACATCAAATTCACATAATTGACCAACAAATGCGAGATTTAAGGATAATTTAGGAATAAAAAAGGTATTGAACAAATCTAATTTAGGTGATTGGTTTGTGCCTATACTTTAAACATGCATAGTAGAATTGTTAACATTGTGACCAATGCATGGAATAAATGGTTTTTGTGGAGATGCAATAAAAGAGGAATTAAAGGTTATATGATTGCAATAAGCATAATCAAAGTACCGTGACAATGAAATATCTGATGTGATAGACAAGGAAGATGAGGAAACTGCATCATAATCGAGTTAAAGTTGCTAGAGAGGAGCATGAAGATCTTTTAAAGAGAATTTAGGAGAAATACTCACTACAGGACCCTATGCGGTAGTAGTAGCAGAGGGCTTAAGGGGCTTGGAAGAATTATTGTCCATAATTATGTCAAAGTCATTTTTTGCATTCAAAGATGTGATGGCTAAACTTTTTACACTAGTGATAGCCCCGACTTTGGGCAAAGGCAAGCAGGGCACCTGCCCAGAGCCTACTCTTATAAAGAATAAAATATGACCCATTTTTCACTCTTGACCCTTTATAAAAAGCAACAAAGAGCCCTTATTTTGTCTCATTTTGTTCTTTATGAGGGCTCACTCTTGACCCTCATAAAGAACAAAAAAATAAAAATGTTACAAAGGGCCTAACTAGACCTGATTTTAGCCCGAGTTGAGCGGGCCACGAGCTAACTAGACCCGGCTTATGATCCTCCATTATTTAAAAAAATGACATCGTTTTTGACGTTTTTCTTTTAAAAAATGGTGGGTCAGGTTAGCCTGGCCCGTCCAGCCCTTTTTTACTTTGCCCGGGACCTATAAAATGTTAAGAATGGGCCTGAGTAGTGGCAAGATCCCTTATAAAATTTCTTAACTGAATTGTGAAACTCTAAGACGATGAGGTCTGAGTGACTATAACAACAACGAATGGACTATATTTTTTTATACAAAGTGCATTGAGTTGACTCTCTTATATAATCAATTCCTTGATCACAATGTCAATAGTAGGCAAGGAACCTCGATGGAGAAGAAAGTTATAGATGGATTCAAGTTCTTCTTAAAAAGTCATCAACAAACGTCAGATATGTTGACAATTGTGAAGATTTATGTAGATGGTGGCTGCAGTAGAACTAAGTCATATAGTGTCTCAATGAGCTATTTGATCCTAAAGTTCTTGCAGTTATGACACATGATTATGGATTGTTTGACTAAGTTGTTATTACATCTAATGAAGTTTTTGATAAAGTTGAAACCTATTAACATCATCAGATTTAGAGTAACGATTCTTTAAAAAATTACATACCTCTTTATTTGTATCAAAACATCGAAAATTAAGTTTATCACTTTAGCTGTTAGACCCCGCTTTTGGAGTCTAACTCATGCTCTGATACCACATTTATTGGACTCCGTTTTCGAAGCCCAATGTTCAGAGTCATACTTAAGCACATCAGCTTGTAGGGTCCCTTTTGATAGAACCTCATTAGCCAACTTAGGCTCGTCTTTATTCTCATAACATCCCAAAATTTCCATAATTGAACACTTGACATATGACAATCCATTCATATGTTCATATCCTCAATCGTCACCCTAAACATATCACTCCATTTATCTCTTATTTCCACAACAAACTAAGTACTTTTCAAGCTCCATTCAATCCTAAATGAATCATAGAGAAGCATTGATAAACCCACAATATAAAAATGTACATGATTTGGGACAAAAAGCATAACTTTCACTAGGGATGTCAGATTGAGACCATTTAAGAATGGTTTTGAAGAGAACTTCGACTTCTACAACTTCCATAAAGACCCCAAAAGGAGATTTTTCCATCTAGAGGGTCAAAATTTTTCACATTTTCATAACTGTCCTGAGAAGGTCTGCCTAAAGGATATATGTCCCTCCAAACGGACATGAACTGAGCTAAGGACATTTTTAGACCGGAGAAGGTTCGCCTAACGGACATACATCCCTTCAAACAGACATGGACTGGTCTGGGACATTTTTGGACCTGAGAAGGTCCGCTTAGCGGACATATGTCCCACCAAAAGGACATGCATTGAGCAGAAACAACTGAATACTTGAAAAGGTCCACCTAGCGGACATGAAGTTCGCCTAACGGACATTTATGGGTCAGATTCCAGACTTCTAACTCTTCCATCACATCTAACACCTCTCATGCATATCCTATCATTCCTAACTCAATTTTCTCATCATTTTCATTTCCATTTCAATTCAACGTCATTTACAATCAATTCATACAAGATCATTGATCATAACCACAAAACATCATTCATACTTAAACACATTCATCCTCAATTGTTGATCAAGTCAATGCATTCTTTAAGAATTCAACACATATTCAACTCCTTTTATCACTTCATTTCATCTCTAACTCATTACACTAATTCTTCCCCTTAAGACATCCTAATACTCATTTTCTATTAACTCAAGTTAGGAAAAAGTCTATAAAATGTCCAACACTTTTCCTGTGCAGCATCACTAACTTGTAAAGAGCATAACTCTTAACTCTGATCTCCAAAAATTACATAATTTATATCATTGGAAAGCAAAAAGGATAAACTACAACTTCCAAGAAGACAACTTTGTCTAAATCAGCCCAAATTAATACAATTTTTCCCTTAAAGTCATAACACAAAATTTTACCCTTATGAATGCTTGAAAATGCAATCTACAAACTTTGAGAGTCATGAGCAAAACACAATCATATTTCATTATCATCAAAAGACAAGAGTTTTACAAAACTTTAATGGTCATCTCAAGACCCAAATACATCATTAGTCTCTCAATCCAAAAATACAAAATATACATGTAATTGATACTTGAAATGCGACTAAAGCCTTGAATATTCCTACACTAACTTAAAAACAAAACTATGCAAATTCGGAGTAATGCTTTGGCTCTCGATCGCTCGATCTCTTGCTCATCACCTGGAGATGGGGAGGAATGGGGATGAGCTTAAAAGCTCGTGGGTAACAAGTTTATAGTGGAGAAACAAGCAAAACCATTGAAAATATCCATTTCTGCAGTAAAATGCTTTGCAACCATAAAACATGTATTTCCAAAATTCTCAAGCTTGTCAAACACATCATAAACAACAAAAGACATGTATTCATCAACTTGTCAACAAATCATAAACAACTTAAGCACACATAATGGTTTGGGTAGTCCATATACATGAGGGAGTTTTTGCGAATCTTCGATAAACTTGAGGGAGTTTTTGCGAATCTCTGATAAACTTGAGGGAGTCCGTGAAAGAGCTCCATGCCACTAGCGGGCAGGCGAGAGAAGCCTTTAACATGGTCAATGTGCACGTGACATTCTTGAATGGACCACCACAAACCCACACAAACATGAAATTCATATCTTGTAAACACCTTGCCCAAAAGACACATTTCGAAAACATGATTTCCATAAGCATGATATTTCAAATACATTTTTCATCATCATTTCACAAATCATCATCAAGATTCATGTACCAACATATAACAAATACTTCAATCATTCAAGAAGCAATAAATGCAACATTTAT
>JAOTAY010000004.1:5679531-5695228 GCA_025629805.1 Erythroxylum baracoense
TCAAGGTAAAAGTTCAATTGAGGTAGATGACAAGCATTAATGGAAAACCTTAATGCTGAAGCAGAAAATTCTAACTCGGCATATTTTTAATGTCAAGTTCTTTTACTTACTAGCCAGAATAATGAAACACCAGCAAGATTCATCCACCTATACATGAAAAGCTAGACTGTTCTTAAACCACAATGAAGATTTCTTTCTATTGGGTTAGGAATGATTAAAAAGAATTTCCAGATGAAACAAGTTAATAGGCGAACCAATTAACATAATTATACCAAAAAGAAAAACTTTCCATGCAAATACCCATTTATGCAAATTAGACAAGTTCAAATTAAAATCAATTCAGCAATCAAAATTTTTGCCCTTACAATGACTCTTACCTGAGCAACAACAAATCCACGAAGTTCATACCCAGGGACAAAGAAAATGTCATCAATCAGACTATTTTCAAACCCTAGTTCCACCTGCAAATCATGTATGGTAAAATACAGGTCAAAAAGTAGGATATTGTAAGTATTATATCATGTTGAGAGACAGAGAGGAGAGAGCAAGATAATCAGAAAAGCATCCAACCTCTGTGGAACCACGAACTTCCACTTTCAAGTCAGGATGAGAAGCACAAAGCTTATATTTACCTGCATACATACAGGAATCTTTATGAGAGTATTCCCATCTATTGAAAGTTAAAAGAACATACAGAAATTTAAAAGAACATAAAGAAAGTTGGAGATGGCAATTTGTTTTTTCCTATGACTGACTGCTAAGGTTGATCTTGCTCAAATAGAATCCATTGAAACGTAACCATATGGCTATATACCTAGGAAATTTAAAACAAAACGTTTTTTTTTAAAGCAACTTTCATACCTGGAATAATATTTTTGAATAGGTAATCTCCCGATGACGATGTTACAACTGAAGAAACAACATCATTAGAAGGAGACAAAAGTTCTACATTAACATCGGAAGGACCACCATTTTTAACAGAACAGCTCTCGCCACCAATTGCTCCAACAACTCTACCAGAAATGGTAAACCTGTTGTATACAAGCATAACAAAAGTAAAGAGAAGGTGGAGGGTTTGCATATAAGGCTGTGATATACTCAGAAGAAAAGGCGTAAATCAAGCAAGTGAACCCTGTAAATCTGAAATTAATATCTTCATTTTGATTGCAGCCAGTATCATCAACAACAACAGGAACTTTTTCAGGATCCCATGACCACCCTTCTGGACCATTAATTGCAATCACAAATGAACCCTGTGAATTGAAAAAATCAGAATATAATTTCCCAGTATGCTAAAGAGTTTAGGATACACTTGATCAAAAACTCAAATGCTTATCCAAGAATATACTCAATTCAAGAAACATAAACAGCCAGCTAACAAAGTGAGAAGAGCCGGACTACAAAAACGAACGTTAGCAACGTGCTTACAATCGTATATCAGGAAAAGGTATAAGACAACTTCCTAATCATAGACTTAACAACCCAATTATACCTCTCATCTTGGTCACTTTCAAATGATATCCTAAACATGGAATTTGAATCCCAGGCTACAAACTAATTGATTTAGACACCCTTTCTTTATCACAAATAATTGCCAACCCTTTGAAGGACCATCCAACGCAGTCATCAATGCATTAATGATTGATGCTTTACCTTATCATATACTGGAATGAAGTAGTAACCATTTGGCGCACATTGAGTTCTGTCTTTAACCAATCCATCTACTGTACGAAGCTCAACCTAATGTTACAAACGAGTACAATCATTTACAACGAAAGTAATAATTAAATTATTAAAAGAAAAAGTTACATAATTAACTAGAACAATTGAAGACTACTACCAGTCGACTTAGGCGTTAGGCCACAGAATTCCATACCGTAATATGAGAATAATCAAACTTCGTATCGGCTGCTTTTCTCGACTTGACAAGAGACGAACTCGCCTACAAATACACAATACACGCTCAATGTACTCGGTTGAGTCCATCTCAAACACAAAGAACGAAAAAAGTAACAGAGAAAGAAAGATGAAAAAAAATTGAAAGAAAATGATGAATTTGGTTATCCAATTCAAATCTTCTAAAACCACTTCCATTTTAAACATATGATGCATCTAACTCACCAATCACGGTGCCTGAACTTCAGATTTTTTCTGATATATTTAAGAATCATTACGCTTTTTTTTCTTGCAAATCAAACGAAAATGAAAAAACAGCTAAAAGGTTCAAAGGAGGCAAATCAGAAATCACCTCGACGAATCCGCCGCAACCATGGATCGAATCAGCTATAGTACATGAACACAAGCAAATTAAGATCGATAAGCAAACAAAAGCGTCTTTGAACTCCATTTTTCTTCTTTCAATGAGCAGAAGCTACGGGTGAGAAAGAGGATCTACTACTTCGCATCGACTCCCGCTCTACTTCGCACCTGTTGTCGAAGTATTAGTAGCATTAAAAGTCAATTCCCAGTCACATAGAGGTTTTGACGGGTTTATAAAAAATCATAATAAACGACGACGTATTATCGGTCCACGTATTACTATTGCTATAAATAAGTAATAAAAATATTATTTTTACAAATAATATTTTTTAAAAGTAGTAATTACTTAGTTGATTCTTTTATCAATATTGCCAATACCTTATGGTATCTGATGTAAAAAAAAGTTTAATTCTTATATATAAAAATACTAAAAATAATACAAAATATTTAAAATGTTACAATTAATCACATCAAAACATTATATAATAAAAACAATATAAGTCCACAAATATAATAGCAAGAGTTGAGTAGAACCTAAAATGAAAACACTCTTATTTAAAAGTTTTCTATTTATATTGTGTATATAAAATTTAATATACACGCCAAATACAAGTAAAATTAAAAGAAAATAAAAAACATAAAACTTCATTTCTTGACATATCCACTCAAACTATATTGGCCCCAATTTTTACTTAATGTAAAGTTCTCATCGTTGAGAAAAAATCTTGTTATCATTATTATTCAAGCTCAAAGCAATGAATGACAATTCAATATCTTTTCATTCAAGATTATCTTTCAACTCACTCGCATCTATAAAATATAATTTCTCACAGACACAATCCAATAAAAAGATTAATATAATCAAGGCATGTTGAAATCTATAAAACTACTTGCTTTTATTAAAAATTTTAGTAAACAATCAAATTTAAATTATTGAGAATTATGAGAAAGTATATTAATTTAAATTATTGAGAATTATGAGAAAGTATATTCATCTTAATAACAACAATAACTTTTTTTTTCAAAACTTCAAGTTGTATCAACCAAATACTAAATCATTTAATATTTTATGTTTCAATCTACTTCTTTTTCTAAAATAGACAAATTCAAATGTAATCCAAATCTTTTTATACTCATTTACACTTGTACATTGAAATATTGCTTCCAAATTAGTCTTATCAAATAACTATAAGATTAAAAAAATAATTTTAGAAACAAAATAAAGCGATGATTAATTTTAAACAAGAAACAAAAGTGAAGAAATATGAATAAACTAAGTTTGTCTTAGTAGTGTATTTGTAATGGATATCTTAAAACTGTCGTATGCATCCTTGTATGTCTCTATTTATAAGTTAACTAGATCATGTATCATCTCACGTGAAACAGTTATTCTAGTAGCTAATAACATTCTCCTATTAATTTTAGTTTTTTTAGTGAAACTTGATTTAAAATAGACACTCTAATTCATAAATGGCCCAATACTAAACGACAGAGAGTAAAATTGTCTTTTCCATCTATCGTTGATGACTATAAGTTAAGAAGTGTATAAAGAATACAGATTTTTTATATTGGTCTTAATTACTTCTCTCTCTCTCTCTTTCTCTCTCTATTGCAGCATAAAAGTAACTCATTGTTATCTTCTCATCATTATTAGTCAAACGAAGAACTAGCACCAAAGGCTCACAAACTCGAATGACAAACTAACATTGGAACCAAAATTCATAATCTTTAAGTATAATCTTATAAATCTTCATTCCAATATTAGACCTACTATGTTGAGATGTAACCTATTTATCATTTGTAAATATTTGTCTCAACCTCTTGAACAACACATTGAAGTAATAAGAAATTAGTGGCAAATCTTATAATGGTCAAACACAACAAACTTCTACCATTTGTGTAATCTTTTCTTTTCAAATTTAGAACTCAAGCATGACTACAAATGAACTTAGTCACTTTTTCTCAATTATAAATGAACTTACTCCCTTTTCTCACTTTTTGTATTGTATTATCAGTAATAGGAAAACATCTAGCATCTCCTATATTTTCTAGTATTAAATCAATACAATGTGCAGTGCAAGGAGTTCAATTAAAAAATTATACCTACTTTATAACTTCTCCCATCTGCTTTATGTACTATCATTGTCAATGATAAACTATACAATATTTTCAAGCCTAACTTTATTCACAACTTTATCAAATATCTCTAACAGAGTATCAATATTTCTTACAAAGCCAGATGCATCGGTTGATTTGAAAATTATCATCCCTTTAAAAGAATAAATCAAAGAGTTCACAACGAGCTCCTATCTTTAAATGACACTCATAAGTTACCCAAGTCATTCTTCTTTCATTAAAATAACTTTACATCACTAACAACGATAGTAATACAAATTAAAGGTTGAACTATAGATTTATTCGTCGAGCAAAAAAGTTAGACACTTATCTTCTTTTTTTCTCATATCAATTCCAACAATTCCTTCTTGTCGGGTAGGAATACTAGCTTTAATATTGTCAATACCATCCTGACTACTGCAAAATGAACTTTCACTATTAATTTCATATTTCAATACAACAACAATAATAATAATACCCAGTAAAAATCTCGTTGAGATGCAGGATTTGGGAAGGTCCAGTAGTATACAGCCTTACCCCTAACTAGTAGAGAGGTTGTTTCCAAATCACCCACATGAATAAAAAAAGAAAAAAGAAAAAAGAAAAAAAGGAATTAAGATTAAAAATAAAAATAAAAAACAATATTAATAATAGGGACAAAAATGAAATCAAATAAAATAACTAATAGATATAAATAATAGTAAAAATACAAAAAATAAAAATGATACCATTAGTAATAGAAAATAATAATAATAAAAATCATGCTAACATTAATAATTAATAATTTGTCTTATTTCTTTCTTATTCTAATACTCTTCATGCAAAGTTTTCATCTCCATATCACCTTTAATCCCATCTAAATATTTCTTAATCTGATGATTCTCTTACAAATCAAATGTTTGTTATAATACCAACAAATAATATGGTTTCTTATACTAGAAACCAATCTCTTATTAGCCTAAATTGGATAATTAAATCTTTCTAAAAAGGTTGAATTATTAGGATTATCTGAATGTTTTTCTACTTATTTATAGAAACATGTGAAATAAAAATAATAACTTTATATCAAAGTTTTTGCAAATGAAAGCAATAGAACACTAGTTTAAATTGTAGAGTAAAGAAATCTCTTTATGTATAATGTTGATGTCTCATAGATCAATAAACCAATTACACTCGTTGGAACATATAATGAGTCCATATTGCCCATATGCAACATCATTATTAGCTAAAAAAATTCAAAACTTTATTATAAGAAGATTGACAATATGCAAATAATTGAAAATAAAATTCGTAAAGCTAATGTATTGTGAATGTTACTATCATATTCATAACATGTTATGGCTATAACATGTCCAAGTAAAAGGTACAATTTGGACATGTTAAGAACTTAAATGGATATTGTAGAGGCAACTGAAAAAATTACATAAAGGTACATTAAAAGCATGAAACAGTTTCTTATATCTCTTACATATTTCCTTTAGCAATGCACATTACAAAAATGACTTTATCATTAAAAAAAAGAAAATATCATTACTTAAAGGCTATTCACATTATGTCGAGTATACCCTTATAATACTAAAAGTCAAACATTGAAAGCCCCATTTGCATGCACGCAATTGAGAAATCAACATAATGGTTTAGGAATTGTTGCCAAGAAAATATTTCAATGATAGAAAAAATAAAGATGAAAATTATGCATTATTCCTCCTTGCTATATGCAAATGTCACAAGGATTCAAATTTAACACTTCAATAGCCACCACATCCAACCCCAACCCCCATCTCCCCACATTCTTAATTCTTTTTTTGTTAAATGTTATAACTGACTTTAGGTTATAGCTTAGCTAGATTACCATATTATATATCATAACAAAAAAATAGTCAACTTTTTCCAAACTATATGACTTTTGTCCCTATATTGTTTTGGCACATTACATAGGCTATGAGCCACCATTAATAACTACAAGGTAAAGTCATATGCAGTCCTAACTTTTCAATGCAATTCCAGGTATTAAAAGAATAGTCATTTAAATATCATATCTTCTCTCATCTTGTAAGAACACAGTTGTTAACAAAACAGTGAATAATACAAACACTATGATAATTAAAATTGGAACAGTAGTTATATAGGAAACAATGCAAATCATCAAGCATTACTCATGGTAAAAATCATTCTTAAACAAACAATTCAATGTTAGATTGTCACTTAAATATGGAAAATTAAAAGCATATCATATAATTCGAGCTTTTCTTTGTTAATATAGAGCTTCAAATTTAAGCCACAATTCAAGACGGTTGAAGAGTCATGAGGAGAGAGCTAATGTAGGAGGTAAGGAGATAAGCTAACGGTGGCAACTTGGCAACGACAACCTAACAGGGGGTGAACTAACAAGTTGGAGGTAAGGAGACAACAAAGAACTAACAATATGGAGGCGAGTAGACAACAAATAGAAAAGCTTATGAGGAGATAATAATAAAGAGGAGAGATGAAGGTTTTGAGGGAGTTTGGGGAGAGATTAGACCAAATGTAGGTGAACGCATATACAACCAGGACATTATACCCAAAACCTAAAGGCAATGGATTATGAGTCCTATCTTTGTATATAATTTACTTCATCTTTATGTATTTTTCATATATGGGACTACTCCACCCGTGAATTTCGAATCCATCCAATCGTACTAGCTCCCCTTCAACCCATAGCTTATATGAAGTAGTATGAGTCACTCCATGAATCACTAATTCATTTGATCCAAAATTATGAATAACTATTCATCAGACTTTGCCAACATAACTTTGACGCCAATTAAGGGTTTTAAGGGGTGTAGGGAGAAATTTGACTGAATCTAAGTGAGCCCATATATAATTAGGGCATCATATCTTAACTCAAATCCTAAAGCAATGGGTTATGAGTCATATCTTTATATATAACTCACTTTATTTGTATGTCTCTTTCTGATATGAGATTACTCTACTTATGAATTTCCAACAAGAGTTTAAGTTGAGAAGAGAAGATTGTTATAGGTGAGGACTAAGGAGATGACGAATATGACAGAGAAAAGAGTTCCAATCCAGTGAGGAAATGAGTAAGAGGATAAAAGAGATGAGAGGAAAGCTTGAAATTATGAGAATATTAACGAGTAAGGTTAAGATTTAGGAGAAATTACAATTTTTTATAAAATTTAGTCCTTATATTTTTCTAAATTATATTTTTAGACCTATCATATGAGATAAATATATGGAATTATGTTCTTTATCTTTTATACTTGCCCGTATTTGTTTAAGTAAATTGTTTTTAGTTTACTTTTTGCCATAAAGTGTCACGCACGTTATATCACAGGAAGATAATTAAGGAATGAGATCCTCTGTTCCGTTTAGAGTGTGCCAACTCTGTTCTGTTTCATTGTGTCCACACATTTACGTGAAGCCCACATAAATGTATAAATAAGATTTAATAGAACAAAGTATGAACCGGTTAATCAAAATAAAAGATTTGTTCCTGTTAATTAAAGCCAAATAGTCAATGTTACTAAAATAAGGTTAAAAGTCCAACTTTTACTGTCTTATTTTTGTAGAAATTAGAATTACTTTTGACAGAGATTATATTGGGAATTGTAAGTTATTAAAAAGTTATTCAAATAAACTCTATACTTTTAAAATGCTCCTCAAAGTTAGACGTTCTTAATTTCATAATAAATCAATCAAAACTTGTTTTTTAACTAGAAAGAAAAGGTTTGTAACATGTATATTGACAATGTATTAATCCCTTCAAATAAAAGAATGACAATATTTAAATCACTTTAAAATAAAAAAGATGTGAATAAATAAAATATTATGATTAAGAAGAAAAAAATCATATTTTATATTTTCTTGACTATTTATTTGATATTAAGAATCTACTTTCGAAGCAATAAAAATATCTAATCTGGATGACTTCTGCGGTTTCAACATGTCAAAAATCCATGATTTTATACTATTGGATAAAATTAACAGTATTTAATTATCTTGGCATGATGCCTTCTCTTGTTTCATTTATTGTAATAAAAGAGTTGACATTAATTGTCTCTTGGAGGGTGAATCAATTAGTGGTACAAAAGTTTTGTCTTTTAAACATTACGTTCTTGAAATATTGGATTGATCATCTTTTAATTGATCTTGAATTTGTTAGCGTGTGGTAGAGATGCATGAGGTTACCAATATCAGTTGAAAATGGCATATATGTTAATCCTATTTGCCGCAGATGAAATTGAAAATGGAAAGATCTGATTTTAATTAGGAAATGGGAATGGAAAGAGAAGGAGACCAGAGCAAAGGATTCGTTTTATGTTAAACTTCTTTCCGTGTTGACTTGGAAGAAAACTTACAGTGGCACGTTTTGTGTGCATATATTTAATAATATTTTAAAAACTAAACTAAAAATTAAACTAATAAAAAAGAAGTTTAAGATTTAAAATATTATGTAACTAGTAGATTGTGATAAAATTGATTAAAAAATTAAATAAATTAAAGAATTTGAAATATAATTAGAAGAGACTATCTTTACCGAACAAAAAACTTAAAGTTTAATTTTAAAAAAACTGTTAAATAAAATTAATTGATTTACTTTAGTTTATAAAATTGATTAATTTATAAAAATTGACTGATTAATTAATAAATTGATTGATTGTTAACAATAAAAGCTATTATAGTTAATGTAACAAAAAATTTGAAAACTAAATCAAAAAGTTAGTCAATTCAAGATTTTTACAATTAAACTGGTCGAATCAATTTAATTTTTTAATCATTAATATTTACTCCTTCCAGCTTGGTAAATTGCATAACACAATCTTATTGATTCCTTTCATTTTTTTACCAGAAGTATGCAAAATTTAGATAAAGTGTTAATAATCAATATGTTATTCAAGTATAAAAATGAAAAAAGATATACAAATCATAATCTTTAGGTACGTCTGACGGGGATGAATTAATATAATCTCACAACATATTCCGTTTTGGAAGAAAATTGATAAAAGTTAGACTACTTTTTGAATTTACCATATTGTTAAGTGTTGGGGTAATAAATTTTTTAATTTTTTAAAAATTTAAATTATTTAATACAATATTTAACTTTTTAAAAATTTTAATTAAATCTTTAAAATTTTAATTTTTGAATAATTTATTCGAAATTTATCTTGTTAATATTTCTTGATGCAATTGATGGGACAACGTAAAGATTGATATGGAAAGATTACGTGACCTTTTCTTTTCCTCGTAATTTTTGAATATCTAATAAATTATCATATTTCTAATGTATAACTACTAACGTATTTTTAAAGAAAATTTTAGTTGAAAATTTTAAAAGATTAGAAATTAAAATAAAAAATCTAAAAAATTTTACTACTGAAGTGTTTTGTTTTTTAAACTAAGTAAAAAAAAATCTTATTAGTTACGTACTTGAATGATAAATGAGATAAAATGTTTCGATTAGTTTGATATTAATCATTTTCCTTACTATACTAAACAATTGTATTTCATACAAATTATATATTGACAAGAAATATTTTATTAATTAAATATACACATACATTAAATATCATAAAATACAAAAAACTTTAAATATCACAAAATACTAAAAATTTCATTTTATTTTCTAATGACATTTAATAGGAGAGTGAATTTGGCATTGATAAATTTAACCGATCAAAATTTTCTCTAATGAATACAATTGAATAGTGGTAATGAAATAAAAAATAAATTAATATAGATCGATTACACAATCAAATAATAATTGAAAGAGTATAGCAAAGAAGAAAGGCAAAGTAATTTATAATGACTCGATAAACAATCCTTGCCGACGTTCATTCTCCAAAACACTTCTTAGAACTCTATTAAATCTATTATTTCAACAAGGAAAAGAAGAATGCATATTCAACAAGGCAAAGAAGAATGCATAAAGATCATCTCTTCTTATAATTTTTTTTACAAGGTGAAGAGTAATTCTACTAAAAATTGAATTTATAACTCAAAAGACCTTCTTTTATCACTTTTATAACTTGAAGGCTCGCTCACCTCGAAAGGCAACAATGAATCCTCACAAAATATTTTTAAAAACTTTTTAAACTGTGTTTATAGAATACCTAAATATTTTTTCATGTAAAAACTAATGAAAACTGTATATTTATAAGTTTTAGGGCTCCAATTAATTGTTGGAACCAATAACTAGTCATTGCTAATAGCTAGTTACTAATGTATTAGTTGACCACTATTATATATTAGTTGACAAATGTGTATTGAACGCATTTTTTCTAGCAGTTAGAATATTAGTTGGCTAATATACATAGAACATCTCAATATTTTTTCATGCAAAAACTAATGAAAACTATATATTTATAAGCTTTAAGATTTAAATTAGTTATTGGAACCAATAACTAGTCATTGTCAATAGCTAGTTACTAATCCATTGGTCGACCACTAATATATATTAGTTGGCAAATATGTATTGACCACATATTTTCTAGTAGTTAGATTATTAGTTTACTATTGCGTACTAGTTGACCAGTATATATCTTATTGGTATATTGGTCAACCGTTACAATATATTAGTTGATGAATGTAATAGCTACACATTCTTAATATACATGTTTGGTAACTTTAATCTATATTGGTTGATATTGGTACACAAATACATTAAACCATGATTCCAACATTTCCAAATGCTCAAACTTAATCTTCTTTATGCAAATTTATCTTAAATTATTTGCAAAATGTTCCTTAAGGAATGTTTTAAGGTTTAAGAATTTTTTCTTCAAAATTAAAACTTTAATTCCTTTTGGTGATTGAAAACGGTCATGTAATGAGTTAAAATAATCATGTGTTTATATATGCTGAGCATCTAAAGAATCTAAGTAACAAGTAGAAAATACAATAAATATTATATATTCATTTATAACCTTGTTGTGCCTTATTTTTCCTGGTTCTTGATTTTGTTCTTTACTTGAACAAATTTAAGTCCAATTTTTTCTAGTGTCATTATAAGATGTATTTTAATTTGTGCATGTTCACTACTACTTTTATATTGCTTTCAAAAAAACTAAACTCATTAGTATTACGTATATTTTATTATCATCAAAACATGAATTATAATATCTCTTGGTTTAACAATCTTCCTTTTTTTAAAATAATGACAATATATTTATAATATTAGATAAATAATAGTGAAATCAAATCGATGTAATTTGTTATTCCAAGAAAATATAAATAGTTAGTGCCCCCCTAAATTCATGCTATTAGAAAAAGAGAAAGTATGTCAAGAAATTATTCGAAAAGGAGAAAGTATGCAGAGAAATTATATATATATCCTATAATAAATACAAAGTTGTCCATATAATCTTGCCTATAATAAATACAAATATCTCCATAATATATACAAATCTTTAAGATTCAGGACAATGATTTAGGTGGTCAAACCCTAAACCACGTTAACACCCCCTTTTCAAACTCAAGGTGGTGTTGTGGAATTCAACTTGAGTTTGTTCACTAAGTCTTGAAATCTCCTAGGAAGATGAGTCTTGGTGAAGATGTTAGCTATTTGTTTTGCAGAGGGAATAAATACTAAGGTAACAGTACCTTTAGTGACATGATGTCGTACAAAGTGATAATCAATTTCTCTGTGTTTGGTGCGCTCATGAAATATATCATTATGAGCAATTTGAATTGCACTTTAGTTATCACAATGTAGTGTAGTGGCTGAAGAATGTGTGATACCCATGTCTTATAGTAACCAATAAAGCCATAGTAACTCTGAAGTAGCATCTGTAAGGGCACAATACTCTAATTCGGTGCTAGATTGAGCGGTGACTATTTGCTTCTTGCTTCTCCAAGAAATAAGTGAATATCCTAACAAGAAACAATATCCAGAGGTTGATCGACGATCAGTAGGGTCAGTAGCCCAATTAGGATCAAAATAGCCAGATAGCACAAAGGATGAGTGAGCAGAGAAATGAAGTCCATGAAACAGTGTTCCTTCAATGTAGTGGAGAATCTGAAAGACAGCTACAAAATGTGATGAGCGAGGAGAAGCTATGAATTGACTGACTAAATGGACAGCATAAGCAATATCAGGTCCAGTTATTGTGAGATAGATCAAACTCCCCGACTAACTGTCAATACTAAGTTGCATCATCAAGGAGAGTTCCATCTAGAGGAGTGAGTTTGACATTAAGTTCTAGAGGGGTGGTTTTAGTCTTACTGTCTATAATACCAGCCCAAAAGAGCAAGTCTGAAGCATATTTTATGAGAAAGGTACTACCCATCATAGGTCGAGGATAATTCAAGACCTAAAAAATAATTCAAAGAACCGAGATCTTTCATCTCAAATTGTCGATGAAGAAATTGTTGTAATTTTGAAATACGACTTGCATCATCTCCTGTGATGATCATATCATCAACGTAGAGTAACAAAAGGATAACCCCATGGTCAGTATGGCGAATGAATAAAGCATAATCATATGAACTGAAGTGAAAACTAAGTTGAGTACTAGTAGAACTAAATTTGGCAAACCATGCCCTTGGTGTATGTTTTGAACTATATAAGACCTTGAGAAGTCAACAAACCTTATTAGGTGGATGAGGATAATCTGAAGGTGGAGACATATAGACTTCCTCTTGCAGGTCACCATTAAGGAATGCATTTTTAACATCCATATGAAGAAGCGGCCACACTACTATAATTGCTAATAGACTGTGAATAGAAGTTAACCGAGCTACAAGAGCAAAAGTTTCTTCATAATTTATGCCATATTCTTAGGTGTAGCCTTTGGCTACTAAGCGAGCCTTGTAACGTTCAATGGATCCATAGGAGTGGGTCTTGATTTTGTAAACCCATTTAGATCTAATGGGAGTCTTTCTAGAAGGCAAATCAACTAAGTCCCAGGTATGAGTTTTTTATAGGGTATGGAGCTCTTCAACTATAGCTTGTTGCCATAAGGGGTTAGTACTTGCCTCCCGATAAGAGCGAGGCTCATGCAAGGAAATAACAGTTGAAAAATAGTGAAAGTCACGAAGATGATATGGAGTTTCTCTTACCTGAGTATAGCGATGAATGGTTGTGGTGGGATTGGGAACAAAATCAGCGACCAGAACAACCTCTATAGGACTAAATGCATCGATTGGAAGATTATTAAGTGTTTCTATTATATCATTACTAGGAAACAACTCAATAGATGTATCAGTGAATAGTAGAGATGATGTAGTAAAAGACTGATGAAATTTGGACAAAGAAGAGAATAATGTGTTTTCCAAAATGTAACATGTCTAGAGATATGCAACCGATTAGATACAGGATCCCAACAACGATAACCTTTATGTTATACCCTATAACCGAGAAAACAGTATAATCGAGCACATAGTTCTAATTTGGTGTGTTCATGAGGTTGTGAGAGGAAAAAGGTAGCATAATCAAAAGGTTTAAGTATTGAATAATCAGGTAATTTAGCAACAGACGTTCAAAAGGAGACAAAATTTGAAGAGTTTGGATAGGAATGCGATTGATAATGTATACAGTAGTTAAAGCCGCTTCCCCCCAGAACTTTTCAGGACAATAAGTAGAAAGAAGTAGTGCATGAACAAAATTTAAAATATGCTGATGTTTGTGTTCAGTCTTTCCATTTTGTTGAGATGTATGGGGATAAAAACGTTTAATCATGGTACCTTGCTGACCAAGGAATCGGAAAAGACCAGAGTCTTTGTATTCCATTGCATTATCTGTTCGTAGTATTTTAATAGTTTGGGAAATTTTTGTTTTAATCATTTTTGTAAATTGAAAATAAACTTATAGTAACTCAGATCTGTGTTTCAAAAAATAAATCTAAGTGAAACGGAATGATCAACCATTCATAGAACAAAATATCATTAACCATTCATAGAACAAGTAGGAAAGGGTCCCCAGATATCATAATGAACAAGATTAAAGGGGGTTTCAGAAATAAAATCAATATTATTAAAGGATAAAGCTGGTTGTTTTGCAAGTTGAAAGTTCAGACAATTAAAAGACTCAAATTTTATAGATCCTAGTAAACCACGAGAGATTAGAGGACGAAGTTTACTAGTGGAGGCATGACCTACACGAAGAAGCGATTGATACATCAAAGAGATGGTTGTTATAGCAGCGGATACTTGTTTTTGAGGCAGGTGTAGAGAAGTAAGCTCAAATAATCTTCCCACTCTGCGCCTCGTCCCAAGATTCTGACCCATCTGTAGATCCTGTACCTGACAACCAGAGCAAGAAGAAGTAATGGTAATACCTTGTTCACACAGTTGGACAATAGAGGTAGATTAAAAGCTAAGTTGATAACAAGATACTTATTAAGGAGTCTGATGTGTGAACTAGATGTGTTTCCAATATGAGACAGGTGTTATAGCAGATTAAATAGAGGAATTAGATGTCATATGGATAGAACAATCAGAGTTAAAGAGCTAAAAGGAGCTATCCGATGCAACAGATAAGCAGTAGGAGAGAGAGTACTGGAAGAGATAACATGTTTAAGTAGAGCTTGAAGATCACTCATAGTGATGGCAGAAGAACCCTAAGTGATAGTGTAATAGCCATTTTTCAAAACATTACTGAGAGTTAGAGTCTTAGGCTATTGAGTCACATGAATAATATCATTAAGAATTGATGAAATGCATTTCATTCACATGCATATCATTAGCATACACACGTGAATTATGATTTCATACACATTGCAAAGATTATATGTGGACTCAATTGACATATTCTGAGTTATGAAAGGTTCAAAATGGTTATGATATGAATGTGTATTGTTTATGCCTTAAATTTTTGTTTGATGGATTACAATTAGTAATTTGGAATTAATTGTGACAATTGGGAGATTGATGAATTAATATGTACATTTAGACTAGGAAAAATGTTAAGTGGCAAGATAAGTTGACACATGGAAGTAGAAATAAGTGACACATGGTAGTAGAATTGAATGATAAATGGCTTAGAAATTGAGTGACAAATAGACTAGGTATTTAAGTGACTTTTGGCAGCTTAAGTAGAAGATATGTATCACATGTCTCTACTTAACAGGTGTCTCAACACTCACCATACATGTAACATCTCGTTTCTATATATCGGGTCGGACCAGGGAAACGGGTATACTAGAAGACCAATCAGAGAAAATTGGAAAACACTTCTCAGGCTCATGCGTTTGTGAACAGCGATGTTTGCACATGAAAATATCTGTACATGCATTCATGACATTTTTCCGGTATAAGTGAGAATAAATAGTGATTTTTGGAAAAATATGTTTTGTGTGTGAAAAATAGAATTGGAGAGGGTCAT
>JAOTAY010000004.1:5695328-5709727 GCA_025629805.1 Erythroxylum baracoense
TATCCACAATAGGTATAAGACAGAATATAAAATAAGCTATATCCATAACAGATACGAGACAGTAAATAGGCGCTCGGTCACAACAAAGTAAAAATGATAGGGGGGTCACATGTGCATTATATATATATATATATCATATGAATGATTGTGTACTGAATTGTGTTGATATAGTGATATGCAATGTTTGTGTACATGTTGATGATGTGAATGATTGAGATAAATGATTGGATTATTCTGAAATGAGTATATAAAATGTTTTGTAGTTCATGATGTATTGTTGAGATATGATGTATATTGTCATACATATACTGAATTAGGAAATACACTTGTGATATATGTGTTCTGACTTGAGTGACCACATCGATGATGGTTCACTCACTGAGTTCGCAAACTCATCAAAATTTCAACGTTAATTTTCAGGTACAAAGGAGACCTAACTTCTAAGGTGATATAATAGAAGCCTAGTATAGTCAATTTTGGAAACAAGAATGGCTCAAAGGTCTGTCAGCTGATACCGGCAGAGTCTAGATAGAATACTTTTGTTTAGCATCTCCTTTCATGTTAAACTTTGTATAGAACTTTAAATTCCTAAATGTTATATTATGTATAAATATGGATTATGAAATGTAATGACAATGTAAGTAAGTTTCTTTTTGTGAATACAATGAGGAGTTTTGATCTTTGGAATCTGTATGATGCCATAATAACTTGATGTGATTGCTCTAACATGTCATTTTCATAGGGTATTTCTTGAATATCCTCTGAATGTTCAGGTATATACTCTATGATAGTGATGTGTTACAAATTTTTGATATTAGAGCATGATTTGACATCCATAGGGACATATATAAGCATTTAAACCTGACATATAATGAGAGACTTATATAGTGATCACACTTATTGTTTGTTATAGGTCATATGCTATAGGAGATTGAGTCATAGAATCAACTGACCTTGAGTCTATAGGAGCCAATAGAGAGTCTCCAATACCCCAGTCTGACCAAATGCCTTAGAGAATTCCTGAGATGAGAGAAAGGAAGTATGATAAACTTAGGAAGTAGGGGGCTGTAAACTTCTATGTAAGTACAGACCCTTCTGAGGCAGAAAGTTGGTTGGAAAGAACGGAGCGGGTATTTGATCAGATTGACGGTAAGTCTGATGAAAGGTTTAACTACGCAGTCTCATTACTTCAAAGTCTGACTTATCAATGGTTAAAGACTATTCCCAACAGCTTTACCCTACCTTGTAGATTAATGTGGGAAGACTTTTTGAAGGTCTTTAAGGAGAATTATATGTCAAAGATCTATTTGGATAGGAAGATGAAGGAATTCCTAGATCTGAAACAAGGCAATCTCACTATAGCCGAGTATAAGGTGCGGTTTAATGAGTTAATGGGTTATGCTACTGTTTTGATTCCGATTGAGGAAGATATGTGTAGGCGATTTGAGGATGGACTAAATACAAAGATCAACACAAGATTGTCTATTACCAATTTGAGTAGTTTTACTGAGTTGCGAGCTGCTTCAATTCGAATTGAACAGTTATTGAAGGATAGACAAGGAGAGTATAGGCAGGAGTTTAGAATTAAGAGACATGGTGAGTCTTAAGTTGATTCTGGCAGGATATTCAGTAAATGCTAGAATAGATTGTTCCGATCACAGACTAGATCAAGACAGTTGGAGTTTAGACTGAGAGACAATTTTGTATACGCTAGTATTGGTAGAGGTCAAGTATCAGGAGGACAAACACAAAAGATGCCTAGTTGTAAGCACTGTGGAAAGAAACATGGTGGGAAGTGTTGGAAGATATCGGGAGCTTGCTTTCATTGTGGCTTTTTCGAGCATCAGATTAAAGACTGTCTCGTAATCTTCAGAGCGCAGTCTAGAGTAAAAGGAGGATCAGTGACTGAAATAATTGTTCAACAGAGCAGAGCCAGTGGAGTAGGACAGAGAGGCATAATTAAGGGCAAAACAAGTTCAGCTGGTCCTAGTGTTAGTACAAGGGTATGAATTAACTAACCACAATCTCAAGCTAGAATCTATGCTATTACGAGATAAGAGGCTCAGAACTCCCCAGATGTTGTTGTAGGTGTGTTTCATGTCTTTAATTTTGAGGCATTTGCATTGTCAGATCCTTACATGTCTTTAATTTTAAGGCATTTGCATTGTTAGATTCAGGATCTATGTATTCATTTATCACACCACATTTGGCATCTAAACTGCATTATGAGAGAGAGATGTTGAAATGTAGCTTAGAAGTGAGTACACTGGTAGGTAGACTGTATAGTGATTAGAGAAGTGTGTAAAGGGTGCATGATTTGGGTTGATCAGGCAGAGTTAAAAGCCAATTTGATAGTATTGCAGTTGAAAGAGATAGATCATATTTTAGGTATGGATTGCCTTACTACACATAGGGTTGTAATGAACTACTACACTAAAAAGGTGAATATTGAATCTCCCACTCAATCGAGAGTAATATTTCGAGGTGTTAGTCAAGTAATGCCAGCTAGATTAATTTTCTCAATTAGTGCTTTAAGACTAATTCGAGGTGGATGTGAGGCTTATCTAACTTTTGTGATTGATACCTGAACTGAACAGATAGTACAAGATATTCCTATTATTAGGGATTTCCTATATATGGTTCCCGTTGAATTATTAGGATTATCCCCAGATAAGGAGACGGAGTTTACTATCGACCTTGTTTCAGGTACTGTTCCTATATCTATCCCTCCGTATAGGATGACACCTGTGGAACTTAAGGAACTTAAGACCCAGTTGTAGGAGTTGTTAGATAAGGGTTTTATCAGACCCAGTGTGTCACCTTAGGGAGCTATAATTTTTTTATAAAGAAGAAGGATGGGATTTTAAGATTGTGTATTGATTATAGACAGTTGAATCGAGTGATAGTGAAGAATAAATATCTTTTATCGAGAATAGATGATTTACTTGATCAGTTATAGGAAGCTCAGGTGTTTACTAAACTACATTTGAGATCGAGATATTATCAATTGAAAATAACAGAAGTCGATGTACTAAAGAGTGCATTTAGAACTAGAAACGGGCACTTTGAGTTTTTGGTGATGCCTTTTGAGTTAACAAATGCTCCGACAACTTTTATGGCATTGATGAATAAAGTGTTCCAACCTTACTTAAATCATTTTGTGACTGTATTCATAGATGATATCTTGGTATACACGAGGAGTAGAGAGAAACATTATAAGCATTTGAGGTTAGTAATACAAATAATTAGGGAAAAGCAATTGTATGCCAAGTTCAGTAAGTGTGAATTTTGGCTCGATCAAGTAGTATTCTTGGGTCATATAGTATCTGGACAAAGTATACAAGTAGACCCAACGTTTAAAACATTTCAACATAAATTGCTTCTTAAATAAAAACATTTAAAATACACTTTTAACATTCAACTGAAACGATCTGAAGTTCATATAAGACAAAAAATAAGTAATAATCTAATATTTTAATTTAAATACACGTGCAAAAATTTCCTAAAAAATTATGCCCTCTTTTTTAAAATGTGCCCTTTAGCCATTAATCTAACTTTATGTTTCATAATGGTGCTCGATTCATCTAGTTTGTCTCCAAAAATATTTTTAATGCCTATGATTTGATGATCTCTGGGCCTAAGTACTAAGGTCCACACTTTACTTCTCTCAATTTAGTCTAATTATTCATTCATTGTAAGAACCCAACTTTTATTACTAAAGGCTTTTTCTAAAATCCTAGGTTCAATATGAGAAATAAAAGTAAGATGTGATATATGTTTAAAATGATAAATAGTAATTACTCCTACAATTTGATTCAGAAGATGACTTCTTACGGGGTGTTTTGGTGATCATTTTTATGCTCTTTAAAGAATAATTTCTCTAAATCCTTAGATATACCTATATCATCTTCTTTAAAACTTTTCGAGGAGTTAAGATGGTTAGATTTATAAAAAATAACATGTATAGATTCTTCATTAATAAGAGTCATTTTATTAAATGCTATATATGCTTTACTAGTTAAGGAGTAACTTAGAAAAATTATTTTATTTTTTCCAATAAAATTTTGTAAAGTTATCTTTAATGTTAAAATATAACACTTACAACTAAACACTTTAAAATGACCAGTCTTTTAACTTTTTTTTCGTGTCAAAGCTCATAAGACATTTTATCTATAGTAGGTCTTATATAGACTCGACTAGATATATGACATGCAGTTACTACAACTTCTACTTAAAAATACTTTGAAAGATCATATTTATTTATCATTGTTCTAGCCAAATCTTGCAAAGTCCTATTTTTCTTTTCAATAATTCTATTTTGTTGAGAACTTCTAGGAGCAAGCTTGACTTTAGGCAAGGGTAGGAAGGGAACCTATTTTCACTTAGATTAGCAACTCCAGTAAGGTCAAAAAAATCCATATAAAGAAATTGCAAAGGTCTAATAAAGGTTATTAACTTTTTACCCTTCAATACGATCTTGGTTTGTCTGTTGATTTGGTAACCTCAACAAACCTTGTCTTTTTCAAGCTTGACTTTTGGAAGTCCATTAATAAGTTACTTAGATTTAAGGTTGAATATGAAATCCATGCTTACATGTCCAAACCTCCTATGCCAAATCCATGCATCTTTACTTATAAGCATTAAACATTTCATATTTTGGTTAGAGAGGTCATTAATATCAATTGCATAAATTTACCTTCTCTCTTACTTAAAAATACAATGCTATTATTAATGGTTTTAGAAAAAATGCATGATTTCTTTCAAAACATACTTTTATAATCTTTGTTTATAGTTGATTTACACTTAATAAATTATGCTTTAATCCTTATACTAAAAGGATATTGTCAATTATAATATGGTCTTCCTTACTAACTTTTTCAATATCAATTATTTTACCCTTATCATTGTCTCTAAATGTGATAAATCTTCCATTTTGTTTCTAAGAGTTGTAAATTAGGATGCTTTACTATTCATGTACCTTGAGTATACACTATCCACGTACCATCTGTTCATATTTTGTTGAGACCTAGAAAATAGAACAATCAACGTGTTTTAAGTACCCAAATAAACTCGGATCCTTAATTATTAATGTTCTTTTTTGTAACTCATATTTTTAAAGATTTACTTGCTATTCTTTGTTTTAAAAAGCAAAAATTATCGATATGTATAAGGTTACCTAAAAAATGACATATCTGCTTTATATTTGACATGAATTTATTTTATGAAAGTGAGGATCTAATGTTATTATTCATGGATGCACTCATTTGAATGATGTAATAATTGTGTATTTTCTTGGGATGGAAGTAATCTTTGACATTATAATATGTATGAGACATGTTTCTTTATTTATTTTGATGCATATGAAAAGTGTGAGCATGTGTCAAGGAATTATATGTATGGGCCTTACTTTGGTAATAATTAACTTTATGTTTAGATTAGGAATTATATATCAATGTATATGTCTTTCTATATGAGGATGTACCAAGCTCATTTACTATTTTAGGTAAAGGCTCTTCACTAGGCATGTATTTTTTCTTGACAAATGTAGTCTTAGTTGTTAGGTGTCCTATAAGTATAATCCTATGCTTATTATTGAAATTATTTTAAACTCCTAACATATTTTCTAATTTTTCATTTTCTTTAGTAAATTTAGACAAGGAGTCCATGAGAGAATTGACCTCCTTCTTTAGTGTCTCATTCTCAATTTTTAATACATCTAGGTTTTCATCATCTACAATGATAGTGTTCTTGAATGCTTTGATTTGCTTTTTATCATTTCATTCCCATTCGCTATTCATCCAAATTTTTTTTAATTTCTTCAAGTTTGAAAGACAATTATTTCCTTTCATGCTCACGATTGTTAGACTCTTAACTAGTTTGTCATAAGTTAATTTAACATTTTATCATAACTGAATTTTAAAAGTACCTTATTATCATCATTTTCCATGAAGCATATATGAGCTACTTCTCCTTCTAATTTTTCACTTTCATAGTCACTTGATTCATCCTAAGTTAGTGCTTTAAGATCCCTCTTATTCTTCTTATTATCCCTCTTCTCCTTTTATTACTCTCTCTTATATTTTATTATCTTTAAAGAGAGGCATTGAGACTTAATTTGTTGGATTTCCTATATTTAAACCATTATTGATAAAAGATTTCCAGTTTTCATCCACTTTCCCTTCCTTGAATTCTTTTCTTTTAGAGCAATTATTTCTCTTCCAATTTTTTTAATTTCTTAGTAATAAGGGCGATGTCTTCATCATTGCTTCCACTTAAGGATGTCTCATCTTCCTCACTTGATTGCTCCTTTAAGGTTTTGAATACTAGGTTCTTTTTCCTTATAAGCATTGTCTCTTTCTATCCTTTTAAGCCTCATTTTGTATGTGAAGAAAGATCTAATGAGCTCTTCTAATCGTAGTATTATTAATTTCTTAACTTTTTGTATGAATGTCACCTTGGTTTCTCAAGTCTTTAAAAGTGACATAAGCAACTTTCTCATTATTTCAATATTAGTTCAGGCTTTAAAAGACATTTGTGAGCATTAATATTTTTAATAAATCTTATATACATGTTTAATACATTTTCACCATATTTTGTTTGGAATAATTCATATTGATGAGTTAGCATGCTTACTTTACTTTCTATATATTGATTAGTACTCTCACGTGTGACTTCAAGTGTGTGCCAAATTTTAAGAGTTGTTTCACAAACAAATACCCTATTGAATTCATTCCTACCTAATGTACATAATACCTTTACTATTCAAAGAAATAAGTCTCTTATCTTGAGGTTCCCATTTTTCCTTTAGTTTGGACACTTTTTTTTGTCATCTATGACTTTTATAGGAGTGAAAAGGCCATCTAAGACTATTTCTCACTAATCAATGCTCTTAACCATTAATAAAAATTTCATTCTAGTTTTTCAATAGAGCATCATTACCATCAAATAAAGGGACTCTACTAACGTTTTGTCCCTCTTGGTTGGATGAGGATGATAATGCACTTAAGTGTGACATGGTGATTACTTTATAATCTCTTTTGAAATACTAATTTAATAGACAAACTTTGATACCATTTATTGGTTGCTAATGACATTTAAGAGGGAGGGTGAAATTAGAAATGGTAAAAGATTGGGTTGGAGATAGGATCTCCTTGGTCCTACACCCATTTCCAATAGCCCAAGCCTAACTTGAAGCATGGTAGGCCTCAAGCTTGCTTAGACTGCTCCAAAATGACATCATTTTGTTTTTTAGATATTAAAGCTTATATATTAAACTATATCATTTTGGTCAGTTTCATAAAAAAGTAATATCATTTTTACGGTGAGGGATTAAAGACCAAATATGAAGCACTGCCTTAAGCCCAATCAAACTAGGTCAGAATAGGTCAATATTGCCAAGGATATGTGACTTAAGTATTGGTTAATTTAAACAAGTAAATTTCTATTTAATGAATTCAATTGAATAATGATAAATATTTGATGAAATAAGGAAATAACTTAATATAAATCAATTGCACAATCATTTAATAATTTAAAGAACATAGAAAAGAAGAAAGGTAAACCAATTTAAAGTAATTCAATAAAGAATCCTTCACTGTATCCACTTTCTAAGACACATTTTGGAATTGCATTAAGTTTCTTCTTTTAACAAGGCAAAGAACAATCTTCTTACAATAATCTTGATTTTTACAAGTAAAAAATAACTCTCTTACAATCTTTCCCCAAGATGAAGAGTAAACTTACTTAAAAATGAATTTATAACTCGGAAGAACTTGTTTGATCACTTTGATAATCTAAGAGATCACTCACTTTAAAATAAATCAATAAATGTTCACAAAATCTTTGAATAACTATTTGAAATGTGTTTATAGAGCATTTAAATGCTTTTTCATGTCAAAATTAATGAAAAACTATGCAATTATAAACTTAAAGGTTTAAACTACCTGTTGAAACAAATAACTAATTGTTGACAATGGCTAGTTATTGTGCATCATTACACATTGGGCGACTAATGTGCAATGATGTGCATAAATTTTCTAGTCGTTAGAATATTGTTTGACTACTACTATCTATTGATCTACTAATGTATATCTTATTAGGACACTAGCTTGTCCACAGCAACATATTAGTTGACTACTATAGTAGTTATACAATCTCAATACACATTTTTTACAATTTAATCTATATTGATTGACCACTAACTTGTATAGGTTGACTAATACACCCAAAATTATAATTCTAGTATCTTCAAATGCTCAAACATAATTTTTTAATGTAAAATTGACTTAAAAATATTCTTTAAAGAATGTTTTAAGTTTCAAGAGAATTTCTTTAAAATCAAAACTTTAATTTCTCTTAACGATTGAAAAAGATCATGCATTGGGTTAAAAAGATGATGTGTTATATGTGATATGAGTCTTTAAAGTATCAAAGTAACCAATTAAGAATTACAATAAATATTACATGTTCATTTATAACCTTGTACCTTGCTCTTCCTTGGTTTTGATTTTGTTCTTTACCTTAATCGATTTAACTCCAACTTTTCTTTAATATCTTCATGAGATATCTTTTGATTTGTGCATGACCACTATTATTCTTATATTATTTTCATAAAAAACAAACTCATTAATATTACTTAGGGTGTGCTTGTTTAGTGGGTATGAAAAAAGGGGAATGGGTATGGAATGAAAGATAGAGTTTGGTAAGGAACTATGATTATAGAGTCATTATTTTGATTACTCATTTTCGGGTAATCCCCCATTCCTCTCGTAATCTAGAGGAATGAGTATCATTATTCTGTAAAACTCACGTGCCTTTTGGGCACTAGTTTCTCCTTAACTCACTAAACTCTCATAAGCAATTAACAACAACAGTACCCATCTTTACTTTTGTTTTTAAAAGCCACGTTTTTTCGTTCTTGCTCCCATCTCTCCACAAAGTAATCCCAGCCCACTATGGAAACAGTTGAAACCACGAAGTAGTAGTAGTAATTTTCTTCCTTTCTTTCTACTTCATTTTTTTGTTAATATAATTGCATATTTCTCTCTTCTGTTCTACTAGGTTTGGGTTTTCGATTCCTTACTCTTGAGTTGGGTTTATTTCTTCAGCTTTTGTCGCTTGCTATGTGTTGTGTATTGTTGCATCTGTTTAAATGTGCACATAAAACATGTTTTGTACTTCTTGTCCCTTGTTAACACCATTCTTGGGGGATTTTTCCTTTCGGTGCCCTTGCTCTCTATTGCATCTGTCCAAAGAAATCTGGGTTTTGTATTAAAGGGCTTATGGTATGAGCTGACTCCGTAAGAGATATAAACCGAATGTATTCATCTATTTCAAAAATGGATTTTTGTTTATAGATAAACCCTCGCTCTCTATTGCACCTGTCTAGAGAAATTTGGAAAAAGAAAAGAGAAAAAAGCTTTGGATCAACACTTCTTCCCTGTCTCTATCGCTCTTTTGATCGCACTTTTACCAAACATGAGGCAACTTCCATTAATTTTCACTTCTTGATTCCTTCCCAGTATTTTTTCCCTGGGAAATAAACAAATCAAATGCCCTTAACAAGGACCCATCAAAACCCCATAATCAAAACTATATTTGGGTAGTCACTGTTTTGTGTTTAAAGTCTTTATTTCATTCATTTCTGATTGGGTCAATGTCGAGTGTATACGTTCAAGCTTCAATCTTTTTTACTTTTCTCATCCGATTTTTCATAAATTCGGGCCTTTCTTCTGTTTGGTTTCTGCTCAAGCAAAGTAGTACAGTGATGGTGATTTAGCTAGAAAGAAAAATGAGAATGCTTATAGAAGAGATGCCAACAGTTTTATAGTTCATTTTGGCCTTTCAGTTTGTTCCTAGAGTTGTTGGCAACGCAGAAGGTGTCTTTTGTTCTTGTCCTTTCAGGGAGCTTTTTTCTGTATTCTAAATCACTTAGACTTAGGTTGTTTTGCTTCTTTTAGACACTGGTTCTTGAGATTTCGTTCCTTAATATTATTTTTATTTAACAGTCACTTAAGATTCCATCTTTCTCATTTAGAACCCTTCAAACTTTTCTAATTTATTCTTATTCAAGTTGATGAATTTTTTGTTTCTAGGTTTGTAGTTCTCCCATTTTACTGCGGCTGTGGAGCAACTTATCAATTAAGACATCTCAATTTTGGCCTCTCAAGAGGAATTTATATGAATCAATCCTTTATGTTTTATCCCTTTGTTTAAGTTAGGTTGAGCCTTTTCTTTTCTATCATGAACGTCCATTTTTTTTATATTTGTGATTAGAAATGTGAAACACTGGGAATTCCGATAGTATTGTCATGTTTTTTCTTTAGGATTTAAATTAATGTTAAATATGATATGCTGAATTGTGAGTGAGCCTTGTTGATTACTCTATTGTTTCCTTATTTCTTCTGAATTTTTTAAACTCAACCAAAGTGATTCCTTTTGAGCCATTGCATAATTTTCACAAAGAAATGCCTTGGAAGTGAAAGAACTATGTTTATGCACAAATGTGTTGGTGGATACTTCTGATTGCAGGAAGGAAATAATGCATGAGCTCAATGAAACTTAAGGAATTTTTAGTTGCAAATGAAAAGTAGAATTGCATGATAAAATTTTGGATGTAAAGTTTAAGGTTGATTTCAATTAGTGTTAGTAAGCTATGAAGTTTTAGGTTGTAGTTGTAAAGTTTCAATAGTTGAGCGTCTTCCTTTCAGCTTCCTCGTACTAATTCACATTAGATCTAAAGTATTCTTAATCACTGTTGCATCAAGACCAGGAATTTCATTCCCCTTCTATAGTGAACCATTTATGTTTTGCTCAAAGTTTTAGGTTATGAACTTTAGGATTAAAATATAGTTTCAGGCAATTGAAGCAACGATCGAACTGTAATTTGAATCCCTTCTGTGTAACTAGTTTCTTTTAGTTACTGCAAAAAATGGGCAGTAATTAGTAGAGTTATTAGATCTTATTCTAATTTTTTCAAAAACAAGTTGAGTATCTTCCTTTTCATTTTAGCTCTTTACTATCCACCTTTTGGGAGCTAGAAGTATATAAGCTATTTGGTTTAAAGTATGCATAGAAACTGATCTTCTTCTCGATCATCTTTCTCTATTACCTTCGCTTATTGTTTTATCTCTTTTCCACTGCTATTGCCTAGCTTTTCAACATGCCCTATCGATATGTTGGACAATCATTTTCTGAATTTTTTAATGTAGATCAACATGGCTCACCCCCTATTAACGAACGACGACACAAAATAAAGCAACTTTCAATACTTCAACAAACAACAAATAATATGATGGTTTTTTTATTTGCTATCCGTTATGTTATCTATTGTTTATACCTTTAAGAGAAGGTTCGTGAAATTAAAACAAAGGAAGAAAAATGGATTAATAGAATGAGATGGATTTTTAGATTGACCATAGATTGTGATAATGCCTGCATTAGTGAACTTCTTATGGATAGAGCAACCTTTAGGATATTGTGTGATATGGTAAGAGATGTCAGGGGTTTAAAAGACACTAGGAACATATCCATAGAAGAGGTTGTGGCAATGTTCATATACAGCTTAGCTCACCATAAAAAGAGTAGGACAATAAGCTTTCTTTTTCTCCATAGTAAAGAAACCGTGAGTCGGCAATTCCATCAAGTTCTTTATGCAATTATAAGATAACATCATATTTTGCTCAAGAAGGCATAGCTTATTACTCAAGATTGTCAAGATGAGAGATGGAAATGTTTTCTGGTAATTGAACACTATAATTAACCTATAACATTAATATCATAACTTTTATGTGCTAAATCACCTTTTACTTTTAATTTGTAGGGTTGCCTAAGAGCCTTAGATGGGATACTAATTAAAGTTACACCTCTTAATGAAGACAATCCCCGATATCGCACAAGAAAAGGATGTATTTCAACAAATGTTTTAGGTGTTTGTTGCCCAAACATATAATTCATATATGTATTACCTAGTTAGGAGGGCACTGTACACGATGGTTGTGTGCTTCGAGATGCGATCTCAAGGCCTCATGGTCTATGAGTCCCTCGAGGTAAATTTCTATTACAATATCCAATTTCATTTCTCTTTGAATTATGTTGCTTAATCATAACTTATTGCTTAATTATGAAGGATGTTATTACTTGGTTGACTCTGGATATTACAATGCAAAAGGATGTCTTGCTCCGTAACTAGGGCAATGTTATCATTTGAAAGAATTTGATGGCTATTGACTAGAGACAATAAAGGAATACTTTAAAATGAAACATTCCAAAGTAAGGAATGTTATTGAGAGATGCTTTGGATTGTTGAAAGGAAGATGGAAGATCCTTGCATCCCCTTCATTTTTCTCAATTCAAACCCAAGTTCGCATTATAAGGGTTTGTTCCCTTCTACACAACTTGATTCGCAAGTTCGTGAGCTTTGATCCATAAGAGTCAATCACTGAAGATGAAGAGGAGAGTGAGGAAGATGAGAGTGGTGAAGATGATGAAATGGAATACATCATACAAATTTGTCCAACTGATGAGTGGTTGACGTTCAGGAATATTATGGCAACCAACATGTATAATATATGGACAATTAGATCTAGTGACAATTATGTAGATTAGTAATTTAAGATATGTTTATGTCATATGCTTATTAGATTGTTGAAATGTTTTGATTTTGAATAATGTACCTAAATGTTGAACATCTCTGTTTGTTTACTATTAGTAATATATAACTGAGAGTTATTGTATTACTTTTGAAATGCACCCATGTAAACATCTCTGTTTGGTTGACTATGTGTTTATGAGTTATTAGCTTACATTGTTGTATTTAGAATTTTCAGCAAAGTTAATTTTGTTATATGTTATTTCTTTGCTAACTCTTACATTGTCGTACTTTTATTATGAATGGCTATACCTGCCCGTGGGAGAGGATGATGAGGTTGAAGCTTTGGTCGACATTTTGCAGGAACCAACTTACAATCCTTTATGGAAAGTAGATTGGGGGGGGGGGTGTTTAAGAACAATTACATGGTTGAAGTGCATAAGATGTTATTGAGCAAGATTCCCAATTTTGATAAGGATGTCAGTCCCCACATTAACTCTAAGATTAAATGGTTAAGAAACAAGTACAATCCAATTTCTGAAATTTGTATGCAAAGCGGTTGTCAGTGGGATGATGTTGAGCATAAGTTCAATTGTGAGAAACAGTGGTTTGATGAATGGTGCTTAGTAAGGACATCTAACTCAAAAGTTGATTGAACTCTTATTTTAGTAGTTTCTTTTCTCATCATTATAATATGTTCTTGTTATTACATTTTTAATCTTCTTCTTTTTATAATTCTTTTTTACAGAATTGTAAGAATGCAATTGGATTGTGAAACTTTAAATTCCCATATTTGTGGAAATTGGTCATGGTGGGGGTAAAGATAGAGCAACCGGACTCAAAGCTGAGGATATAGCTGAAGCAAGTGCTAAGGCTAACAGTCCACAAAATATGACAGTGTGTTCTTCATCGAATAGTGTAGATGAATGTGTGGTATCTGATACACATGGATCCTTAGTTATTCCTTCAAGCAGCCATGGAATAACAAGGCAAAAAAACCTGTCACCAAGAAAGGAAAGTTCTTAAAAAAAACAACACTTCAAAATATTATTGAGTCAAGGTTAGACAGCTTCACTGTTAAGTTTGAGTCTATTTGCGAACAAATGGCTTCACAATATGCAGCTGTTACAAATGCTTTTATTGTGGAGTCTAAATCTGATTCCCTAACTCATGAGAAGATGCAAGAGCTCATCAGTGAGCTTCTTAATATTGGCATATCTGAAATGGACATTGGTAAGGTTGTTTTGTTATTCTGTAATGATCCTGCTAAAGTTCAGGTTTTGTTCGCTTTTCCAAGTCATTTAAAAAGATCTTTTGTACTTAGATTCCTCTATCCATCTTCTAGTCTATGAATCATTCGAGGAAGCATATTAATATTTTTGTAAGTATTATAAACTTTTGATGCAATTGATGTTGCCTAACCAGGTTATTTTGTATTAGTTGTTAATTTTGTAGTTGTGATGCAATCAAACTTTATAGTGTTAACCTGGTTATTTTGCATGAATTGAAGACTTTTTGTTAGGGTATTTTGTATAGCTGTCATATTTTACATCTTTTACATTATCAGAAGAATGTAAATTGTATTAAACTATATTACTTGATTCTACTATAGCAATGGAATGGTGGATATTATGGTTATATCGATGAATTGTATTTATTTATTTTGGATGATTAAATTATATTTTGAGGATGTTATGTAACTAGTGATATGTTGATGCAAGAAAATATTATAACATTTTTTTCTTCAAGAGCTATCTGAAAGGAAATAGTGCAATATACTTGATTTTAAACATTTTATCATTATAAATAG
>JAOTAY010000004.1:5718846-5732323 GCA_025629805.1 Erythroxylum baracoense
TGCCGCGGTATAACCCGCAAACACACGCCGCAGTATAACCTGCAAACACCTACGGGTGGGGTGTGGGGTCCAACAATCAAAATACAATAATTCTAACAAGAGATACTTTGTTAATATTAAGTGTAATAATCAATTATACAACTATCATTATAAGGAAATTCACAGACACATAATTAATATTCTATTTAGGATCTTCATAATCGGGTTAATTTCAAGTGAATTTATTCTCTAATAAAAACCCACATAACATTAGTTTAAATATCTCTATACTTTAATTTATGATATCAATTACTTTCTTCATAAAAAATATAACTTAAAGAAATTATAATTAAGAAGAGTTTGTGAATTAATACATAAATATAAATTGAATATCATAATTACGATTTCCATAATTTCAATTACACAATAATTATTTTAGAGAGTTTACCTTTAATATTAAAACGTCAAATATAATTAATATAATACATAAAGATAAATACTAATTTTATTAATTAAATAATAATAATATCATATAAAAAATTGTAACGATTGTATTTACGAATTTTATTGACAATTCCAAAGCATGCAAATGCAATGGGACTAAGAAACGAAAATTTGTCTTCTTCCCAATTTACCCTTGTTTCTGTCCCTTATTTCTCCAATGCGACTCTCTTTAGTTCTAAAAGAAAGAAAGAAAAGACAAGAAAAAGAGACCTGTTTTTCTTTAAAGAAAATAAGAAAACCCAAAACCCTACCAGAAGTTGAAAAACCTTCTTCTCGTCGTCTATCTGTACTGTGATGCCAAATTTGGAGTGAATTTTGTCTAGTAACTTAAGAATGGTTGCTGATGGAGCCAAAAAATCCCAAACTTCGTCCATTCCTCCTCGAAAAATCAACGTCCAGAAATTCGCAGAGTCGCGGGCTCCAGAACTCGAAGCACTTCACTCAATTGTATCTCGCCGGCTAAACAATGATTTCAGGTCTCGAAGAAACAAGAGAAGAAGAACCACTTCATTCGAGAGTCAAGCTGCGAGGAAGAGACACAGAAAAAAGCAAAGGAGCACCGATCAATGCAATGCCCTGGCTTTCGAGAAGAACCCAGAAAAGCTTCCTCGTCGCATTCGTCGAAGATTTGAACTTCAAAAAAATCCTTCAAGTGGGTTCTGTACTTCAGGTGATGGGACTAAGAGATTGAGAACACATGTTTGGCATGCTAAACGGTTTACAATGACCAAGTCGTGGGGTTTCCATCTGCCTCTGGGCTTACATGGCAGGTAATGTTTTCCTTAACCTGTTTTCTTGATTATATAGACGTCTGGTTTCATATCCCAATGGAGCACCAACCAAGTGAATGCAATTCTTTTTACTTTCTAAAATAATATGTTTATCTTGTTTTTGTTGATGATTGTAACTTTCTTGTTGCAGGGGTAGAGGATCTCGGGCTTTATTGAAGTGGTTCAGAGAGGGAGTGCTCGTGCACGATGCTAGCTATTACATTGCAGTCCAATTGGAAGGCCCAGAGGCATGCATAATTTGTACTTAGTTTTTTCTTTCCCCGTGAATTTGTCATAACTGTTTACTAAAAGTGAGATGTTGAAAGCTGTGTCTGAGTATATTGGCTTTGTCCATTAGTAATGCAGATGTAACATTCATAAGCTAAGTGGCTTATAATTTCCTGGATTTGTATTCTAAAGTACTTATTGTGATACTGTACTTAGGATTCATTGTTGTCAGTACTAAGGATGGTACTGGTGCCTTCTCCTTTGGCTGAATCTTTGGATGCTAACACTTCTGTTCTATCTGGTGCTACATATGCAAATTCCATGGTAGGTTATCCATTATGTTGTCCTCCATTTTCACTTTTGGTGAAGTGGGATATTTCAAGAAGCTAGACATGAAATTCTTCTTTTTCCAGCTTCATCATGTCGGGGCACCGACTTCTCAATCAATAGCTCCCGTGGTCTATCTGTGGCGACCACCTCATATTCACAACAGAGGAACTGATGGTGATGAATCTAATTTTGAAGCATGCAATGAGGCACAAAGTTGTGAATCATGCTTAACTTGCAGCCAGGTCTGGGTGTGGATACATGTTTCAGCTTTTGATGAGGCATATGATGCTCTGAAGTTAGCTTGTCAGAAGCAGGTCTGTAATTTTTTGTTCTTTTAAATATTTTGAGTTATACCTCTCTTTTTCAATCTTTTCTTCTGGAGGCAGCCACATTGCCCGTCCTAATGCCAATGTTCTGATAAAATTATTTTCCTTGGGCTTGCAACTTTTTTTATTTAGAAAGTTCAATTTACTGAATGACTGTTAAGCTGTGATGGGACACTTCATATTATAATTATATGGACTTTAATAAGAATACATGCCCCTTTTCCATCGTTCAGTTGAATGAAACTGGTGCTACAGCTAGGTGTTTCTCACTTGATGGTCAACTTGCAAAATTTGAAGTAATGGGGTCTAAAGCATTTCAACTCCTTCAAAAGACACTGCATCCTATTTCTTGGTGAGCCACATATAGGTACATCTACATAAAATTTTGACTAGAAGAAATGGTTAATATTTGCTTAGAATTCTCACTGGTTGCAGTAGTGCAGACAATTCACTGCAGTTGAATCATGAATCTCACATGAAGAAGTTTGCTGTGCTTGAAGATGAAGAGAGCATTTCTTCATGCTCTGTGTTATCTCTTACTGTCAAGGATCCTCGTATGCTGCCTGTAAAGAGTATTGCAAATATGTTATCTTCTCCTACTTGTTTAATAAATGATTTGCCACGAGATGAAGCTAAAGAACATGCTAGCTTTCTAGAAGTTTCGGGAAACTATAAAGAGTTACCTTCACTACCATCTTCAATTCCTGATGCAAATGAAGGTCTGCTTGACAACATGTGTTTATGGGATGCTAGTTGCAGATTGAGGCCCCCAGTAGAAGAGAACATTCTTTGCTTAGAAAAGCATCACGCTCTTATGGATTTTATTTTCCTTGATGATCCCAAGGCAACAGTCTCAAAGAATTCTATTGGGTTGCAAAGTTTAAAGTGTTGTCCTATTCTTCTTCTTAAAAACAATATTGAAAAAGGCCGTTCCATGGGGTAATTCCTTTTCCTATTTAAGCTTCAGGATGCTATAACTTTAAGTGCATTTGCTTATGACTTTTCTTGTCTTAAATAAAAATATTTGACTTTTGTAGCCATTCATGCTTGACTTTTCTTGTTCTTTTAGATGGTCTATTATACTCCCTATAAGCTGGGCCAGGGTCTTCTGGATTTCATTTATCTCAAAAGGAGCTCATGCCATAGGTTTGAGAGAGAAGCGATGGGTTGCTTGTGAAGTATGCATATCTGACAACCTACGTTTATTTGATTGTGCTGTTAGAGAATGGAGTTTAATTTTCTATCTTTTGCAGGTTGGGTTGCCACATTTTCCTTCAGATTTTCCTGACTGTAGTGCATACTCTTCTTTCAAGGCAACTGAAGAAGCTGCTGTTAACCAAAAAGCAGAACGAATGCCTCCTGCCGTGAGACCTTTCAAAATTCCTATTCAACCCCCATGGAATTGCATTTATCTTACCCTTGGCAAAGATATGGTTTACAAAAATTCATTACCCAATACAAATTGTGGTGGTTGTGACACGAAATCTCTCAGCAGTCAACGCAACTCATTTGATGGAATGGTGGCAAGGACATCAACTGCAGTTACTAATTTTTTGAGTGAAATCCATTGTGACAGATTGCTTTTATTTCCTAAAGTTCCATGTGCACAGGCTAACCTTTTAGAGCTCATGAAGGGTGAAAATAAGATTGAGGATACTAGCAATAAAGTTACTCTTGACCATAAGTTATGTCTCCTTAGAGTTTTCCTCCATGCGTATAAAGAAGGTGTTTTCGAGGAGGGGGCAGTTGTGTGTGCCCCTTGTATTAGTGATGTATCATTGTGGAATTCAAGGTTTGTTCCCATCTTCTTACCCGTTACTGTTGTTGGCAATCTCTGTGATCATCTCGATTCTTTGAACATAAAACAAACACTTATCTATAAACTTACCATATTTTCTTTCCCTAGTCATTCTTACCTGGTCAAGCATCTTCTCATATACATTTTAGGGACTTTATTTTGGTTACTATTGAGAACTTTAGCAAACTCCGCCATAATATTGATTCTGATATCATAGTTATTCTCCTACAGATCAGTTGATTCCGATGGTGGCCTTCAAATTTCTCATTCAACTGAAAGGTCATACTTCAAACATCAACAATCTGGTAATTGGGAACTCCAGATACCAGAGGATGCTGCTGATAAGCAATCTCATAGATGGCCTATCGGTTTTGTGACAACTGGATTTGTACGAGGGAGGTAAGTTCTGTGTTTCTTCGTTTGCATAGATTCGTCGGTAACAATGAGATCTGGCTTTGGCATCCAACTCTTAAAATGTGCTACTTACCGACATGCAGCAAGAAGCCAGTGGCCCAGGCTTTCTGCGAGGCAACTCTATTGGCCCGCCTCAGGGAGGAGCAGTGGAAAGAGATGCCCATGGAACATAGGAGGAAGGAAATATATGTTCTTGTTAGAAACTTGAGGTCTTCTGCATACAGACTTGCTCTTGCCACCATTATCCTGGAACAACAATCAGAAGATGTGGAATTTTTGTGAGATGCCCCAATGGATGGTACGCTTTAAATTGAAGGAGGTTTTGACGCAGGTGCAGAGAGAGAAAGAGGAAGAGATGCTTGTAACATGAGATTGAGAGGTCTCTTAAAATTTTGGAAAACGTTTCATTTTTACCACGTCTAATTATATTAAATAGTAAGGTTTCTATCACAATTTAAAAAAAAAAGAAAAAATTTCATTGCTAATCAAGCTTAGACATCATATAACAACTTACAAGATGCATCACTGTCACAACATGCATCGCCTTACATGAACCTAAGAGGACTGAATGCGATGTATCTTACAACTTTTGAATCACGGTAATAGTAAATACACCCTTCATTAACACCAAGTTCCAGTCAAGATTCACTCTCGGGCTGTAGCTAAAAGATGCATTTTGTGGCCATGAATTTCTCCATATTATGGGTAAACAAGTGTCTTTTTAACGAGTTTCCTCTAAGGAGTCTGATTTCATTCCCACCATATTAAGAAGATGTAACACTTGAAAGTTGTGTAGAAGATAATTCTATTACCCTTCAATCTCACGTATGTTTGACTAGCCCAGTTAATTATTTCCTGCCAATCAGTTGTAATACAGAACACATTCATCAGATGTTACATTTTGGACCAAACTGTGGATGAGTAATGACAGTTGAAGAAGAGATGTGGGATAGTCTCCATTGTATCCTTGCCCCTCAGATCTCTGTATAACCCTAGATAAGAAGCATTATTGAATTGGAGGGTGTTACTCGACATTCAAAGATATCCTCCCTACTATCAGAATTGTAATAAGGGAGTTGCTGCTCCAAGTAGCTGGAACCCTTGAAGTTGTATCTCCACTTGTTACCTTGAATTACATCCTTAACCTTAGAGGGAATTTTGATTCTCAGGGAATTGAGCCTCTCACGTATAGTGGACTATGAGTTGTCCAATTATCAAATCATAACCAGGTTGAGTTTCCATTCCTTACTTGTACTTGACACAGGGGTAGATTTTATCCCTCTTTCTAATCATCTAAGTAAAACACTGGGAATGCTCCCTTTCAGTTTCCAACTGCCAAAAGCTTTGGTCTCTCAAGTAGTACTAATTAATCTATTTGACCCATAATGCTTCCTTATCCTTAAATGCCCTCTAGATCCTCTTAGAGATTAGGGTCGATTGGATAGCCTGCAATGTAGCTAGCTCCACTCGCCCTTTTTGTTTCAGTACATAAAGGTCCAGCTATTTGACTTTAGCTTCTTTGTAATTATTCGCCATGCCTGACAATAATAATTTTTCATACATCTCTCAATTTCCTTATTCATTCTACTAGTATTAATAAGCGAGTGCTCTAATAAGTGTGTACATTTCTCAATACTAATTGAATTAGTGAAAGCCTCCCTGCCATTGATAGTGACTTATATGCCAAGCATTGATCCCCTTTTGAACATCTTTAACAGCTTGTTTAGTTCAAGGAATGAAATAGATAGGGAATAGAATAATTATTCTTACAAATAGAAAAGATGAAGAATAGAAGGGAATAGAATAGAGAAAGAATTTCTATTCCAATATTTGGTTTGAAAATATAAGCTTGGAATAAGAAAGGAATAAGTAACAAAAAGACCAAAATGCCCTTATCATTATATTATTATTATTAACTTTATTATTCTTATTATTGTTAAATATTGTTATAAATTTTCTACTTATTATTAAATTATTAATTTTTTATTCTTAACTATATTATTAAACTTATTATTATTATTATTATTTGTAATTATTATTATTATTAATAATTATTAATAAATTTTTTACTTATTATTATTATTATTATTGTTATTATTATTATTATTGTTGTTATTATTAATTATTGTTATAAATTTTCTACTTATTATTATTAATATTTTTATTTTTATTATTTTTATTATAAATTTCATTATATGAAATTAATTATCTTATTATTATTATTATTATTATTATTATTATTATTATTATTATTATTATTATTATTATTATTAATTGTCATTATTATTATTTATTATTGTATAAATTTTCTACTTATTATTATTAATATTATTATTTTTCTGATTAAATTTATTATACAAAATTAATTATCTTATTATTATTATTATTTATTATTTTTATTATTATTAATAATTATTTTAAATTTTGTACTTATTATTATTTTTATTATAAGAAATTAATTATCTTATTATTATTATTATTATTATTATTATTATTTATGAGAAGGATAAAGTTGTCTTCAATTGGAATAGCTATTCTTGAAAAAGTTAAAGATAGGTAGAAATGGGTTTTATGTATTCCTCAAAATTTAAGAATAGCTATTCCTAATGCATAGCTATTCTAGATTTAGTTTCTAGCCAAACATAGGTTTAGAAATATGTTAGGAATATATTAGGAATAGAATAGCTATTCCTTTATACCAAACATCCCCTAAATATAAGCTACATTATTGGTTCTAGATACGTATAATTGAAGAATTAATCTACAAAAGCTACCAGGATAGTAACCAAGGGGTTAATTATTAAAATTTTAATTTATTCAATTTTATAACACTAGTTCAAACTTTAAAAAATAGCATTAAAATATTTTAACTTTTAATTTTTTAACAAAAATAACCCGATGTTAAGTTTTTTATTCCACGTCAGATTAATATTTTTATCACATGACTTTCACATATTGTATCATATCGAGGATGAATTTTATTATTTTATAAATTAAAAATATTAAAAACTTCACAATAACAAAATTTGGTAAAGTTTAAAATTTTATGATTATCTCTAATCTTATTACTAAGAGTCATTTATGCTCAGGAAAATAATATACTATATAAATAAATAAATAAACCAAATTATCAATGTTTTAAAAATTAAAATGGAAATTAAATCAGCTAAAGATTAAATAAAATTAAAAATTTAGAATATAATTGAAAAAGATTATCTTTACCTATCAAAGAACTTAAAAATTAATTGAAAAATGACATTGTTAATTGAAAATTTATTTATTTATTTTAGTTTATAAGAATTTATTAATTTACAAAAATTTACAAATATTTAATTAAGAAATTGATGCAAGAAATCAAAAAAAAAAATTTAAAATCCAATTAAAAAATTAGATTAAACCGGTTGAGTTTTTTAATCATTGATATTAATAAATAATCTTACATATAAGTTATAGATAAATTATTGTGGTATTTTTTTATTAAAGATCTAACTATATAACTATTATTTAATTAACTTTTCATGATTATTATAATCTATATTGATTAAGGAAGCACGAACGTGACAAGCACTAAGTGCTCAGTAGTTGAATTGTTGAATAAATAATAAAAAGTACGATCGAGATGAATCCTACCATTTCCTACCATTCAAGGTTGGATTTCAAATGATTCTTCATTTTCAACTCATCGATTCAAACCGACTTTCAAATACGATGGAGCCAATGGTTAACGTCAACTCTTCAGCTACCATACTGTTAGAGTTTGTTAGGTGTAACCATAACTTTTGTGTATATTCCTTAGTTGACATGTATATCTTTATATAGGCAAGTGAATATTGTGTATATCTGTAGCTTGATCTTAGGAGCAAGTTTAGGGAAGATTTGTGTATATATTTTGCTGGCTTTCTGATTAATAAAGATTAGCAGACAAAAATTCTCCCGTGCTCTTTTCTTGACATGGTATCAAAGCCACCATGGGAGACAAAGTAGAACCAAACAAAAAGTCATCTTTTCCATATGACTTAAATTCGAATGACAACCCTGGAATTTGCATCACGCCGGTGCAATTGAGGGGAGAAAATTTTGAAGAATGGGCTCGTGCTATGCGCGTGTCTCTAAGAGCTCGTCGGAAGTGGGGTTTCGTTGAAGGGACGATCACAAAGCTTGTAGACATGACCCCTGAAATCGAAGATTGGTGGACAGTGCAGTCCATGCTCGTCTCGTGGGTGATGAATACAATCGAGTCATCTCTACGCTCGACAATATCCTATGCAGAGAATGTAAAAGATCTGTGGAACGATTTGCAGGAAAGGTTTTCGGTGGTGAATGGACCAAGAATCCAGCAATTGAAGAATGATCTTGCTGAATGTAAGCAACGAGGTCTTCCAATAATGACTTACTATGGAAAGATGAAAGCTTTATGGGATGAACTGTTCGTTTATGAGACAATTCTTACATGTAAATGTGCAGGATGCAAGTGTGACATAGAAAAAGAACTCTAGAAGAGGCGTGAACAGGAGATGGTTCATCAATTTTTGATGGGCTTAGACCCGACTGTGTATGGGACGGCTTGTTCGAATGTATTAGCCGCTGACCCGTTGCTCTCATTGAACTGTGTGTATCAGGTCATGGTACAGGAAGAAAGATTGAAAAGCTTTGCTCTCACCAAAGAGGCACCAATTGAGGTTATGGGGCTCGTTGCTCAAATCCAATATAAAGCATCAGGTCGAGGAGAGGTGAAGGCCAAGGTTGTGATTTGTTCACAATGCAACAAGCCTGGGCACGAAGCGTCTAATTGCTTCCAAATAATAGGATACCCAGAATGGTGGGAGCGCTCACGTGGTGATGGACGAGGTGGGGACCGTGGCAGAGGAACCCAGCAGAACTGGCGTGGTGGTGGTCGAGGCCGAGGAGGTGGCTTGAGAGCTAATGTTGCGCAGACATCGACAAGAGGTAACTCGAGCCACAACGAAGAAAAATCAGATTTGTCATTCAATTCTGCTGATATTACAACTGAACAATGGCAGACCTTGATGAATTTTATAAGCACTCAAAAACCAGGTGCTAGTGGCACAAATGAAAAGATGACAGGTAAACATAAAAACTTGTCCTGGATTATCGATACAGGCGCATCGAATCATATGACGGGAACACTAGAAGGGCTTCTAGACGTGCGCAAGATGCCAAGTTGTCCTGTTGGTTTACCAAACGGGAATGAAGCATTTGCAACCAAGATTGGATCAGTTTGTCTTTATGACAACTTTATTTTGAAAGATGTGCTTTATGTCCAGGGTCTAACTTGCAATTTAATATCTGTGTCCCAACTTATTGATCATGAAAAATGTCTTGTCCAATTCACAAATAATTTGTGTGTGATACAGGACTTAGCCTCGAGGACGCTGATTGGAGCGGGTGAGCGCAGTGATGGACTCTATTTTTTTTTAGGGATACCGAAGATAAAGGCCCTACAAACTGGTGGAAATGGATCGTTCGAGACTTGGCATGCAAGAATGGGTCATCCATCCATGAAGTCAACCAAGTTAGTTCCCGTAATGAATTCCAAAATTAGTAGTGATTTTATGAATAAAGGATGTGAAATTTGTCATAGAGCTAAGCAGAAACGTGAACAATTTATGATTAGTGATTATAAAGCTGCTAGTGCTTTTGAATTGATACATTGCGATTTGTGGGGACCTTATAGAGTTAAATCCTCTCGTGGAGCGTCATATTTTCTAACTATTGTTGATGATTTTCCCATGCAGTTTGGATTTATCTATTGGTTGACAAAACTGAAGTGACACAATCTTTTAAACAATTTTTTGTTATGACTGAGAGGCAATTCAATAAGAAAGTAAAAATTGTTAGAAGTGACAATAGAACAATGTTTACTTGTATGAATGAATATTTTCTGGAAAATGGTATTGTCTTTTAAACCTTGTGTACTGGGACACCCTAACAAAATGAGTTTGTAGAAAGAAAGCATGGGCATATTTTGAATGTGGCTAGGGCACTACGTTTCCAAGGTAATCTCCCTGTCAGTTTTTGGGGGGAATGTGTTTTAGGAGCTGGTTATCTGATAAATAGAACTCCATCTTCTATTCGGCGTGGAAAGAGTCCTTTTGAAGTCTTACTTGGTGAAACACCCTCCTATGACCATTTGCGTATATTCGGGTGCCTTTGTTATGCTCATAACCAGAAAACCAAAGGCGACAAATTTGCTAGTCGTAGTAGGGAATGCATTTTTATAGGATATCCATATGGCAAGAAAGGGTGGAAATTGTACGACTTGGAGACCAAGCAATTTTTTGTGTCACCAGATGTCATTTTTTATGAAAAAGAATTTCTCTTTGCCTCTGTGGAGCATTCCGTGCAACCATCTAGAGAAAACCCCACTAGTATGATCATTGATCATATTGATGATTTTGAGAATATTGAAGCAAGGGGGGTAATCACGATGAGCATGTTGATGAAGAGTCTGACCAAGCGACAGGCGTGTTGTCGCCACAACTCTCATATGATGCGACTCCCTTACCAGAATCGCACCCTCAGCAAGTCGAAGCAGGTGAAGAGAGAGAAGGTGGAGAAGAAGAACTAGGTAAGGGTAAACGTCAGAAGCATCCCTTGCTCTTATTGAAGGACTTTGTCACTCACACCATTCGAAAAACGAGCCCATCGCGAAATTCATCTGTCTCCCAATGTCCCTCAGGTACTCCTTATCCCCTTGCACACTTTGTGAGTTGTGATAAATTCTCTGTGGGCCACAAAAATTTTCTTGCAGCAATTACTGCGGAACAGGAACCAGTACACTTTTCCGATGCAGTGAAGGTAGACAAATGGCGTTCTGCCATGAATAAAGAAATTGAAGCTTTGGAAAATAATGGGACCTGGATAATCACTAATTTACCTCCTGGTAAAAAGGCTATAGGCTGCAAATGGGTCTATAAGATCAAATATCATTCAGATGGGACGGTTGAACGATATAAGGCTCGCTTGGTTATTTTTGGCAATCATCAAGTGGAAGGCATTGATTACACAGATACTTTTGCTCCAGTTGCTAAAATGGTTACTGTTAGAACTTTCTTGGTAGTTACAGCCGTAAAGAAGTGGGAAATACACCAGATGGGTGTACATAATGCATTCTTGCATGGAGACCTCAATGAAGAGGTTTATATGAAATTGCCTCCTGGTTTTCATGTGACACAGCCAGGAAAAGTTTGTTGTTTGAAGAGGTCACTTTATGGTTTGAAACAAGCTCCCCGTTGTTGGTTTGCCAAATTATCCACTGCCCTGAAAGCCTATGGTTTTGTTCAATCCTGTGCGGACTACTCACTTTTTTCATTCCATAAAGGTGAGATTTAGCTCAATGTTTTAGTTTATGTTGACGACTTGATTGTTTCGGGCAATGATAATCAGGCGATTCACACCTTTAAACACTATCTCAGCACATGTTTTCACATGAAAAATTTGGGGACTCTAAAATATTTTTTGGGTGTTGAAGTTGCCCAACATCCCACTGGTATCTTCCTGTGTCAACGGAAGTATATCCTGGATATTATCTCTGAAGTTGGTCTGTTGGGAGGAAAACCCGTAATGATTCCTATGGAGCAGAATCAGAAGCTTGCTCTTGCCACTGGCCCATGTTTAGATGATCCTAAGCACTATCGACAATTGGTCGGTCGACTGATATATCTATGTTTTACTCGCCTGGAGCTATCTTATAGTGTTCATCTTTTATCTCAGTTCATGCATCAACCCAGGCAGGAGCATTGGGAAGCTGCTTTGAGAGTAGTACGATACTTGAAAGGAAATCCAGGACAGGGCATATTATTACAGTCTTCGTCTGACTTACGACTTCTTGCTTGGTGTGACTCAGATTGGGCAGGATGCCCTTTGACGCGTCGGTCACTTACAGGATGGTTTGTTCAGCTTGGGGATTCTCCTGTGTCTTGGAAGACTAAGAAGCAACCTATTGTATCCTGATCCTCGGCGGAGGCCGAGTATAGATCGATGGCTATGACTACATGTGAGCTGAAGTGGCTAAAGGAGATTCTTCGAAACTTGGGTGTGTCTCATTCTCTGCCTATGATGTTGCATTGTGATAGCCAGGCGGCTCTACATATAGCTAAAAACCCTGTTTTTCATGAACGGACAAAGCACATTGAAGTTGACTGTCATTTTATTCGTGATGAGATCTTATCTGGTAATATTCAAACAACCTTTGTTCGCTCCCAAACACAGCTTGCTGATTTGTTTACGAAAGCGTTGGGTAAACCTCAGTACGATCATTTTCTTCGCAAGTTGGGCATTACGAACCTTCATGCACCAACTTGAGGGGGGGTGTTAGAGTTTGTTAGGTGGAAACATATCTTTTGTGTATATTCCTTAGTTGGCATGTATTTCTTTATATAGGCAAGTGAATATTGTGTATATCGGTAGCTTGATCGTAGGAGCAAGTTTAGGGAAGATTTGTTGTATATATTTCGCTGATAATGAAAAACGATAGGAAGAAATTCTCCGATATTCTTTTCTTGACAGACTTGGGGCTATGGCCGGTTGAGAACTTTCTGCATTTCCTGCCACATTGTTATGGCGCAATTTGATAGTATTGCCGCGGATGTGCTTTTGTGAGTGCTCTTTGATGGCTGCAACCTCTTGCTTTTTCATTGTCTTGATTTTCCTTCCTTCAGTTATTGGAAAGTACTGAATGGAGATGATTAGTACAAATAGAATAGCATATGTGCAAATATTTTGGGCTTGTGCCATTACAAAACAAGATGGAGATTGGATATTTTTCGTAACTATTGGACAAGAGAAGAAGCTCAAAGGGTTTAATGTATGATAGTTTGAGAGGGCCGAAGAATAGTTTAAGTTGTAGGAAACTGTAGTTAGAGGAGGATGTGCTTACTTGGGACTAATAAAAGATGCAAGCTACCAAATGGATGTGTTAACGTATTGGATGAAACGCTGCATATGTCTGTTGGTTTTGTTAAAAAAAAACAGTTATGTATGTCAGTTATGTTGGCAGTTCACTACAGTTATGTTTGATTTATTGTTGGATATGTTGTACGTAAAAGTATGTTGTTAGCAATTTTTGTGAATAGAAAAAAGCTTGCACCTTTCTGCAGTGTCGAAAA
>JAOTAY010000004.1:5740835-5776456 GCA_025629805.1 Erythroxylum baracoense
CCTCACTGAGTTCGCAAACTCACCCAACATTGCAACTATTTTTCAGGACCGAGGGACGTAGACTCCTAGCTCCAGAGGGATTTTCTGAGACTGTGTGGCCCAGATTGACGAGGGAGCTATGGCACACAGGTGGGTCAGTTGACATACCAGATTTTGAGGATGACCTAGTTAGGAGTTTTGTACAGTTTTTGGCATAGTACATGTATTAGGGTTTCCATATGTACAGACTGTACACATATGTATATACAGTTGTTTTGGAGTAATGAAAAGTGGATTTTGGTTTTTAAAATATTGTGAATTTCATTTACTGGTTCTTATTCTTTTAATGTATGTGATGCCATGTGGAGTTTGATAGTTGTTTCACGTAGCGTTCCATTATCTTAGGTTATGTGTCGGAATGACCCACGGGCGTTCCGGTGCGTATCCTAGGGTAATGGGGGGTTACATTTTCCCTTCCTAATAACAATGTTCTGATTGTTCTGATAAAGTTATTTTCCTTGGACTCCTTAGGCCAGCATATCTTTTTATCTAGAAAGTTCAATTTACTAAATGACTGTTAAGTTGTGATGGGATCTTATTATAATTATATGGAATTTAATATGAACACATGCCCTTTTTCCATTGTCTAGTGGAATAAAACTAGTGCTACAGCTAGGTGTTTCTCACTTGAGGTTCAAGTTGCAAAATTTGAAGTAATGGGGTCTAAAACATTTCAGCTTCTTTAAAAGACACCGCATCCTATTTCTTAGTGAGCCACATATAGGTACATCTACATAAAATTTTGACTAGAAGAAACATTTAATATTTGCTTAGAATTCTCACTTGTTGCAGTAGTACAAATAATTCACTATGGTTAAGTCTTGAATCTCACATGAAGAAGTTTGTTGTGTTTGAAGATGAGGAGAGCATTTCTTCATGTTCTGTGTTATCTCTTACAGTCAAGGATCCTCGTATGCTGCCTATAAAGATTATTGCAGATATGTTATCTTCTCTTACTTGTTTAATAAATGATTTGGCACAAGATGAAGCTAAAGAACATGCTAACTTTCTAGAATTTCCGAGAAACCATAAAAAGTTAGTTTCACTATCTTAAATTCCTGAGGCGAATGAAGGTTTGCTTGAAAACATGTGTTTATGGGTTTCTAATGGTAGATTGAGTCCCCCAGTAGATGGCTTATCAATTTTGTGACAATTGGATTTATACGAGGGAGGTAAGTTTTGTGTTTCTTCGTTTGCATAGATTAGTCGATAATAGTGATATTTGGATTTGGCATCCAACTCTTAGAGTGTGCAACTTATTGACATGTAACAAGAAGTTAGTGGCATAGGTTTTCTACAAGGCAACTCTACTGGCCCACCTCAGGGAGGAGTAATGGAAAGAGATGCCTATGGAGGAGAGGAGAAAGGAAATATATGTTCTTATTAGGAACTTGAGATCTTCTGCCTACAAACTTGTTCTTGCCACTATTATCCTGGAACAATAACCAGAAGATGTGGAATTTCTATAGGATGCTCCAATGAATAGTATTCTTTAACTTTAAGGAGGTTTTAACGCTGGTGCAGAAAGAGAAAGAGGAAGAGATGCTTATAACATGAGATTGAGAGGTCTCCAAATATTTTGGAAAATTTATCATTTTTACCATGTCTAATTTTATAAAATAGTAAAGTTTCTATCACAGAATTTAAAAAAAGAACTGAAAAAATTTAATTACTAATCAAGCTTAGACAACATTCAACAACTCACAAGATGCATGACTGTCACAATGTTCATCACCTTACATGAACCTACAAGGACTGAATCTGATGTATTTTACCATTTGTAAGTCACAGTAATAAAACATACACCCTTCATTAGGACACCAAGTTCCAGTCAAGATTCAATCTCGGGCTATATCTAAAAATACATTTTGTGGCCATGAAGAATTTCTCCATATTATAGGTAAACAACTATCTTTTTGTTGAGTTTCCTTTAAAGAGTCTAATTTCTTTCCGACCATATTAAGTAGACGTAACATTTGAAAGTTATTCAAAAGATAATTCTATTACCCTTCAATCTCACGTATGTTTGACTAGCCCAGTTGCAACACAAAACATATTCATCAAATGTTATATTTTGGACTAAACTGTGGATGAGTAATGACACTTAAAGAAGACATCTGGGATAGTCTCCAACATATACTTTCCCTTTAGAGATAGATCTTTGTATAATCTTAGACAGGAAGCATTATTGAGTTGGAAGCTGTTACTCGACAAAGAATCCTGTCATCGTCCCTACTACTTGAATTTTAATCATAGAGTTGTCCTAAGTAGTAAGAACCTTGAATTTGTATCTCCACCTGTCACCTTGAATTACACAACCTTAAAGGAAATTCTGTTTCTTAGGGAAATGAGCTCTCTCTCACGTATAATGGACTATGATTTGTCCAATTATCCTACCATAATCAGGTTAAGTTCCTATTCCCCACTTGTATTTTGATATGGGGGTTAACTTGATCCCTCTTTCTAATCATCTGAGTAAAACACTAGGAATGCTTCCTTTTAGTTTCCAACTGTCAAAAGCTTTGGTCTCTCAAGTATATTCATTAATCAATTTGCTCTATAATGCTTCCATATCCTTAAATACCCTCTAGATCCTCTTAGATATTAGGATTGATTAGATAGACTACAATGTAGCTAGCCCCACTCTCCCCTTTTGTTTTGGTACACAAAGGTCCAATCATTTGACTTAGCTCCTTTGTAATCAATCACCGGGCATACCCAACTATAAGAAGTTTTTCATACATCTCTCAATTTTCTTATTCATTCTAGTATGCAAAAATAAGTGAGTGCTCCAATAAGTGTATGTATTCCTCAATAATGATTGAATTAACTAAAGCCTCCTTGTCAATGATAATGACTTATTTTGTCAAACATTGATCCTCTTTTTAAATATTCTAAGAGAGGAAGACAATTTTCATATTTTGGTTTCCTTGAGGTTATTGGCACCTCAAGGTACTTGAATAGCATATTCTGCTTAATTAGTCCCATCATACAGTAAAGAGTCTTTATATCCTGAACATCAGAAGATAGGTATATCTTGCTTTTATTGGTATTGACCATCAGCCCGTATACATCTGAGAATTTCCTTAGTGTATCCATCATCACCCCAAGCAGAAAAAGTCAGCCTTGCTAAATAAGATCAAATCATTTGCAAAAGTTAGGTGTGTAATTTACATTGGCTGCATTTAGGATGATGAGAAAATTTGGAGTTATTTGAAATGTTGACCTAAAGCATTCTTGCAAATAGTTTAATGGCTAAAGTGAATAAGGAAGGGGATAGAGGATCCCCTTGTCTTATTCTTTTAGCACCCCTAAAAATCTTAAAAGGGAATTCATTCACTAATAATATACTGAATAAGGTAGTGATTAGACATGCTCTTATCCAATCAACAAACAAAGAAGGTAACCCAAAAATTTGTAAACTATAAAGAATGAAGTTCCATTGGATTGAGTTAAATTCCTTGAAGAAGTCTATCTTAATTGGACAACCCTTGATGGCTCTCCTAATTTACAATCTTTCATCAATTCCTGAACCATCAGAATATTATTGCTTATAGACATGTCCTCTATAAATGCCCCCTACAAATATCAATCACATTTTAAAAGCATTCTTCAATTTACTAGTTGTGATCTTGGATATCACCTTATAGACTTTGTTACAATAGAAAATTAGGCGATAGTCATTTAGATTGGTTGAGTTGGAGGTTTTAGGGATTAGGCAAATGTAACTCCTTTAATTATTTTCCTACTTCCAAAGAATTTTTGGACTGTTTCAGTGACTAATCTATTAGTGATACTCCAAGAGGTTTGAAAGAAATGAGCGTTAAACCCATTCAACCCAGTAGATTTATTTAGATTAAGATTGAACATGGTCTCCTTAATCTCCTAGTTTGTTACTGCTCTCATTAGTAACTCATTTGTCTCTTGATTTAAGCTTCTTTTAGCTACCCTACCATATCAAACTTCATGGGTCCTTCATCCAAACACTTCTCCAGTAGCTTCTGATAGTAACTAACAAGTAATTTTTGTATATGATCTTTATTCACAATAAGGTGCCCATCTTCATTTATAAGACAAACAATTTTGTTCATGTTCCTCTTAGCTAAGATAATATTGAAAGATGTTGGAGTTAGTGTACCCCTCTTCAAGTCATTCCACCCTTGATGTTTGTCTTAGCAATGAGGTATGCCTTTAAAGAGTATGGTTATATTCCTCTAATTTCTTCATTTCGTATGATCTTAACATATGATTGTTGGGGTTATGGTAACATTCTTCCTCTAAGCTTCTTATGCCTTCTTTGGTAGTTTGGAGAATCATTCTTTTCATAAGCAATTATTTTGTGAAAAATCTTGAGCATACCCCTCACTATCTGTAACTTTCTTAAAAGTTGATAAACTTTGTAGCCTTTAACCTCAGTATCCTAAACATTCTTTACTAACTCAAAGAGACCCTCTTTCTCTATGAGAAAATTTAAAAACTTGAAGGGTGCCTTAGAAAGGGGATTGGAGTTAAGTTTAGCCACTTCCATTATGGAATACTTTGAAAATAATGGGGCCCTAAACTAAGCTACAGACTCGAGAAAGTGACTTAACTAAAGCTAATTCACTATCGCCCTCTTCTTTATGAACCAAGCTCCAAACTGTTTATTTGACCAAGTATAGAAATTTTTGGTATTGTTTAGATCCGTAGCCCTTTCCTATTAATCACTCGGTTCAATTCTTTTCCAATACCTTTGAATTTTCCTCTTGCTCCCTTTGCTTCACCCACATAAAATATATAATTGAAATCTCATACTAGCATCTACGATTTAGTCACGGTGTTATGTAGTAATTCCAACTCTTCCCTCAGTTAGACTCTTTGGAAGCCAAAGTTGGAAGCATAGATGGTTGACACGTTAAAGAGGACAATTATCCCATCCAAGTCATATGTAAAATGAATTAGTTGATCCATGATCCTTGGATTCAAAACTTGAACTAATGTATGTTTATAGGCTAGCATTATTCAACCGTTTTAGTGCTGTGTATGATTAAAACAAAAACTTCGATTCCTTCCCTAAAATTCCATATTTTCTTTAATTTTCCTAACATTTACCTTAGTTTCTATAAGTCCTAAAATCATTGGTTTTTTCTCCTCAATTATGTCCTTAATGGCTTGTCTTCTTATGGTCCCTGCTCTAGTATTTTGATTCAATTGGCATTGTTGGAGAATTTGAATTCGAAATTATTATCCTCAGTTAGGAGGGTCTTCTTTAGCCCCCTCCTTCCCTAATTAAACATTGCCCAATTCTGGATTTAGAGAAATGTTGATTTGTTTCCTATAAAATAATTGACCAGTTAAGACAACCAGACGATTATTCCCACTTGCAGCATCTCTAGTAGAGGAGCCTGTCGACTATAGAAGACTAGAAGAACATCAATTTTTCATTGAGTAGAGAGTTTGACATTACACTTTCTATGAGTTCTTGGGTACACTACCCGTACTAACCGACACCCCTTGTTTGCTTGTTCTATTAAGTTCAAGGTGCCATAATTAGAAACATTTTCCATAGGACACTTCCTATTTAGGTGCGATTAGAGCTAAAAAGACCCAAGGTTGGCTAGAGCTGAGCTTCGATGGTTTAGGGAATTTGATGTTTTAGGGATTTCAGTGGTTTTGTAATGAGGATTTTGATGGTTTTTGGTTATTATATTGGTTAGCTGTTGTTTTCGTGGTTCTAATTTGGGAAAAATTGACTTATGAAGGCATTATATAGACATATAACTAATTTGGGTATCATGCTCTTTGCTTTGGACAAGTATAAATATAAGTTAATCCTTTTATGTTTTTTAATTTTCGTTTTTTTAAGGAATAGAATCTCCCATGAATCACTTGAATTACCTTTCTTCTCTTACATTTGCAAATATTAATCATTGAAAGATTATACTTTTAAAAAACAATTCAATAATTTATATATTTTAAAATTTCGTATTCCTTAAAGTTTTCAATTATAGAAATATGAAACTATTGAAGCCTAATACCTCTATTCTTTCAAGAGATGTCTCAAATTTTGAATCTTTTAGTGGTTTGATCTATTTTTTAAAAGCTATAAATTAATATTTTAGCAAAATATTCTCATAATCAATTCATTAATCCTTATAATTATTTTTGGTAATTTCTATTTTTTGATGAAATAATCAGTTTAAATTCTATGAAAAAATTTATGTAGAAACTAATGGAAGGGATTATAGAGATTACAGAGTTAAATATGAATTTTTTCAAAAATTAAATTGTAACAATGTGCATATTATTTAATTATAAATTAAATATCTTAATTCTATTGAAACAATCAAGCCAGGTTTACTGGAATTGGAACCTGGTCTAATGAGTAAAAATCTAATATAACAATCAAAGATCAATTCAGTGTCCTCGTTCATTCTCTTCTATTGTTAAATTCCAAAAAGAAAACTACAGAGGTTTCAAAATCTTATTCTTCTGGCCTGTCCCACTTGAAATTCAATTCGAATTTTTTGAAATTTCTCGAGTTCGTGTGGAAAAGTTTGATGATGAGGATTAAATCTCAGGCTTTGTTCCAATAGAGCAAAAAGAAGAAGGCATCAAGTCAAATTAGTATGGCCACCGTCTTTCTTTACATTTTGACTCTTAAAGGATTTAAGTTCAAACGTTGTCGTGTTTAGAGACCTTGATGGTTTGTTATACGTTGTCGTTTTTTGAGATTGGCTCTTATTGTTTTTGTAAACATTGTCGTTTTATACTATTAGCTCTTGATATAAGAGAGTGTTAATGCTCTCCTATTGTTGTTCTTCTCTTTTCTTCTTATTATTAATCAATTTAATTTTTTTCAAAAAAAGTTCACAAGCTGATTGCATTTTAGGTGGCTGAAGAGCAGAGGGGATAATAGGGGTCTAAGCGCTTAGCTATTAGCCTTTTGGGTTAGTCGCAGCCTACATATTCAAATCAAAATATTTTACCTCCCTATTGTTTGCATCAATGCATCTTTAGGAACAACTACTTAGACAAAACATTTGACAAGATAAATAATATAAACGTGATCACATCACCAAAATTAATACATGTAAAGATAATGAGGGGATAACTTATTGGGTTAGTATGTGGTCATAATGTTAAGTTTATGTGTGAATAAATTATTGATATTTTAACTTTAGTTTGATGGGGGAAGGTAAGTGCATCATTACAAGTTCTATCTCTATTTATGCTTTTCCCTGATACTTCGACCTTATGACCCATTTTATGCTCTATTTTGTCAATAATAGGTAATTCTAACACCTCAACTAAATAATCCATATGATGCTTATTTTACCACTAATAGGTAACCTTAGCACCTCAACTAGAATAGCCTACTTAAAATTCATTTTCAATAATCAATAGAGTTGTCTGTAGTTTATTTTAACATGTGTACTTACGAATATTAACATATGTTGGTATCTATTGCATTATCAAAGCATATAGTTTACGTCATACTAAAGTAACTTTTGATTAATGTAGTGGTATTTATAGTATAATGTAAGGATAATATCGTATATTGTTGTTTAAAAATAAATGCAAAGATTGTGTTGTGGTATTTTTCAATATATATTTTTTATTTCTCATAGGTTTTCACAAAGGTATCTTTGTTGCCAAGGGAAATGAATTTTGGAAATTCTATAAAATTATCATTCATCCTTATTAATAGAATTTCCCTAATTATATATTGTAACTAACAAATTAAAAAATACTGAGTCTAATGTTTAAATATCATGTCTCCATATTGTAAAATGACAAGCCTTCGGAAAATTACCACTGCCACACAATAAATTTTGTATTAAGATAGTATAGAAAAGTACCATCACTTGACTCCTTATATATTAGTGACACTCTAACTTTAATATGTGAATATCTTACCATAAATTAGCATAAATTGTACCATGCCTTATTACATACCACAGTATATCTACATATAAAAAATACTGTTACTAATTTAAAGTAACAACTTGACTTTTATATAGGAGTATCATGAGTGAGTATAAAGAATACCATGCATCAATACAAGACAAGTTTAAGACTCAATACATGCAATTTTGGCCCTATGTACAAAATTATCATCACACTTATAAATAATTAATACCTTCACTTTAAAATGAGAATGCCACGAATAAATATCATACCACAATACAAATAAACCAAATGTCAAAATATTCAATATAACACCTAAGTATGAAAAATGTCATCACTCATTAAAATACTACAAAAATACTATGCCTCAATTCAACCTCAATACGAACTACATTAGGACTCAATACATTCATGCTACTGTTATATACAAAAATTACCATTACACATTAAAACTAAGTATCATCTTCACATAAAATATGGAAATACCATAACTAAGTAAAAATAATACCAAGTATCATTATGTGCTATACTAAAACTAGATACATCCTACACCACTTATATTTACAAAAATACTATCATTTATTACAGATAAGTAAAACATTCACTTATATAAAGGAAATTATATAGGACACATAGTGTTACTTGTACGAAACCATGTCCATTAAAGGTTTTGATGGACATGGTTAACTACATGCAAGTATGGTCAACCATATTCATGCTAGAACTTTGAAGGGACAATGTTAAGGACACAAATTACCACAAATTCACGTATGAAACCATGTCTTTTATAAGTATTCTTGGATACAGTTAACCATATGCCCGTGTGGTCAACTATGTTTATGTTAGAAGTTATGAAGAGATATTGTGAAGGATATAGATTGGTACATGCCCATCTATAAAATTATGTTTATTATTGTAATTCACTTTGTTGTTGTGGGAAACAAAGTAATCCTTTTATAGCCTCCCATCTAAAAGAATGGAGCATCTTGTTCTTTTATTTCTTAATGTCAAATAGAAACCAAAAGAAAAAAAGCATAAATCTCTCTTAATTCTCACAACCCATTGCATCTTAAACGCCTATATGGCCTTGTTTGACAAACAGCGTATTGCATTAGCTGTTAGTTGATTCTATCAGCGGTTAGTTGATAGCTGATTATATCAGTTGATTTGACCAGCAGATAACATCAGCTGTTTATTAAAGATGTTTGGTAAAATTAGCTCTTTAGTATTAGTTGTTGATGTGTAAAATGACTTATAAAGACATAATTTAAGAAAAAAAGAGGGCATGAATATTATATTTCTTAGTATTTCGTTGAATATTCTTCTAAGAATTTAGATTTAGATATTTAATTTTACAAAAATTAAGTTTATAACTTTAATAATAAACATAAACATAATAATAATAATAATAATAATAATAATAATAATAATAATAATAATAATAATAATAAAATTCTCTATTAATATGAATGATGCAGCGAGCTACATCGTATTAGCATTTTTCATATAATATGTATGAATTTTATTATTTAATAAATTAAAAATATCTATAATTATAATATGACACAGAAACGATTTATAGTAGTTATATACTAAAAACATTAATTTGATGTGATTCTTTATGTTCAAAAACTTAATATTATGGTATTGTTAAATGTAAACTATTATTATAAAATTAAATAAAGATTAAAAAGTTTAATTAACTCCTTTATTATATTCTTCCAAACTTCATGACATAATTGTACGATAAAAAAAACCAACTTTAAAAACACAGAGCAAAAGTAGAGGGTAAAGTGGAGGGCAATACTGTTATTAGGCAAACAGCTAACTCCAAAAGCTTCTCTTATAGAGCTTTTAGAAATTAGATTATTGGAGTAAAATAAGCTAACCAATAAGCCATTTACCAAACACATTAATAACTTTTTAAAACGGTCAAAAAGCTAATTTTTAGTCAATAAGCTAAAAAACAGTCGATAATCTATTAGCCAAACACCTCCTAAGAACGTGTTTGGTAAATAGTTGATAAGCTGTTTTTTAGCTGTTTGACCCAAATTAACTATTTGACCCGGGTTAAAAAGCTATTTATCTGTTTGGTTATGAGCTGGTTGGGTTGACTGATTCAACCCAACCAGCTAATTTTTTAAAAGCTTATTAAGTGTAGCATTTGAAGTTAGTTGTTTGCCTAATTACATTATTGCCCTCTACTTTACTCTCTACTTTTGTTTGTGTATTTTCAAAGTTGACTTTTTTGATCGTACAATTATATCGTGAAGTTTGGAAGAATATAATAAAGGAATTAATTAAACTTTTTAATCTTTATTTAATTTTATAATATTATTTCACATTTTAAAATACCATAATATTAATTTTTTGAACATAAAAAATCACATCAAATTAATATTTTTAGTATATAACTACTATATATTATATCTGTTTCATACTATAATTATAGATATTTTTAATGTATTAAATAATAAAATTCATATATATTATATGAAAACATATTAATATGATGTAACTAGCTGCATCATTCATATTAATAGAGAATTTAACGTTGAACTATTATTATTATTATTATTATTATTATTAAAGTTATAAACTTAATTTTTGTAAAATTAAATATCAAAAATCTAAATTCTTATAAAAATATTCAATGAAATACTAAATATAATATTCATGCCCTTATAATTTTTTTAAAATCATGCCCTTATAAGTTATTTTATACATCAACAACTAATACTAAATAACTAATTTTACCAAACATCTTTAATATACAGCTGATGTTATTCACTGGTCAAATCAGTTGACAGAATTAGCTATCAGCTAACCGCTGATAGAATAGTTAATGCAATCTACTGTTTGCTAAAAAAGAGCCATAGTGAAGTAGTTAGTGTACTTTTACCCATTAAACAACTAAGAAGTAGACATGGTAAGCAAATAATGTTGCTGCTCCCATCTTCCTCTTGCTTTCTGAGTTCATATGTTTATATTTTGTCTCTGTAATAGATACGCTTAGATATGTTTAAAAAGACTTAATTGGCGAGTAACGAAGTAGGAGACAATATGGCGTTAATGTTTCTTTTTCTTCTTCAACCTCTTTCTTTCTTCTTAGTGTTCTTAATTAATTAACATTTAGTTTGTCAAATAATCACATACTCATTTTAACCGTGACTTTATCATTGTCACAAATCTAAACCAATTGTGTATCGACCATTTATGAGGTAACCTAAGCCATGATAGGTATTAGCATTTCCCTAGGTTCCAAAGTCGCATGCTTGGCTCCAGAAATGTTTTCAGGGTGTGCAGGACTATTGAATAGATCCAGATGAGAAACAAAGTTAAGCATATTCATTATCTGCCTGGTAAATGGCTAAGCATATCAGTAAGTTTAATCATAAGACTAAAGCTCCAATACATTACACATTATAAAGGCTCATCGTATTCTTTGGCACTCGACCAGTGATATATACGTCAAATGTGTGTGTCTGCCCTCTGAAAAGAACACACAATTTATCATTGAGCAGAGTACAACATTATACACCTATAATTTCAAGTCAAAGGAAGCTAAGAATGTTTCCTACTCGGCCCTACCTGAGTTGCCACTGAATTAAATTGTTCGGAAGAGTTGTGCCTCTTTGTTAAAGTTGACTTAAAATTCTTGATTAGTTCATGGGATTGGAGATGACTGCTACAGCGCAGTAATCTCAAGAATGTCATCCTCCAGTGTCAGATGTATCCTCATGTTGTCTTCCACTACTGAACCGGAGCCCCATTATAATTTAAGCTTAAAGGCTTGAGCGATAGCAACCTACAGTTGAGTTCACCCAACTAGATCATCACCAAGGGAAGTGCTGCTAAAAAAGAAAATGTTCTTAACTACTGACAAACAATCGAACTTTGAATGCTATCCATGACACGAAACTCCCAAGTTGGATTAAGCATAAACCACTGAAAATGAAACTATCTTTCAGCTTTATATTATAAGTATGATGAGTCAAATACAAGCAGCAACGTAATGACCGACTAAGGTGGTTTGAAGTGAAATAACTTTGGGATATTCTCACCTTTTCTATTTTAGACCTTTTTATATCCTCTGCGGTTTTAATTAACAACACAATGTGGACGTTGAGACACAACTTAGCAGTAATGACCTACATGATGCAAGCAGCAAATCTGATATCTTTTGGTTAATGTAAAGCTTTTCTTTGCTGCATTAGTCCTCCATCTTACAAAATTTGTACGATGCTATATTCCAGGAACGTATCATCTGATTAAAGAAAATGCTGCCGAAGGTGATTATACATTGGCATGAGTGGTGATTTGAGTGCGACATAGCTTTCCGTTGGGACGATTAAAAAGATGTGCTATTGCCGGTTGCCCCGCTGTGAGTGGAGAGTTTGTTCCGTCACGGCGGCCTTCTCTTTGGTTTTTATTTTTCCTTATAAATCTCTTCCAACAGCAAGTAATTGAACCGCTGTAACATGGTGTATTATTTCGAAAACTGGATTATGGGTTTCTTCTCTTTTCAGGACGCTGTTTAGTTGCAACAACTGGATGCTAACTGCCTTGCTGCGCAGAAACAATTTAAGAAGACGCAGTCAAAGCCAGTTATGATGCTTTATTTGTTGAACCATGCGATGCGAGTGTCTCAAGTTCCATTACTGAACCAACAGTATAATCCTGTCTGGGACTGGGCAACACATTTTCAAGCAAGGCCTCAATCTCATCAGTTTCTTAAATACCAATTTCCTCCAATCTCCTACACATATCAGGAGCCATTCTGCCAGCAGCTACATAAGTACTGAGCAACAAGCTACATGCATCGGAGTCGAGACAATTAATATGTTTCAGAATAGCGCAAAACCTTTCAGCACCATCAACGTCTTTCTTTCCCTTAAAATAGGTCAAGAATGCCTTCACTGTTTCGGGCTTGGGTTGCCACTGGTGATGCTCCCCAGTAGAAAAGGCTTCTTTGAGATGGTTCAGAGCCAAATCCAACTGGTCAGCTTTCAAGAAGAAAACCATGAACATTTCCCGAGCTTTAAAGAGAGGCCCTCCGGTCCTCCTAAGAGCATCGTCAAAAATCAACACTGCTTCTTCATACATGTCATGCTCCAGATATACCCTCAGAACGAAACTCACTATCCTCCTATCACAAGTCACTCGTACGGACTCCCACTCCTTGAAGCATGTCATAAAACCTCTGATATCATTCAATTTAGCAAGACCCCGAAGCATCACCCGATAATCTGCATTGGTTACAACACCAAAACGAGATTTGAGCGAGTCCCAAACTCGATTGAGCTCCCACGCATTTGATGTTTTCGCATAAAACCCAATCAGAAAGTGGTGAGCCTCACGACTATTCGGAGGCATTTTTCGCTCTAACATTCTAAGAGCAGATTCAGCTCTCGCAACATTCTCTGCCTTCACATAAATCGCAGCCAGGTTACTATAACTACTCCAATCCAAGCTAACTACGCCGTCCCTTTTCATCTCCTCAAAAATTCTCTCTACGCCTTCAATATCGTTCAAGCATCCATAGCTCTGCATCAACAAGTTGTACGTCAATGTACAAGGAGGGACATTCCGACGTTTCATCTCATGATAAATTGCCTGAACTCTCTGTGGATGCCCCAATCTTAAGTGCAGCGACATGAAATTGTTGAAAGGTAAAGCATAGAGAAGGATATCAAGAATGTGCATTTTTGCAAAAAGAGCTAGTGCCTTGTTTGGCCAAATCTCTGTACAGTAACAGTTGAGGAGAGTTGCGTAGGTTGAAAAACCTCTTTCGGCCGGTGACATACCGGCGAAGTAGCTCTCGGCGGCGGTTATTCCGTTGCTTTTTGCGATGAGATCGAGACGGATTGCGTGGTCTCCCGAGGAGAAATTCATTTTCTTGTTCTCCATCCAACTCATAATCTGTATCATCAAGCCACGGGTAATGTGAACACAATAAACCATAAGATTGGGGAAATCAACGACGGCGGCGAAGAGTGGACCTCTAAAGCGTGATGGAACCTGCGGTACCGGCGAAGCTCTTTGATGCAGCGGACGAGCTCAGATTTACTAATGCATTTTCCGTTCTCACTTTCGTAATCATTCAATGTCTTTGTTACGCTCTCTAAGGTCGCCGGTAGCGCGGACAATCTCCGGTATACTCGGTCTAGGCTTCTCCGTGGGCCTGCCTTCGGCGATGTCATCTTCTCCACCGCCGTACAGAGGTGCCTCGCCAAACATGGTCCGGCGGAGTTGAGGTGGCTAAGGGTTCTGGTGATCTCCATCTATTGCTAACGTTTTCGCTCTGGTATTTTAGGGATGTTTATTTTAATTTTAATTTTTAATTTTGTGTTTTTGTTTTTAAATTTGATAAAAATTATTTTTCTTTGAATTTTTAGTTTTTTTATATAATTTTTAGTTTTATTTTTATAATTTGATTTATGTAATTAAATTATATGTAATTAAAATTTAATAATTATTAATAAATATAATTAATTTTAATATATAAAAATATTAAAATAAATTTTGATTTAATAATTAAAATGTATTTCAATTTTTAAATAAATATTAATTTTTAAATAAAATTTTAATTTTAAAGTATTTAATTTATTAAAAACATAATTTTATTAATAATTTATAAATAAATATTATAAAAGAGATTAAATAAATTTATTTTAAAAATAAATAATTAATCTTTAAGATTTATCTAATATGTAATTATTATTAATAATAAAAATATAACTACACTAATATTTACAATTAAATATCTTTTATTCATAAACAAAAAATTAAAAATAAAAAATAAAAATTTTAATAAAAAATAAAAATAAAATAAAAGGAATTTTAAAATATCCCTCAGCCGCGTCGTATTAGAAAATGATTATGTCTAAATCTTTTAGTGAAACCACTCTACCTTTCAATGGGAGTTCATTTGTTGGTGAAGTCGATTTTCACCCAACCAAAATCCTCTATGCTACTAACCCTATGCCAACTCTGTGCCACTTCATCCTAACCATCCATTCATATGAGACCCACATGAATAGATAGTTAGGATGAAATGATACAGAATTAGCATAGGGTTGGTGACACAGAAGATCAAGTCTCATTTTCACCGATTGCTGATGTCTTAACCAAGTACGAACCTATCATTTGATAGCATTTTATGTCTTTGTAATTATGAGTACGGAGGGACGTTATCAACATCAAATATTGTACCGAGATTAGTATCAGATTAATTTCTAATATAGTATTATATCGGTACTAATCAATAATGGATACCGTTTCGAATAATTTTTTAAATTTATGAAATAATCTTTGAATTATTTAAAAAATACAAAATAGTCCATTATCATGTTAACAAGAGTTGTAATAAGGAAACAACTAAATAAAATTGAAACATTTATATATATATGAAATAAAAACATATATTAATTAATTTACTATCAATTAAATATATTATATGTTTAATTAATTAAAATTAACTATTACTAAAATTATAAATATCTTAATTTAATTTATAAAATTAATTTAATAATTATTAATAAATATAATTAAATATAAAATATTTTTAAAAATATATAAAATAAATATTAGTTTATAAATAATAAATTTTAAATTATTTATTTTTAAAAATAAAATATTTTTATTAATACTTTATGAATAAATATTGTATAAAAGATTAAAAATTTAAAATAAATTTAAATAAAATAATATATTTTTAATTTTTATTTAATTTATAATTATTATTAGTAATAAAATAATTATTTTATTTTAAAAATAAAAATTAGAAAAACAGAATAAAAGTTTAACTAAATAACAAATTAAAAAACTTTAAAAAAGAAAAAAGAAGGGGGGGGGTATTGGGTGGGAGTTCGAACTTATAAAAATTTTGAAAATTTTATAACTTAATCTTTATATTTTTCAAAATTTTTAATTTTGACGGGCATATGGTTGGTATTATAAGTATTAGCAAGTACTGACAGTACCAAATAAAACAGATCGATATTAGCCATACTTATACCCAATATATAAATGCTCTGATAATGTACCAGCATGTACATATCAATACGGTACAAAATTTAAAATCTTGATACGGCCTTATTAATTAAAAGGCGTACGATACTAAATTTAAAATCTTGATACGGGCCCTTATTAATTAGAAGAGAGAAGGAAGATCAAGATACTTGATTATTGGCACAAATATACGTTGTGTCTTTTCCAGCGCTAGAAATCCGGTTGGCCATACGTACGTTACTTACCACCTTGTCCTAGGGACAAAACGAAAAATTGGCAAACAAGCTTTACTCCAGCTTGTGACGATTGGAGTGTTAATTACAACTGTCATTACACGCATGAACAGGATGCGTGTATTAGTTAATGATGTGGCTAGAGATTGAAACTAAAGTTAATGAAATTTGGATTAGAAGGTATTGTGTAAAGTAATTATTCAATTTAAAGTTGATGTAATATCCTTATAAGCATCAGAAATCAACTGACGATTACAAGGCTTAAAACAAAAATATGAAAAACATAAAGTCAACAAGGGCATCGAGGCAAAGAAAGAAAACCGTACCAAACTCGTTAGCTGAAAACGCCAAATGTTGTCCCCTGTAAGAGAGAAACCAGTAAGAGAGGAGATACCAAACTATCTCTCTCTCCCGTCTCTAAAGCTCCAATCTTTTTTGGGTTTTTGGCTTAATAAGATATAAATAACAATTTGGTGGCATTAGGGTTTTTAAGCTTTAATCCCAGAAATCTCCAGAAACTCTTTACAATTTAAATAAACTCTTCTGTACTGCAAAGAGAGACAGAGCAAGAGAGTGAGAGAGACACAGATGGGGAGACCAAAGTGTTACTTGGACATTAGTATTGGAGGGGAACTTGAAGGTAGAATAGTGGTGGAGCTCTTCAACGATATCATTCCCAAGACTGCTGAGAATTTCAGGTCTCTCTGCACCGGAGAGAAAGGCATTGGACCCAATACTGGTGTGCCTCTCCATTTTAAGGTCGAATGCTGCTTTAGTGATTTGACTCTTTTTGTCGTTTCGGCATTGCTATGCAATCTCTTTGGTGTGTTTTATCCATTTGGTGATGGCGTTTGTGAGTGTTTCTGTGTTCAAGTTTGTTTCTTTGATTTGTTGATGGTAAGTTCATGATGGCCTTCAAAATGGGTAACTTTTGTGATTCTTTTATTTATTGATGTTTTCTTTGGTTATTTGTTAGACCCGACACTGTTGTGCTCCTCCATGCATATATAAAGATCGAATCTTTCTGTCATTTCTGCATTACCATGTTTTTGTATGTTTTTATCTCTTCGGCGATGGGTTTTGTTTCTGCGCTCGAGTTTGTTTCCCTGATTTCTTGATGTTAATCCGTAACCTCCTTTAAAGTGTGTGCTGTTTTGTTATTTCTTAATTTTCTTCCTTTAAAGTGTGTGCTGTTTTGTTATTTCTTAATTTTCTTTCTTTTTGTAGATTTTTTCTTCTGTTATTTGAGATTTGTTTACAGTTATAAGTCTGTGTTTGTAGTGTGGTCAAAGGCATTGCAGGCTTTCAGTTTTGCATTCTTAGTGCTGCTTTTGATCTTCTATTTCAGGGAAAACTTTGGTTGATGGAAATCGTCATTCTATTTTGTTGCCCTTGATTGTTGGAGCAACAGTAATGGAAGAGTTTATTCTCATATTCACTCTTCTGATTGTGAATTTGTTTTTCGATCTTTGTGCATTGTTACTGTTTTCTCTATTTCTCTATCTTGAAGCCGCATTGATGCACTTCTTCTTCTTGTTCTCTCTTTAAAAAAAGAAAAAGTGACTTTCTTCTAATAAGTAACTTGACTATTGTTAGATGTTTCTCATTACTGATTCCACACCGGAAACATTTTCTAGCTGTTAAGTTTCTCATTTTTCACTTATAAAATGTCTAAAGAATCTGGAGACTGCATTTCCTTTTGATTGCTATTCAACAAATGATTAGTTATGATGGCCTATGCAAATGCAACATATGGTAGCCGAAGTAAGGGGCTCAATATTGCACTATCTTTTGATTTCACTGTACGAAGTATGTCTGTCTCTGTTACTTTCTTTGCATTGAAGTGGTTTATGGGCCTTTGGGAATGGACTATAATCTGTTTTCAGCTGCGTATACTAATGCATGATCTTGATTTCAGGGATGTTGTTTTCATCGTGTTATCAAAGGTTTTATGGTGCAAGGTGGAGATATATCTGCAGGAGATGGTAGCGGGGGAGAATCTATTCATGGTCTGAAATTTGAGGATGAGAATTTTGAAATGAAGCATGAAAGGAAGGGAATGCTGTCTATGGCCAATGCCGGTCCCAACACAAATGGATCACAATTCTTCATAACAACAACTCGGACATCTCATTTGGATGGAAAGCATGTTGTATTTGGAAAGGTCATTAAAGGAATGGGAGTTGTCCGTTCAATTGAGCACGTGACTACTGATGATGGTGATCGCCCTACTGCTGGCGTGATAATTGAAGATTGTGGCGAGATCCCTGAGGCTGCTGATGATGGGATATCTAATTTCTTCAAGGATGGCGATATTTATCCAGATTGGCCTGCTGATCTCAACGAGAGTCCTAACGAACTTTCTTGGTGGATGGAAGCTGTAGAATCTATCAAGGGTTTTGGAAATGAGCATTACAAAGTAAGAGTTATGGGTTAAGTTCCCCTGACTATGTGTACAAATTTCTAGTTAACCTTTTGAGAACCGAGAAAAGTTTATTTTCATAAGCATTAGCAATGAGTTGTTCCTTTAAGGTTTTGAGTAGGAGCATCCATTACTAGAGTCTGTGTTTTCTTATTATTAAAAAACTCCCTGCCCCTTCCTTCTATTCTTGTTCTCTCTTCCACTTTCCAAAAGGTGGAATTTCGGCAGAACCAAAAACTTGTGTTGTTTTTCTAATTTAAAACTAATGATTGCAGAAGCAAGACTACAAGATGGCTCTTAAGAAATATCGGAAGGCCTTGCGATATCTGGATATCTGCTGGGAGAAAGAAGGGATTGATGAAGGTAAATGGTCTTTCTTTGGCATATGATTCTTATAACAATGATGAGAGAGTGACTTTTTCAATATATCAATTCCTTACCATACCTCACTTTGGTCTGATTTCTTTTTATTTCTTTTGAATTAACAGAGAGGAGTTCATCTCTGAGGAAAACAAAATCGCACATATTCACAAACAGCTCTGTGAGTACTTGTCAGATTGTTCTGTGTTGCGTTACCTTGTATTCTATTCTCTGTAGTGTTAGTATGATCGACACAAATTTAATCAAGGAAAATAGCAACAATGAACGTTTATTTGCTTGATAGAGCTTATTTGATTCGTTCTTGGGTAAACATTACAATGGGTGATTGGTCATTCGATTGCATTACCTGTATGATCATCCTAAAATTTCTCCTGGATCATTCTCAATCAAATGTGCTTTTCTGAAGCAATTGTCACTCTATGTGTAGGCCTGCAAGTTAAAATTGGGAGATCTGAAAGGAGCATTATTAGACACAGAATTTGCAATGCGAGATGGAGACAACAATGTTAAAGCTTTGTTTCGCCAGGGTCAGGTTGGTGTCTTAACTGGCATTGATGGTCTAAGCCGGTTATTCCAAAACCTTAAGAAATCCAATGCTTTCTGAATTTTTTGTGGTCCCCGAACTTGTATTTAATATGCTGTAGTCTGCTGCACTATTGTTCCTATCCAAATGAGAATTTGTTTAAACTGATTGTTTATCAATGGCTTATACTGTCACCTATGCCTGAGCTTTTTTCCATGTTAGGCATACATGGCTCTTAATGATGTGGATGCTGCAGTTGAGAGCTTTAAGAAGGCATTGCAGTTAGAACCTAATGACGGTTAGTAAAAATGAAGCCTGCCCCTCATATTCAGGGCTGTGATTTTCAGCTCCAAAATTTTTTATTGATGTTTGTCTCCTGATCATGTTTCTGTGATTCAGTTTCAATATGCATACATCATTGGATAATTAAATATGCAGTCAAAAGTAAACTTTAGAAGTGGTAGGTAGTTGAACTTCTTATGAGTGGCATGAAACTTTGCTGATTACTTGCATGCTATCTGTTGCTTCCAGCTGGAATAAAAAGGGAGTTCAATGCTGCAAGGAAGAAGGTTGGTGTACTAACCTGAATCTGTGAATCTTAGTATGTATTTGTAATGAACTTGTTATATTCCACGGATTATAATATACAGATTACTGATCGAAGAAATCAAGAAAGGAAGCAATTTCAGAAGATGTTCCAATAGCACTGACGACTGGTATCTTATTTCCTTTTGCATAATTCCCCTTGATTGTGAGTAGTGCGAACTGATATGGTTTTTTATATGCAGGATGTTAATACCTCCAGTAAGCAAAACTTGAAATATAGAGGAATATTTCATATTTGTTTTGACTCTTGTGGTTCAGGTTTACTCTACTGCAAGTTCTGTAGTTTGCGAAGAGGATTTTTAGGTAATATTAACCTCCTAGCGTTGACAAAACTTTTTAGGACAGTGTTACGATAATAACCAAAGTTTAATATGAACATAAAAACGTAGTCCAATGTTGTTGATTCCTTAGAATTGCAAAACAAGTCCATGTTATTCTTGTTTGATTTGTTTACACTCTTTGGAGTCCCATTGATCTTTTTCTTTATGTTTCAGGTTCTTGAAGAGTAGCAATATCAACTGTAAAAATTTGAGACTTGAACCAACCCTTGAAGTTTTCGTGGCACAATCATACCTGTGGAACATTGAAACTTTGAGCTGGCCATCATTAGATTAGTGTTTGTCATATTTCATTGACCCGAAATGGAAAGGACGATTTTGATTTTTTTCACGGTTTCTTTCCTTGTTTTCCATTCGTATCATGAATTTTTTAAAACGTTGCATTTGATCAATCTGGAGTGTACGACACTATCTGCGCGAGAGACAACTATTTTTTTTAGCATCAAGTATTCATGTGTGTTTTAACAGGACTCAACAGTGGTGATCATGGAGTTTTAAATCCTAACAAGGTTGTCGTTCGTCGACACCCTTATTTCTCGGCGTTCTTGTCTCATCCTATCTGCCCGCTCTATACTTCACTTTCTGATTCATCATTGTCATGAGCCGATTGCAAAATTGGCTGTAAGCCAATTAGCACGGCGCTACTAAAATGTGTGCATGCCTGGTGCCTATGATATTGCAATTATGGGCTTGGGCAATATATGTTGTCCTTGTCAGGATTAGTTCGTGGTTAAGGGAATCTATTAATTAGGAAAAATTACTTCGTAACTTCTGTGTTAATGCGTGGAATAAAAACAGCGATTTTTATAGTTTTCAGTTTAGTCTTCTTTCGGTAGCAAACCGCTAAATTGTCTCGTGAATAGCAATTTTCTGGTTGTAATGCTTGACAAGACAAGGAAGACAAAGGAGGTTTAGTTTAGAACCAGATAACCTGTTTTTATTACTTTTGTTCTGTGCCTTCTGATTCATAAAAATCTATATGATTATGATTATGATATGGAACAAGTCCGGAGGAAGATGATGATCAATGAGCACGAGTCATGGGCATTAGACCTTGTTAAGAGTTGTTGTTTTACCTTCCGACTTGTAAATAGTTAAAATTACTTGAATTACGGTTACTTTTACCTTTTTAACTCCGATGTAACAGACTATCAACATGCACTAATACAAGCTGCGGAATGGTGAACTTACATTGCAAATCTTTCCTTCTCGCTCTAATTTTCTCTTAATTTTGTCTTCTTAGTTATTTTTGTTAGTTTATATCATACAGTCAATTTGTTGATTATAGTTTAATGGCAAAATAATTTAAAGTCATTCTTTATCTTATACATATTTATATGTATATGATAAAATTTATAAGATAATTATACATTGCAAATAAAATTATAATTATGAGATTTATATTATATTTGTGTATTATTTCTATATTGCTCATAGTCATTGTTTTATTAAAACTGGAGATTAATAAAACGTAAAAAGACTAGCACATGTTATGTTTTTCCTTATGAAGAAAGTAGATGATTTCATAGATTAAAATATTGAGATACTTAATCAAATGTGTGGGTGTTTATTAGAGATCAAGTTCATTGAACTAACTCATTATGTTCTACTAATCTCTAATTTTAATAGAACAATGATTAGGAATAATTTAGAGATAAAACATAAATTTAATATGAATCTTATAATTATAATCTCATCACAATTTTATTTGTAATGTTTAATTATCTCATAAACTTTATCATATATATCTAAATATGTATAAGATAAAAAATGCCTTAAACTATTTTGTCACTAAACTATAACCAATTGATTGGCTATAGAGTACAAACCAACAATCGCTCACTTGCACTAAGCCAATTGTTTAAGTATCTTATATCATATCACCATATAACGATCATGCTATTACTAAGATAGTGACTTAATGAGAGAATTCTATAAGATTCTTTATAGTAAGCACTTGCTTAAATCTTACAACTTTCATCTTAATTAAGAAAAATAGCTAAAATTATCCCTAGATCTTTAATGAGACCTTAAATCCTTTTACATACCCAATGGATCTAATGCTCCATAGATGTTATTGTCTTGAACAATGCAAGGAATCATATCAAGTTTATTAAATAACTTATTGATCCAATTAATCATTTCCAACAAATAAAAAATGTTTTATGACTTAATTAGCAATCATTGCTACATTGGAACCTTCTAATCTTAAAATGATATTGTTTTAAGTAAAATAGACCTTAATTGGGATTTACTTCTAAAGTTAATATTAATATAACCGTGAACTCAAATACTGATTCATACATAAAATAATAGATATCTTTAATACTTTACAAGTATTAGACATCTCAAATACTAACATCTTTAGTATATTATCTATGAAGTTCGACTTAGAGTATGTAAACAACTTCCAATCTATCTCTATAGATCCAATTCCCAAAATTAAGTTGTTACATTTTCGTATTTAACAAGATTTGTTCTTGGACAAATATATTTTTAATAATTGAAAATTAGAATTGTTGTTCTTTATGAGCAATATATTTTCCTTATTCTCACTAAAGAGGACAACCATACTCCCATTAACCTTTCTATAGATACGATAAATTCTAATTATCTCCAAAACAAACTATTTGAATTTGTCATAAAATTGAATTTTTTAATGTCTCGTATCCTTTCAACTATCACTAAATGTATCAACAAAGGCACTAGTTCCAATTGGATGTATTGTCACACGATTTGAACTTTTCAAACTTCATCTTACTCTTACTAGTTATCATGAGAACCATTCTCTTATAATTATACATTAAAATAAACAATTTGTTCAATGACTATGTAAGATTACATCCAATCTTTAGGATACCTCATATCTTTTTATGATCCAATTTAGTTCTAAACTTTATGGATAATTTATGCTTCAATTAAGCATCACATCCTTAAATCATTAAGTTTGACTCTTTCAAAGACTTAGTGTTTCATATCTAATATGAAATCTTGCTAATTGATTTAGTTGGAACTATTAAAGGTAAGTCATGGTCCAAAACATAGCTATAGAAGAAATAATATTCCATCATATAATATCTCATATTGTATTGTCCTCCTTATATAAATTCATACTTATATGAAATTTTATTACGAAGGTATTCAACAAAGAATCTCATTCTCTGTAAATAATGAAAAAATTAAAACTCACCAAATTGATCTCATTAAAATACTTTAGCATTCTTAATGCTTAACTTCTACTTACATTTAAATAATTTGAACTTTTCAAAATTTTAAACCAATATTTCATTTAGTATATATGCTTGTATCACATAAAGTCATTAGTAATACTAATGAAATATAAGAATCATCCTTTTATGAATTGTTATTCCTTACAATATATCATATGTATAAATTTAACAATTCAATACGATCATCATCCTTTCACCAAAAGTTAATTTGGTTATTCTTTAACTTAACGAGTTTCATATGATTCATAATCAAAAGGATACATATATCCTTGCATGTAACTTTATGAGTCTCATTATGTTGATGTAACCAACATCACATAAAAAAGATAGTCTCGATTATCCAACTTTGTATTCCTACCAATTATGTTAAGCATAAGTCTCCTTCGATCTAACATATACAAACTATTTGCATAAACTTAGATCAACTACTTTTACTCAACAATGTATTTCTTATCATTACTTAAACATTACAGTAATGTTGAATCTAAATTCAGTATCAAATACTCATAAACATGAAAAAGAAATATATAAGAACTCTATCATATTTCATAAGGACAAGAAAAATTGTGCAATTATTTCTTCTAATGATAAGTATTATCATTCTATAGCAAAGCTTTTCACTGATGTCTATGTTTATGCTTTTAATAGGCTAAATTGAGTGAAACAATTTTATCATGGTACTATACCTTTCAACTATACTTCATGCAACTTGTTGATGGATTGTAAAAACTATCTGCTTGTTTTATGTTTAAAAAAACGCAAGTGAATGAGTCATGACTTGTAGTTAGAAAGAGCGGATATCGATCCCACAAGGATTGATGCCCAAACACCACTTAATTTAGAAAAGACTTTGTTTAAAAAATAAAATTAAAAATAAAAAAATTAACGAAAACAATGGACAATACCGCAATTGCAGAAAATGTAAATTCAAGAATCTAAATGCTAGAGATTACTTTTTCCTTATTCTGTTTCCCTCATATTTTATTGATTGAATTTTGTCTCACCCTAGATTTCTGAATGTACTAATTACCTTCTTTTAAGGTGTAACTATTTGTCCCTAATTGAATTGACGGGAATCGATTGAACGATCTCATTGTACAATCCTACATGATTTTCATCTTACTCATTCTCTCGATTTATTGCAAAATGACGATTTTGAACAACAATTATCAAAGACACTTCATTCAATTCAATAAAACATGAGTTTTGATAAAATAATGAAAAAGCAATCCCTAACATGAAATTAGCTTAACATAGTCTCCATAACACCATCAACATTCAAATAATCCATCTTTACAAAGAAAAGAAGAGATTAAAATGATAGAAAGTGAGTAAGAAAACTCCTCTTCTCTGCCAAAATCTGGAATTTTGGTGTTGATGTGCTTTTTTGCCCAATCTTGATGATGATTCTTGTTTTCAATCCTTCCTTGATGCTCCAAACATGTGTTCTTCACCCAAGGATGGTCTTTCTATAGGTAGGTGTCGTCTCTCTTGAAGATGGAGGCTTAATGATGATTTTATAATCCAAAAATCCTAGGTTTAATGAAGCCTCGTAGATTGCCTCGGATTACAATTCCCATGCCCGTGGGAATCTTCATGATTCCCACGAGTGTGGTAATTACAGGCAGAAACCTTATGTTGTGATTTCCTACGTTCGTGGGAATTTGCATGATTCCCACAAACTTGGGAATTGGACACAGATGTAATGCTCTTGTCTTCTCTTCTATACTCTCTTGTTCATCCTCCAATTTTCTTCCTCTCCTTTCCTACACAAAAATAAGCAATTCTTACCCTCAATTAGCATCCAACACACATGAACACAATGGAAATCAAACTTAATGAAAACATGTAAACTAAATCCTAAACTAGAGGGATAAGCAACCATTATGTAAGAAAACATATGCTAATTCCCTATAAAAAACATATCCTAATGCACACCTATCAACATACAGATGCGATAATGAGGCAATGGTATTATACTTAACGAAACGAATTTAACTTCGAACGCAATCCCTCAAGTTGTTCTAACTTATTCACTTGCAAAATTTACGTCTAACTACTCTAGACTAAATATACATGTTAATTAAGACCTAGATGTTAAGTTTACTCACCCTATCATTTGTACACACACATTGATAAGTATTTAGTAAACCAAACTTGTAACTATTCCTAAGTAAGCTTTCATGAAAAGTCAAGCTACTCACAATTTTGGTAGGTTTTTATTTAACAAACATTCTTTTTGTTACTTTTTACGGATATGAACCTAGCCTTTTTACGCGGAGACAAACATTTGTGATGAATGTTGATCCGATTACTCAACTTGGTCATGTTTTTATTAGCCAGCTTGGTTGGAATGTCATTTTAGCCTTCTAGCACAGAGGTAAATATTTATGATGAATGTCGATCCGGTTACTCAGCTACTTCACATTCTCAATTAGATACTAGCTCTATTCATAGCCCGAAGGCCATCAGAATAGTTATTTAATTAAAATTTATACTTCTTTAAAAAAAAACACAAATTTATCACATTACCTATCTTACTATTTTTACTAGTCATTCTCATGAAAATATACTAGCAATTTCATTTATTTGATTAGCTTAAAATTATAAATGAATGTGACAACTTCTTAGGGTGAATAAACTATCATCATATCCTAATTAAACTGCATATTTAGCTAAAGTAACCTAGGTCACTAATTTTGTAAGCTAATAAATTTTCGCAACCTAAAAGGCTATGTCTAAGGCTAAATCTATCCCGTTAAGTTCTAGCATTGACACATTCACATGAATCATATCATACAAACCTAAACAAACTATCATACAATATGAAAATTCGCACTTAAAGTAAAAGCACACAACCGTCCCCACACTTGAACAACATATTATCCTCAACGTGAGAAGGACACAAAAACACATATAAGGGGGGAATAAGAACCACAATATGCCAAAAACATAAGAAGAAAATACTAACAAAAATGAAAAGAAAAGGGTTAGAACACCAAACCGTCGAGGTGACTGAGGTATTGACTATCTCAGAGATGGAAACCCATTTCGTTTGACACCGAGCTGGGTTCCCTTTATTATAATTGATTTAAAGAGAATAAGAGAGCTAGCAATCCAACGATTCCACATCATTAAAAGCTTATTTTAGAATTTCAAACAAACTTAACTACACAACAATTTAAATCTAACTATGAAAAGTGCTAAGTTATGGTCATTAACTTAACCTTCATCCTTTAAAACTTGGCCAGGATCAATTATGAGTGACTTGCTTCTACCCATGATGTACAATTTCAATTTTATAGCCTATAAGTAAGCTACAACTTGTAAAATGGTCAGAAAGACAATATTGATAAAGATGAGAAAACTAATTAATTTCAGTAATGTCCTTTTCACTAAAAAACTGTCAATAAAATAGAGAATAACAAAACTCTTTGAATATTCTATTAAGTCTAGCAATTTTTTTGGTAAAACGGTGAGCTGTTCTTGTTCTTCCTCAGTCACCCCCTTTTCTTCTTCTTCTTTTACTTAACGAATAGATACTTTCATATCTTCTTCAAAGTCGATGTCCGTTGTCATATGTTCTTCTTCCTTTTGCTCTTTTAAAGATTCAAACACATCAATTATCCTAAATGAGTCACCCTCCTTAAAATTTTGTAATACATCATTCATGTTAAATGTCACTTGGTCATTACTAATCTAAAGGGTAATGTTCTCTTCATAGATATCTACTAAAGCTTCTTCGATGTTCAAGCATGTATACCAAGTTCTGCTAATAATATGGGGGGTTTTCATGTGAGATTCCCATATCAGTTGGAGAGGGGATTGAAGTAAGCCTTATAAGGGTGCGGATACCTCTCCTTCACAAACGCATTTTCCTTGGGGTGGAAAGAGCAAAATCGTAAGGACTTGGCTGGGCCAAGGCCTAAAAGTGGACAATATCTGTGGGCGGGTGGTCTGGGTTGTTACATTTTATCCTTTTCTTCATCCTCTTTCTTCATTTCTTGGTCTTCTACAGAGTGGCTTTTTAGTTAGGTTTATCCATTGGTTCTCCTAACTCTTTCTTGATCCTAAGTATGTTAGCCTTATATTGGTCTTTTGAATTTAATTTCATGTTGTGTAGATAGTTTTCCACACTTAGGGTCTGGACATCGATGAGGTCATCACCTAGGGTCATGACGCTCTTGTTGACTGTAGTCTGGACTCATCACGGATGAATGTTGAGCCAACATTGAGAATCGGTGGGTGTGCACATTAGTTTGGCCGACTATTGTTTACACACATGATTGCTTTGGCTTACCGTGATATTTATTTTCTGACGAGATTTGATTTATACATGTTATGATTTTATGTTTTTGTGTACTAGAACCTATGATCACCAGATGAGTGATTAATAAGCTAGGCCTATATGGTTCTTAACCAGTATACGTTGAGTCATAGGCTATTCTTAGGTGATTTTACGTGATGTATGTTCACTTTGTAGGTTATTTATACCCTCTGGGTGTGTAACGAGTTTTATTCGCGATATATGTTTTTGCTGCTCACTGAGTACATAGTGTACTCACCCCCTTCTGCTTTCCAACCATGCAGGTTAATTTAGTGAGTTTGAGGCTCTGTGAGGATTATGTTGTCTTTTGACGTTTTTAGGACATTAGTGCGTGTGGGTAGTCTCTATTTTGTACTTTTGTTGTATAGTGGCTTATGAACTATTTTCTTTGGTTTGGTTATGTGAATATGCTTTATAATTTTATAAATTTACTTTAGACTGTTTTACCATTGTAAAAGACCTTATGTATGAACTTTGATACTCTTGTTGGGATTACTTTGAGTGGAATTTAAAGTCCTAAAGTTGTGGTAAAATTTTTGGTGTGAATATAGAAGTGTTTAAAATTGTTTGCAGGTTTTGGGATTTTTAAAATACAGCTGTTGTGCTGCCCAAATTTAAAAAAATAAATATATATATAAAGAGGAGAAGATATTCAGTTAGCCTTGTATAGTCGGATTAAGGACACCGTTAGTGTCCTTACCTCGAGTATGCGATGGTTATCATGGGCCTGATGTGGTACTGTGTCATATAATTAAATTGGTATCAGAGCCAGTACCGAAATCGGTATGTCAGCGAGGACGTTAAGCCCTAAAAGGGGTGGATTGTGAGATTCCCATATCGGTTGGAGAGGGGAACAAAGTATGCCTTATAAGAGTGCGGATACCTCTCCCTCACAAAGGTGTTTTCCCGGGGTGGGAAGACCAAAACTGTGAGGGCTTAGTTAGGCCAAAACCTAAAAGTAGACAATATCTGTGGGCAGGTGGTCTAAGTGATTACATTTCATCTGTTTCTTCATCCTCTTTCTTCATTTCTTGGTCTTTTACAGAGTGGGTTTTCAGTTGATCTATCCGTTGGTTCTCCTAACTCTTTCTTGATCCTAAGTGTGTTACCTCATATTGCTCTTTTGAATTTAATTTCATATTGTGTAGACAGTTTTCCAAACTTTGCTTACAAAATTCCTTAGAAAGTTAGCCTCCGTTCGAACCTCTAGGTTGTGAATAAAAGAGGCATAATCTTCCGTTACTTGCTCAAACTTCTCTTTCAATCTCTTCTGGACCTGTTCCATGTTCATGAGCTTATCCATGATCTGATCAAATTTAGAATCCTATGAACTGGACTCATCTGGCTGAAATCCCGATAGGTCTTATTGTCCTAAGTGAGTCCTTACATTATTGGACCAACAAAAATCTGTATGGTTATGCCACCCTGAATTGTATAAGTTATAATAAGAATAATGACGTCCCCAACTAAATTATTCCTCATTGAAGTCCACAAGGGTCCTTTGATTCCTATAATATACTTCCTCCATCATTTAACCTTTTGGACTCCTCATAGTCGCCTAGTGATGTCCAAATTGATGAGTCGTCTACCTTGTGCCCAAACTTTCGTCATTTTTTCTTTTAATATCTAATCCTTAGACAAAAATAATTGGACTAATCTTTCACCTCCTTAATAATGGCACCAAAAACTTGATTGTGTTTGTTGAGCTTTGTAATTATAGACCTCAAATACTGCAAGTGCACAGGTCATGAATTGTAGTAATTGAAGGCGATCCCATGAGAAGGGTGAACTAATCTAATTCTAGGGTGCTTAAATGAAAGAAGAAAATAAACACAGGAATCTAATTGCAGGAATTCAACTTATGAAATGAACACAAAACAAGAATTGAAGTTGAGCAACACAAAAGGTCACTATGGAAATTAGTCAAGAGAAATTACTAAGTTATGAGAGAGGGGATTCTACCTATCATTAATGCTAATCTATCCAATTATGTGTTATCGGGTTGTTAGTTCTAGATTGTCGTAGGGGGAATTACTCTCTCTCAAGTTATAATCCTACATTCTAAATCATTAACCCTAATTAAATTATGAAATTTTCAGTCTTTTAATTAAAAACACCCATAATTAAAATTAGATCAAAAACTCTCTACTAAATTATTGGGTCTCACATGAGATCTCTCTTTACACAAAAACTGATATGATTAATTATGTGGTCCATTGGATTGCCTAACTCTCGTTAACCTAATCCAATCACTTTTATATGGCTCACCCTCTCAGTTTATTACTGAAATATTCAAAAATTGAAGTTAATCGCAACACCCAATCAATAAAACATAAAATTAACTATATTAATATTAAATCAAAGTAAAATCCCGAAGGAAGAGATAGAACATCATCAACAATCCAAAACCCGTCATCATATAATCTATTTCAATCTTATACATTAAATGAACAAAAATGAAATAGAACTTGGATCGGACAATCTAGGAAGGAAGCTACATTAGGAGATCATTTAATCCAGGAAATAGAAATGTCAGGACCCGCTTTTTCTTCATCTTCTTCTTCTCTCATTATCTTCTTTTCTCTCAAAATGTAGAAGCTCCCTTAGGGTTACATCCTTAAGTCTTATATGGTATTTCCAATTAGGGGAACCCTAGGGTCTTTTTTGAGTCTGAAAGGTCTAAAAAATCCCTCAAAATCTCAAGTCAGGATTACTGTCTACATATCTGTCACACAGGCTCTGATTGCGGCCCTTAGTGGCATGATCGTGACCGGGAGTTTTTTCTTTTATCACGATCGTGGCCCAAAATGACACGATTATGGCTCCCTGCACCAGCTTCTGTCACAATCGTGGCATATTCCCCACGATCATGGCTCCTTGCTCTTGCTTCTTTCACAATCATGGCTCTGGGTTATTTCCCAAGTCTTCTCCGAATCTCCTCCAATTGCCCTCAAATACTAACAAACACATCAAGGCACTTCATAAATATAAAATTGAAGCTTAACATCATGTTCTAACCCACAAAATACTTAAAACGTAAATATTTACTAACTATCACAATTTTAACCAAAACACATACTAAACAATCAAATTATTAACTAAACACACGCTAAACTACCTACAAACACACGATGCAATCTACACCTATCATTTATTAATCTTTATTTTTGAATTAACCACATTACATACTATTAAACTTAACCAAATGTCCTACTTAAGCGACAAAACTAGTAGAGCATTTGTTAATTGTTGATGATTGTGGATGTATGAAAGTTTAAGTGTGGGTGTCTGCACATATATGGGTTGGTTATATTTTTTGGAATGTCATGTTATGAATTCCATTATTGGATCTTTCAATTTTTATATGAAAAGAAAAGGAGAAGAAAAAAAGAAAAAGGAAAAGGAAAAAGAAAAAGAAAAAGAAAAGAAAAATGTTTAAACAAAGTATCCAGGGGGAAAGGCAGTTGTTTTGCAAAGTTATTTATGATTAATGTCAGTTATAGTGAATGGTTAAGTTGAATATGATGCATATGAGGTAAATGTGGCTTTGAAAGATCACTCTGTATAGTTTTAATATATTGTCATCAATTGTAAGAGTGATTATTTCTACTTACTTATGCTTCATCTGGGTTGTGGTGTGAGAGCTTGAATTTCTCAGCTAGGAAATATAGTTTTTGCATTCATCATAGTTGATGTATACAATTATGAGTGAATGTTGGTTTTTGTGCTTAATGTTACATTGAGTGTTTTTCTTATTGCACTAGCTTTGACGAATTTTATGCTACTTTACCTAAATACATCTGACCTTACCCTTGCCCACATTACATCCTTAAAAAGTCCTTAATTCATGATTATGTATATGAATCTTAGTGGTGGAGAAATGAAATGATTTGCAAAGTTGTGGAATGTCATGATCGTGAATCGTATTTGAGTGTACCCGTGAATCTATCTTATTTAAACACATTTTATAAGTCTACCTTTAAATTGCTCAGTTTTTAAAGGTGATGAATGTTGATTAATCATGAGTAGAAGCTTTGAATGTTGAATTCTTGCTATGGTTTTTGAAAGTTGTTTCATCTTTACTTATGACTGTATATTCTTAGGAAATATAGGAAATGAGTAAGTGTTTTTTGGTCTATGTTTTTGATTATGATGTTTTACTCGAGGACGGTAAAAAGCTAAATGTAGGGGAAATTCAAATGTGTTTAATTAATTATACATTTGTTTTAAAACACTTAGTGATTAATGTTATAAAATGCTTAAGACATTCACTTTAGTTTATATTTGGAAGCGAAGGAGCTAAAGTGATTCTAAAGCACTATATTTGAGCCATTTTCTAAAGATTCACACTCACTTGTCTTCATGGAGCAAGAATAAGATGGATTAGAGCAAGAGAAGGTAAGAAAATACATAAAATGAAGAGCATGAAGAGAGTAGAACATGGCTCATGACCATGTATGGAAGTGTTATAGGCATGAGAGACGCCTATGACACACTTCTCATACTCGTGGAAGGTGTCTCACACTTGTGAGACATTTCTCACCCCTGTGAGAAATGGCCACCTGTCCCATTTTAACCCTACTTTTTGGAATTAAAAAATATAATGTGAAGACAAACATATGTTTTTCGTTAGGGAAAAATATAGAGAGCAGTGGACAGATACGATTTTTCACCATTTTCTCTTCGGTTTTTATTAAGAATGGAGGCTATGGAAGCTGATTCTTAGATATTGATAAAGAAGAGGGAAGGTTAACATCTCGACTTTAGTTCGAAGGTGAAATTGGCGTCTAAGATGCAAGGTTAAGCTTATCTTATCTTTGCTTAATGTTGGATCTCTGTCTAGGAATTGTTTACGTTATCCTTTGTTTAACTGATTTAGGTATTCATGTATAGATAATCATATTCACGTTATCGTTAAATTATTTATATTGTGAACCCATTGCTAGAATCATTAATACAATTTGTAATTGTTGAATTTGGATTCGTATGTAGCAACTAATGGTTTTTAAACATTAAGGAAAACATAGCCTAAGTTAAATGACTCAAGCTTGTGTGGTTGTTGCTTAGATTGGTCCGTTTTCCATTTCATAATGCCTTTGCCTAACTAAATCTAGAGATCGTGTCCTAGGTTATTCGGTAGTTAGGTTTAATTAAGGAGCGTCTCTTAATTAAACATGATTTAAGGGAAAACTGAGATTAGCAGAGCATATTGTTAGTCCACAATTAATAGTTCTAGGAGAGGTGTGAAAGCATTATAACAATGAAAGATGTTTAATCATGTGTAGGTCAATATTGATCTGAGAATCGAGTTTCACATACATTCATCAATTTTATCATTTTTTATTGTTTGCTATAATTTGTTTTTGCTAGTTTAATTTTACTTTGTTTTCTCAATTGCATTAAACCTAAAACCCCCCATTTTATGTCCTTTGCATCAATTATTTTCTTTACAAGAATTAACCAAACATTCCCTCTGGATACGATCCCAACTCACCACATCTATAGATTTTTTTAGTGTGCAGAGTTAGGTAAATTTTGCAGTGTACTCGACACACGCTATCAATGTTAATAACAAGATAGATATAAACAAAAGATAGGAATTGCCAAAGTCCAATAATCAATAATATAATTGCATGATAAAGGTGTTAGAGTAGTGCTCTAAAGGCAATCACCTTTAACACTTTTGTATAAACTTTATTTTGACTAATAAATGAAAGGCATTTTTCATTAATTTGATATTTGTTTATATATTAATTGATATTGATCTTAAATCGAATTAATGATGTCCATGATACAAAACATAGCATGAAGGAAATCATGACGAGATCATGATAATGAGATTCCTATCATGTGCAATTATGTTAGTATCTAAATAATCCCTAGTCATACGATTAATAAGACAGGACATTATTAATCTAGATAGACTAGCATATGATATACTCCTTGATTTGATCAAATAGTGGATCTCACAAACTATAAGCATGAGTTGTTTAGAGTTAACATGTGGATGCTTAGTAAGAGTAGTAAGTATGTTGGGACCCTACCCTTGCGAGTCACGTGCCCGACGTCCTAAGTGACATCTGGACGCGCATCCCACAAAGGTGGCGTGCCCACACCGGCCAATCCTCAAAAGAACTCACTTTACCTATTTCCAAAAATATTTGTGGGAAAACACAAGATGGAATTTCAATTTGACCTCTTTAGAACATTTTGTTCCCCCTAGGTCTTAAGTTTCTAATGACACCAAAATCATTCAGTTTGGTTCAGAAATTTGAAAGTTAAGGCCCAAACATTTTCAGACTGTTATTAACTGAAACAATACACTGCACCTAAATTCCATCCAGAAATTGAAAGTCTTAGGGACTGAATTAAAATTCAATTCCTTCAGATAAGTTGTGGTTCTATGTTTCTAGTTTAGTTAAAAACAAGAATCATCTCATTTGAAGGTCGGACAACAAAGTTATAGCCGAAGGAATCAAACAAGGTTTTGTCCTCAATTGTATTGAACCTGTTTTGGTATAATTGACATAACTTCCTCTAGAGATGTCAAATTAAGGTCATTCTTGATAGTTTGAAAGAGGACTTATAGATATACAACTTTCATGAAGACTTTGAAGGTAGATTTTGTCATCTGGAGGGTCAAAATTGGACCAGACGATTCTATCTACAGTGCATAAGAAGATGCTTCGTCTATAGTGCATAAGAAGATGTTTTGTCTACAGTGCTTAAGAAGATGTTTTGTCTACAGTGGATAAGAAGATTTTTTGCCTACAGTGCTTAAGAAGATGTTTTGTCTATAGCTTAAGAAGATGTTTCATCTATAGTGCATCAGAAGATGTTTTGTCTATAATGCTTAAGAAGATGTTTGGTCTACAGTACTTAAGAAGATGTTTCATCTACAGTGCATAAGAAGATTTTTGTCTACAGTACTTAAGAAGATGTTTTGTCTACAGCGCTTAAGAAGATGTTTTGTCTACAGTGCTTCCTCATATCCCCAAAAGTTCTAAATCACTAACTACACTCTCCAGAGTCCCTCCACTTATAATGCTCATATCTCTCAACTCCAATCTCTAAAGATTTCATACTATATATCGTTGGAAAGCTAGAAAAATAATCTACAATTTCCAAGAAGGCAATAGTATTTCCCTCGAAGGCAGAACATAATTTTCTCACCCTTATGAATAACTTGAAAAAAAATAATAAAAAATTTTGACATACCATCGGCAAAACACAAACATACTTCATTAACATCAAAATATAAGAGTTTTTTACAAAGCTTTAGTGGGTATTTTCAGCCACAATACTTCAATATCTCAAAATGCCCAAACTACAAAAAGGTACATGAACAGTAATTTGCTCAAAATGCAACTAAAGCCTTGTGATTACAAATCTAGCTTAAATACAAAAGATGCAAAAGTTTGGAGTGATACCTCGAATCTCTTTCACTCAATCTCATTTTCTTCACCTGAAGATGGGGCGAAAAGAGGGGTGAGCTTAAAAGCTCGTGGGTAATAAGTTTATAACCAGTAATAAGCAAAACTGTTGAAATAGTTTACATTGAATCATAAACACATATTTCTCAATTCTCAAATCATCAAACACTTTATAAGCAATTCAAA
>JAOTAY010000004.1:5779634-5789936 GCA_025629805.1 Erythroxylum baracoense
TTTAAGTAAACAAAATGTTTTGAAAAAGAAAAAGTGGGCCCAAATTAATGATCATTGATAAGAGTATTCAAAAAAATTTATACCGACTTTTAATTGTTTAGTGATGTGGCACACCACCCTCGCGGGTCACGGACTCGGATATCACCGTCGATATCGGGTTCGGGTCCAGCGGGAGTGGGGTGTTACAACAACATATAATGATCTCAAAAATAGCTAGTAGATAGTTGTCTTACCCTCGTAGATCTCCTGACTAGAACTAAACTAACTATGGTAATGGTCGTTGATCATGAACACCATTGTTGTCATCATCAATCTGTAGGCGAGCATGTCCATCACTTATACCCTACTATTCATCTTGAACATTATCCCCAAGCTCGCATTACTATTGGAGGCACTACATCATAGTTTGTTAAATCATTATCGAGCCTAAAATTGGTCTTCTTAACTTTATTAATGTTTTCAATAGTCTGATACTTAATAAACATAACATCAAGGCTCCTTATAAGCTATTTCTAAACTGGATCATAAAACTTGCAACTATGATGATCTTAGCCATACTGAATAAACACACACTGTTGTGTCTTGACATCAAGTTTAGATCTCTCATGCTTTGGAATGTGCATGAATGCCTTACACCTAAAGACCTACATATGATCATAGAAAACATCTTTTTCTATCCAAAATCATTTTAGAACATCCAACCCTAAATCAATACGTGGAGAGTGATCTAACACATGTGCAATTATACTCAAAGCTTCACCCTAAAAAGACTTAGGTAATTTCACATATGACTTCAAACATCTCACACTCTCCATTAATGTTCTATTTGTCCTCTCAGCAACTCTATTCAACTGAGGTGTCTTAGGAGGTGTCATCTCACACTCGTAAAACAAGCCACAACACTCTCCATCATTATTTGTAGAAAGTCATTTCAACTTCTTCTCAGTCTCTCTTAACTGAGGCCTAAAATTGCTTGAATACACTAAGCTTTGATCATTTGTCTTCAAGATGTAGGTCAAATCCTCTTAGAGTGATCATCAATAAAAATCATAACATACTGAGCACCATCAAGTGATCTCATCTTCGTTAGATCACAAACATCAAAGTGCACTAAATATAGCATATTTTTCTTTCTAGAAGAAGAGGAATCTTTGAAAGAAACTATATATTGCTTCCCTACTAAATAGTGAGATCACTTTCTTAAATGCACACTATCTATCCCAAATATCACCTTCTTTTTGACTAGCAATGACATACCTTTCTTGTTAATGAGTTTTATGAGATTAACGAATCCTTTACAAGTTTCGATTGGCCATTATTAAAGGTGTTGCAAAATCTCTCATTATTGAGCCTGCCTGTAGAAATGAAATTTAATTAAATATTTATGACATGTTTAGAATGTCTCAAAATTAATTATGTACTATAAGAAGTCTCCATCTATCTTCCTTGCTTTAGTTCTTCTAATTTTTATGATAGTAATGACATTCAACCTTGGTAAATTTGTTAGATTTTCCCTTGATTTTATCTATACTCTTTGAACCCTTAGTTTGACTCTTCCTTTTGGATGTTATAACCAAAACCTCTATTTGAGAAGATAAAGTATCCTATGACCATTGTCTCATTTTTTATTCAGAACACCACTTTTAATGGATTCTGTCATTATAACACCATTCAGAGAATTAGTCTAGGGCATCTTCAAGGTCTCCTATAAGTCTAGTAATAAAGCAAGAACCATAAGAGCAATTAGCTTATTGTTAAATTTGACACCCATACAAAACTAATACACAATCCCTTGAAAATCATTCAAGTGATTCACTATTGATGTACCCTCCTGGTATTTCAATTGTATTAGTCTTGTCAAATAGAACAGTTTATTGTTGCTGGTTCTCAAAGCATATAACTACTCTAACTTGTTCCAAAAGATCTTTGTAATTGTCTAACTTCAAATATGGTTTTATATACTGTCCTCAACAAAATTTTAAATAAACCCACACATTTGCTCGTTCTCAAACTCCCATTCCTTATAATTTTTACCTTCAGGTTTTTGATTTGAAAACACCAGTAAATGCATCTTCATCATAAGTAGAAGATCCTTCATCTTGTTCTTCCACAACTGGTAGTTGGTTCCTGTTAGACTAACCATCTGTTGAAATTTTTCCTCCATGGTTCCATAAAATAATTGAACCAATAACTTTGATACCACTCTATTATGAAAAGCACACAAAAAGCTAATATTGCAACAAAAATAACTAAATTAAATTTCCCAAATATTAAATAGGAGGAAGGAATCAATTATATTCTCACATAAATAAAAGAGAAAATCACTCATTGCAATAATCAATAACCAATTTTTTAACATGAAAACCTCCCTGGTGTGAGGAGTAAAAACCACGGGTGCATGCTAGTTGAATCTTCCACTATATCAAAAATAATGGTGAATACAAATTTTTCTTTTATAGCTTCACTAGAGACAATCTTAAAATTAATACTCAAGAAAATTAATTCTCGGTAATAAAAAGATAAAAACTAAAGAGATTTCATCTAATTGAGAACACCCAAAAAACTCTTATAATTAATCTTTAATTGCCATTGCACTATGAAAAATGGAGTTACTGCACCTCCTTCCTTTACAGATTTTTATTATTACTGCAAACCTATACAAGACTGCCTATAATTACATATACATCAAAAAAAGAAATCATTCTTATATTATATGTATATATAAGAAATATATGGCCCCCTAAATTCTGGTGTCTATCCTATAAAATCTTGCCCTTCTCTTTGTAAATGTCTCACAAATTCTTGATTGGTGCTTATTTTTTCAAGAATTGGATACTCAACTTGAGCTAATAGTTTCTTAAATATATATACTCGGTTTAACAAGATTAAAAATTTCAGTGGATATTACTCTATGTACTGGAATCAGTTTATCTGTCAGTGATGCAAATGTAATAAACTATTGACACGCTTTGCATGAGGTTCATTATTATCCTACACTTACGGGTGATTATGAACTCCTTAATCTTACCTAGTTTAAGCCTCAATTACCTTCCTAAGGTAAATCCTTAAATGCTTCAGAGATATCCTTAACCAGTGAGGTCATTTTTTTAATTCTAACATCTGGTCATATCTTGTTTGTTTCTTGACTGCATTATCCGATCAAGTTATGTAACTTCTTCTATATGTATATTAGTAGTTTGCATGTATGATTGAGTTAATGGTCTAGAATGATGTTATAAATAACTTTGAGCTTGCTTAGGGATGGTTGAAATGGTTGGACCCAACCCGATCCAAAGTTAATGGTTCAAACAAACTTAAATTCAAGTTTAGATCACACGAATCAAATTTAATTAGATTTCAAATCAATTTCGGTTTACATATTACAGGGTTGGGCTAGGTCAAGTCAACGACAAACTTAGCCTAACCTGACTATTGCCATTTTAAAACTTGTTAAACTTTTCAAAGGTGTATTAAGTGATGGTATTGCAATTATAGTTAAAAACTTAACACTAGAGGAAGGTTGAGATGCTTAATACATTGCATCTTTGTAATCTTGTCTAGCATATAGGCTACTATGCTAATGCCTCCAAGTTTGTTCCAAATAGAAGTTTAGAGGCATGGTGGCACAATAATTTAATAATTTCATAGATGACTATATCATATTCAGAAAACATATAAAGAAGGTTTAATTGTTGATGAAACTAGACTTTTATCTTCTATACTTTTAAGGAATCTAAATAGAACTTGCGAGAATAACAAGAGAAATTTATATATCATTATTCTATATCTAATGTGTATAAGAAAGCTCTATACACAAAGTTATAAGTATAAGAATAAATGAAATAACTAAAAGTAAATTTATAAATAATTGCTCTTAACTATCTAAATATTTTACATAATATTTATCAATATTATGAAATCAATCTTAATATTATAATTAATTAACACCTCTTCAAACTTAAGATGGTGTAAGTAATGTTAGCTTGAGTTTGTTATATAATTCATTAAATCGAGTTACTAGTTGAGTTTTGGTGAAGATGCTAGCTTTCTAGTCATGAAATGATACAAAGATAAGAGAGATGGTTGCTTACTAGATATGATGATGAATAAAGTTCATTCTCAAAATATTTTGTGCACTCATTAAATACATCATCATGAAAATCAAAACGGTGATTTAAGAGAAATTATTTCCTAATCATAAAAATAGGAAAAAAGAGGATATCATGGATATTTACTTTAGGAAATTGCTATAAATAGGGGATATTATTGTAAATAAGAAATATTTTAGTTACCTAAATTAAGCTAAGACTTGTGTATATATTCAAAGGCACTTGTTGTGCAAAATAAGAAAAAAGATTACTTCTTTCTTCATGGTATCAGAGCCTAGGACGCTGTAACTCCTGGTGCCTTCTTACTTGGCTTTCATTGCCAATAGTGCCTTCTGGAAAACAAATGGCTAAATCTATTACCAATAAAAACCCCAATGTGGAGGTCTCTTCCTCCTTTGAAGTCTCCTCTGTTGGTAATCCCAAAATGTACACCCCTACCCATATTGGTGAATTGCAAACCTTGTTTTCATCTTACCAACTCAATGGTAAAAACTACCTCCACTGGTCACAAATGGTTAAGACTTTCCTTAAGGGCAAAGGAAAGCTTTCTCCCATTAGGACCTACTCCTGCTGGTTCAGATCCCAAGTTTGAGGCTTGGGGTGTAGAGGATTCCTTAATCATGTCATGGTTTTGGAACTCTATGGAACCAGACATTAGAGGTGCTTACATGTTCCTCTCATCTGCTAAGGAGATATGGGATGTTGTAACTCAATATTATTCTAAAGTAAATGATGCCTCTTTAATTTATGAGAAGAAGACCATAATCTCATCTATTAAGCAAGGTATGCGCTCTGTCACTAAATATTACAGTCTAATGAAGAGTATTTGGCTTAAGTTAGATCATTATCAGAATTTTAAAATGCAGTATAGTGATGACAGTGTCAAATTACAAAAGTTTGTAGAAAGGGAAAGAGTTTTTGAATTCTTAGCAGGTCTTAATGTTGAATTTGACCAACTTTGGGTTCAAATACTTAGTAAAGATCCTTTACCATCTTTGAATGAGGCCTTTTCATTCATCCGGGAAGAAAAGAGTCGGAGAATTGTGATGTTGGAATCCAAATCTGCTAACAGCTCAGCATTCATGTCTATGAAAATCAACAAAGAAGCCCTTAACCACCACCAACAAAACCTCAAAATAAAGAAGCTGTCTAGTGCAATTTTTGTAAGAATCCTCGTCATCTAGAGAGACCTGTTGGAAGTTACATAGGAAGCCATAGAAAGTACAGAAAGAAGGGGCAAATAAGGATGGACAGGTCAAAGCCCACTTCACTGAACCTACAAACTCTGGAGATTCTGATCAAGCTAGATCAGAACTAAAAGGACTTAACAAAGAAGAGATTGAGCGCCTAAAGAGCATTCTGAATTCCTTGGAGGGTGCTGGTGCATCATGTTCATTAGCCCAATCAGGTGAATTTTCTAATTCTCATGCTTTTAATGCCTCATTAGTAACTCCTAGGGATTCTTGGTCATAGATTCAGGTGTTACAGACCATATGACTACCTCTCATCATTCTTTTATTTTGTATAACCCCTGTCCTAGTAAAAAAAAGTTAAAGTTGCAGAGGGCTCTCTTACTACTGTTGCAGGTCAAGGAACCATTCCTTTGTCCCATAATCTTCTCTTGAAAAGAGTATTACATGTTCCCAAACTTTCTGCCAACATTTTTTCCATTAAAAGATTTACTAGAGACTTGAATTGCTTTGCCATCTTTGATCCTAATTATTGTATATTTCAAGATCGAAAAATGGGGAAGATGATTGGGCATGGTAAGGAAAAGGATGGACTCTACCTTCTGGAATCTAATAGTGGAGATAAAACCTCACATCCCTCCTTGACTTTTATGACCAAAAATACTCTTAACCCTATTTGGCTTCACCATTATCATTTAAGTCATCCGTTTTTTAGTTTATTGAGAACTATGTTTCCTAATTTGTTTAAAAACAATGATCCTAACGACTTCCATTGTGATGTGTGTGATTTTGCCAAACACTGTCATACTTCCTTTCCTTTCAACACTAATAAATCTGAATTTCCTTTTACTTTGATTCATTATGATATATGGGAACCTTCAAGGATACCGAATGTCTCAGGAGCTAAATGGTTTGTTACCTTTATTGATGATTACGCAAGGGTCATATGGGTCTTTCTCATGAAAAACAAATCGAAGATCAGCGAGATTTTTCTTAATTTCTTTCATATGATAAAAAACCAATTTGGGGTGAGCATAAAATGGGTTAGGAGTGATAATGCCTGGGAATACTTTAATCAAACCTTATCTTCTTTCTTTCAACATTAAGGCATTATTCATTTTTCATCTTGTGTTGATACAACTCAACAAAATGGAGTGACTGAGCGTAAGAATAGACATTTACTTGAAGTTATTGTAGCATTATTATATCAAATGAACGTCCCTAACCATTATTAGGGAGAGACTGTTTTAATTGGAGTTCATTTGATAAACAAATTGGCTTCACGACCTTTAGAGTTCAAAACACTAGTAGAAATGCTTCATAATTTCTTGCCCAACTTTAATATAAATAGTCTAACTCCAAGGGTGTTTGGATGTGTTAGTTTTGTTCATATTCATGCTTATAATAAGGGCAAACTTAAGCCATGAGCCTTGAAGTGCATCTTTGTTGGCTACTCTCCTGCACTAAAAGGGTATAAATGTTTTCATCCTCCCTCACATAAATTCTTCATTTCCAAAGACGTGTCATTTGTTGAGAGTCAATCTTTTTCCCCTAATACTTATCTTCAGGGGGAGATGGGGAATTTTACGGAAGATAATTATAGGGAGACTAACTTCTTACTTGATTGATCTTTCCCAAATGCACAGACTGAGTCAGCCACTACTGTCTCTACACCACCCAACCAATCTAACCAAAATAAGGTAGAAAGTGCCCAGCTAGAGCACCTATCCTTAATAAGCCTCTCTTAGTCTACTCACTAAGGGATACTATCCAAACCTTACCAAAGCAGGCTCAAGGATCTAACCCGAAATCAGGTACTGAAATACAAAACCATGAACTTGATGATTTGTATGTCCTTATAGCTCTTAGGAAGGGCACACGAACTTGTACTAAATACCCTATTTCATACTACACTTCACTTGACAAATGTTCTCCAAGCCATAAATGTTTTCCTACAAAAATAAATTCAAGTTCCACACCACAAACACTTGATGAGGCACTTAGGGATAGGAATTGGAAAAATGCCATAGATGATCAGATGAATTTATTAATTAAGAATCAAACATTGGAAATAATGGGTTCACTAAAAGGAAAAAACACCAGTAGGATGTAAATGGGTATTCACAATTAAATATAAAACAGATGGTTCATTGGAAAGATATAAAGCAACACTAGTAGCTAAAGGGTATACTCAAAACTTATGGGGTTGATTATCTTGAAAATTTGCCCAAATAGAAAAAATAAATAATACACATATACTGTTATCTTTGGCAGCTAATTTTGATTGGCCTGTACAGTAATTTGATGTAAAGAATGCCTTTTTACATGGTAATCTAAATGAAGAAGTGTACATGACAGCCCCTCCTAGATTTGAAGATAATTTTAGGAATATAGTATGTAAATTAAAGAAAGCCTTGTATGGGGTTAAACATTCTCCTCAAGCATGGTTTGAAAGATTCACAAAGACTATGCTAGAAATGAAGTATAAGCAAAGTCAAAGAGATCACGCTCTATTTACTAATGTTGTAGAAAACAAAGTGATAACCTTCATTGTTTATGTGGATGACATTATAGTCACAGGTAATGATCTTAAAGAGATGAAACACCTTAAACTTAAACTTGCCCAAGAGTTTGAAATCAAAGATTTAGAGAAGTTGAAATATTTTCTAGGCATAGAAGTAGCTCATTTGAAGGAGGGAATTTTTCAATCCCAATGCAAGTATATTTTGAATCTTTTAGAAGAAATTGGAATGATGGGGTGCAAACCGATTGATACACCTATAAAATAGAATCATAGACTAAGTGAAGCTAAAGATGATGAACTTGTTGACAGGGGGAGGTATCAAAGACTAGTGGGAAGATTAATTTATTTGTCATATACCAGGCCTGACATAGCATATGCAGTAAGTGTAATTACTCAGTTCATGCATGACCCTAAAAATGTCCATCTTCAAGTAGTGTATAGGGTATTGAGGTACCTTAAAACTACCCCTGACAGAGGGATTATGTTTAAAAAAATGACAATAAAATAGTTGAAGCTTATAAAGATGCAGATTGGCCAGGTTCAAGCATTGATAGAAGGTCAACCACTGGGTATTACATTATATTTTTGGGCAATTTTATCACTAAGAGAAGTAAGAAGCAATTAGTTGTGGCTAGATCAAGTGCTAAGGCAGAGATTAGAGCTATGGCTCACGGTATATGTGAGCTCTTGTGGATTCATTTCATCTTGAACGATTTGAAAGTTAGGTGGCAAGAACTTATAAAGCTCTACTGTGATAATAAGTCGGCTATTAGTATTGATCACAACTCGGTACAATATGACAGAACTAAACACATCGAGATTGGTAGGCACTTCATTAAAGAAAAATTAGAAAGTGGGCTTATTTGCACCCCATACATTCCCACTGCCAAATAGATGGTAGATGTATTGACTAAGGGGTTGGCAAATGCACAATTTCAAGATGTTATAAGGAAGCTGGGAATGCAAGACATCTATGCACCTACCAGCTTGAGGGGGAGTGATGAAAATCAGAGTAATGATTTAGGAGAAATTATTTCCTAGTCATAAAATGGGAAATAAGAGGATATTATGGATATTGACTTTAGGAAATTGCTATAAATAGGGGATACTCTATAAATAGGAAATATTTTAGTCACCTAAATTAAGTTAGGACTTGTGTATATATTCAAAGGCATTTTTTGTGCAAAATAAGAAAAAGATTACTTCTTTCTTCATATCATTTATAAGCAATTTGAATGACACTATAATTATCACAATAAATAGTAGTAGGTGATGAATGTTCAATTCTTATAACCTACAATAGCCAATGTAACCATATGAGTTTAAAAGTAGTGTTAGTAAGAGCTCAATATTCAGCTTTAGTACTAGAAAAAGCTATAATTGTTTGTTTCTTACTTCTTTATATGATAAGAGAATCACTAAGATAGAAACAAAAGCTATTTGTTAATGTCGATCAATAGAATCTCCAACCTAATTAGTATTAGAGTATGTGTGGAGCTTTGAAAAATTGGATGATAAGAGTTCGATACTATGAAAAAGGGTACTTTTAATATATCATAAATTACGTAGCAATTAAGAATATTGATTAGTTCGAGGAGCTATCATAAACTGACTTATAATGAGAACTACATAGGTTGTGTCACTACAAGTAATGATAAGATATAACAAACTCTCCCACTAGTTATTGATACAATATAGGATCATCCAAAGGTTTGCTATTTGTTGGTGTGATATAAACTTCACTCTTAATATAAGAAGGAGCAATTTCACTGTCACTTATAGCTACACGAGAGAGATTAGTAACATAATTTGTTTAAGAGAGATAGTAGTCTAAATCATTGTAAAGGACATATAAAGGAAGTAGGTTAGATGTCTTAGATCTTTCATCTCAAAATGTTGATTGAGGTGTTGTTTCAATTATGTAATGCTACCCAGGTCAATACTAGTAATGATCATATCATCTACATATAATAACAAGAGCAGATAACCTCTATTTGTGCATTGAATAAACAAGGTGTTTTCATATAGGCTAGAAATAAATCCAACCTATTAAAGAAATTAAGCTAAATTTTAGAAACCAAGTTTAAATGGTTTATTTGTGATCATACAAATCTTTTTTAAGGTGATAGGCAGTATTTGGAAGATGATCATACCTTGAGGTGGCTACATATATACTTCCTCAAAAAGGTCACCATTAAGTGATACATTTTTAATATCCATTTGAAGCAGTTGGCCTTTTTTGATGGCAAAAACAACTATGAGCCTACAGATTGTATTGGGATACACTACAAGAAAATTGCGAATTAGCGTCGGAATATTACCGACGACACAACTTCCGTCGCCTTTTACCGACGGTAATTAAATAATCTGTCGGAGAAAACAAAATTTTACCGACGGATAATCAGTCCGTCGGCAATGTTGTAGGAAAAAATTCAGCCCAAAATCTGCGACAGACAATAGCGACGGAACATGTCTCGGC
>JAOTAY010000004.1:5790036-5816863 GCA_025629805.1 Erythroxylum baracoense
TTTTAAATTTTATTCATCTCATTTATTATCATAATATTATGAATGATGTTGCATGTTAAGGATATTTATAAGTTTTTAAAAATTTTCTTGGAAAATAAAAATAAATTTGAAAATATATTCAAAATAAATGAAACATCCATTCCTAAATCAGCTCCGAACAAAAAGAATTCTATCCTCAAATCTGTCCCAAAATGGGCTGAAACCGTCCCCGATTTCATCCCCAATTTCATCCCTAATTCCATCGTCCCCAATTTTGTCCCCAATTTTGTCCCTAATTCCATCTACAATTACCACATATCCGTCCGCAATTCCATCCCTAATTGCATCTCCAATAACCACATGACCGTCCCTAATTCCATCCCTAATTCGGTCTCCAATTTCGTCCCAAAATAAATACAATAATTCGATTGGTATCCATATTGCAAACGATGTTTGGGACAGATTTTTCGGTTCTTGTGTTTTAGGGATGGATTAAATTCCGTCCCTAAGATTGGCTACCAACCAAATACCGATGGATAAATTTCGGTCCAAAAATCCATCCCTGTTTGGGTTTGAAACCAAAATTGGGACGGATTTAGCGTTTTTTTTCGTTCCTAAATCTGGGTTTTCTTGTAGTGGATTTTAAGTGTGGAAGTAGTTAACATTGGTTAGTTTAAAAGACATCATCAAAATTTTATAATATGCTACATTAGTCTTGAAGGCTATTTTAGGAATATGGTACATTTTGATACGGTGATACTCATATTGCAAATCTAATTTAGATAAACAAGCTACTCTAATTAACTGATTAATAAGTTTCTCTGCCATCTTCATTCTTAATAATCTGTCTATTAAACTTTATAATTAATAAACAACTTCTATGAACTATCTTTATATATATATATATACATTATCAAACTATAGGTGAAGATAAAGGGTTGATGTTATGTTGATAACAACTTCTTTCAAGAGATTTTGCACTAATCCTTTAATGATGGTTTTATGTAAACTATCATAATTATACATTCTAATGTTCAGTACTTCCGCTTCGTATTCAATAAGATATTATGGTGATGGCTTCTATATGGGAGTAAATTAGTATGTCCAACAAATATGATATTGAATTCAGCTAAAGAGACTTTAAGTCTGTTTGTTGTCCCTTCACCAAGGATGAATCACTAAATAACAACTTTTACGATAGTTGATTTAAGGAATATTGTAATTGAAGCATACATAATTAGTAGACTAAGTTTTAGCAAACAACTTTTCAAACTATTAGTCCCTAATAGTACTTAATGTGGGTGAATTAAATGTTATAAAATTTTAAATTAAAAATTACTAACTTAATGTGTTAATGATCACAATTTATAAAAGATGAAAATATGAAATGAAACAATTAGTTTCAACAATACACTTAAGCAATAAAGTAAAAAGAGTAAAGGAAGAAAGTGCAAACCAATTTGTAACTATTTGTTAAAAAAACTCTTACCAATATCCACTCCGAAGACTCTTATTGGATTTTCACTATGATAAAAAATAACCTTTGTACAATCTTTACTTAACAAAGAAGAACTTCTTTACAGTCTCTGTTCACGACAAAGAGAAACCTTAATGCCACTTAGAAACTGTCAAATACAAAAGACAAAAACCCTAATGTGAGCTTATAACTCAAAAAATCTCACCTTACGATTTTGATAATTTCAAAGAGGTTTACTCTTAAAAATATGAGACAATAATGCTTAAATACTTGACAAACATTTAAAATCTATATATAAGACACCCAAGTACTTTTTAATGTAAGAAACAATGAGAAGATATGTACTTATAGAATTTTGAACCCCTTACTAGTTGTTACAACAAAAAATAGTCGTTATAATGGTTAGTTGTAGACTAGTCAACTACTATAGCATATTAGTCAAGCAGTATACATTGAATATATAGATTCACAAGCTATAGAGACATTGAGTTAAAAACTATGGTGTATTGATTGACTAATGTGTTTCTTAGAGGGATACTAGTAAACCAATATAAAGTTGCAGTCGACCAATATATCAATAAACTCACTTGTTACACTTTCAACTTACATTGATCAACTACTAGCCTATACTAGTCGATCAATCACTCTAAAAACATTATTTTTAACAACTTTAAATGCTCAAACTTGATTTGTTCAATACAATTTTAAATAAAATAGCATTAGAAATATTTGCCAAAGAGCATTCAAAAGATCAAAAGGCTTTTTTTAAAAAAAGGCTTTAATACCTCTTTATAAATGAATATACTCCAATAATAAAATGATACGAAATGTTTATGTATGATGACCCTTTAAGATTATCAAAGTATCTAGATGAGATTACAATTAACATTGTAAAGTGTAGAATAACCTTATGTGTCTTAATATTTTTTTATTCTTGACTTGATCTTCACTTCAACAATTGTAGATTTCAAATTTTCTCTATCATCTTCATGAGTTATGCCCAGCCACATCTTGTTCTTATATAGCTTCTCAATAAAGTAACAAACTCATTAGTAGTATTTATATTTGTTATAATCAAAATATTAATTAGAAACTCCCTTGACCCCAATTTTCTCTTTTTTTATGATGAAAAAATATTTATGATATTAGAAAGCTAAAAAATTAAGCATATAAATAGCTGCCCATATCAAGACAATGATATCTCCCTCTTAATTAATGTATAAAGCACAATTCATTATCAAAACAAAAGAGATATTCAACATCAAGTAAAAAGAATATCCACACATATAGATAATAGAAATTTACTCAAGCTTAAAATATCATATATATATATATATATATATATATATGATATTTATAAATCACCACATGTACAAAAATTATTCCATTATATATATATAAGTCACTTTACTTAAATGTTATCACTCCCCCCATCACTATATTTCTCTCTCCTTTTTTGTAATATTAAGAAATTATTAAGTTAGAGTAAGAAATTGAGACTTAAGCAAATTATATAAGTAATCAATATGATGCACCATGATGTCTCGAAAAGAGTCAAGTTTTCACTTCAGACAAGTATTAAGTGGAGGCCTATGCCATAGTCATAAGGTAGTGACCTCATCATCTACAGGGAGGTCAATAATGCACTTAAGGACAAACTCTTCAAAATTAGCATCATATGAGAGAGCTTTATGTATTGATAAAGGCAATTGAGGTTAGAGTTATTGAAACTAGTGTGATCAAGTCATTTGACCATCAAGCAATTAGTATCTCATATGATTAATAATGGTAAATTCAAATAAGAAATCAAAATCAACCTCATTTTTCATTAAAAAGGATATTAAAGTGACAGAATATAAGACTCAAGATGAGAGTAAATGGAATATATTGCTCTTTTTCCTTGACATTATTAAAATGGACCATAATGTGAAGAATAAAGTTACTAAGATGGTATTCTCACCTAATATGAAAGTGGAAAAGAAACAAATTTACAATAACTTAGAAAGGTAAAGTGGCCACCATAAGAAACAAAGTTGTATTTAATAAAGAAATGGTGGAATCCAGAAATAAATTTAAGATAATGAATGTCGTCAGATTTCCTAGTAACTTTAGCTAAAGAATCAAATCCAAAGATTGTTTTGACACAAGTGGGCATAGAATAATTAGGATGTATATGATATTTCCTCAGTGATTTGCTTCTAATTCCAAAATGCTTTATGAACTTTCTATAATAACTAGATAGGTCTAAAAATTCTCTCAAAAACTTAGGAATTGTCTACTTAAATTTTATCTTTATTTTTTGCAACCCCAAAAGAAGAGATCATATGGCTAAGTATCTACTTAAATGGCGCAACTGTGTATTTGACACCTTTCACAAAGAACTATTATGGTTTCAAAGTCTCCAAGTAACTCTAAGGTGCTTCATACGTTCATAAAACGGTTCACTTTAAATAAGGATGTTCTCAAAGAGAACCAAAAGAATTTTCTAAAATGTGGCCTAAAGAATTCATTCATTAAGGTTTGAAATGTAAAAGTTACAATGGTTAGTCTAAAATACAACACTGAAATTTTATAATATGTTGTATTATTCTTGAAGGCTATTTTAGGAACATATAGAGGGTATATTATGATATAGTGATACCCATATCTTAAATCTAACTTAGAGAACCACGTTATTCGATATAATTTATCAAGATGTTCCTCTATCACAAGTATATGGTATTTGTCTTTATATTGTTTGTTAAGCTCTCTACAATCAATACATAACCTCTATGAACTATCTTTTTCCTTTTATAAAACTATAGGTGAAGAAAATAGGTTGATGTTAAATTAGATCACCACTTGATTCAAAATATCTCACACTAAACCTTTAATGAAGGTCTTTTGCAAACTAGCATAATTATACAATCTAGAGTTCATTACTTCCACTTAATATCTCAATAAGATATTAAGATTATGGCTTCTATCTAGCGTAAACTAGTATATTCAGTAAATATGAGAGTGAATTTAGCCAAAAGAGATTCCAACTACACTTATTATGCCTTCACTAAGTATGGACCACCAATTTATAATTCTTACAATATTTGTTTTAGAGAATACTATAATTGAAACATATATAACTAGTAGACTAAGATTTAACTAACAACTTTTCAAAATTTTTCATACTTACCAACTTTGAGTGATTAATAGGCCTACTTTCTAATAGCATTTTTTGTTCCTTTCAATTAAAGAACATAATTTATTTTTCCAAATTTGTAAATAACTTCATCCAAAGTTGAAAGCCATTAAACTCTTTATAAATTCACTAACAAAACATTATTAGTAAAACTAATCCTTGTAATGAACATTAAAACCTTTCACGTAATTAAACATAATGTCGTTGTAATCCCCTAATAGGAAGACTGACTATGCTTCGTTCAGTTTTACAATTTCTTCAATTGCATATCTTGGATGCGAAGAACCCCCCATGAGGGATTTAATTAAATTGGAAAAATATTTGTCGATTTTCTATGGGGATTAGGTGAAGAAGGGCCTAAGCATCATTGGATTGTATGGAAATCACTATGTCACCTAGTGGAGGAAGATGGTATTACTTTCCAGTGTTTGTATGACATATACTTGGCTTTCTTGGATAAGTTGTGGTGGAGACATCTAGTGGGTAATTCTTTATAGGCATCCTTCCTAGCAGCTAAGTACGGGACTAGAGGCAATTCAACCTAGATTGACCAACTCTCTGGCTTAGAAAAGAATGTTCATTATTCGTGAGCAGATTTAAAATTGTATTGTTCAATCTGGTAATAAACTCATTTAGAAGGACATCACTTCTGGGGAATTCTCGATGACTTCTACATATAACCGTGTTAGCGATGTGGGCACACGAACTATATTAGGTTATAATATGTGGCATAAAGGGATTCCTATGAAAGTATCACTTTTCATGTTAGGCTTATGGAAAAACAGGCTTCCTCTGGATATTCCTTAAGGTTAGGGATTTTTGAAAGGTATGTTCAGCCCCGCAAGGTTTCCCTAATGCATTGGTGTAAGCCCTCAATGGGATTTCTAAAACTGAATACTAATGGTTCATTGAGGGGGAACCTAGGGCTAGGTGGCGGTAGTGGTGGTGGTGGGATTGTTCGAGATAAGTTGGGAAGGTGTGTATTGGCATTCACATTCCGTATGCAACAGGTTATAAGTCTAGAAGCAGAAACACAATCTCTTTTGCAAGGATTGAAGCTTTATACTGAATTATTACCCAATTTTTAGTTATTGAATTAGACTCTAGAGTTTTGATTGACATATGCCTTGGTAGAGTTTAGATTTCATGGAAGCTGGCAGATTGGTTAACTGAGGTGCTGAGATTCTCTTTGTGGATGGTTTTCTTCATTGTTATAGAGAGACAAATCAAGCAGCAGATTTTTTGGCAAATCTAGGATGTTTGTTGAAGGTTTTGACCACAAACAGTACTCAATCACTAATACATCATACCTTGAGGGGTATATTGACGTTAGATAGGTCAGGCTTGCCTTTACTAAGAGTAAGAACTATTAAACTGTAATAGATGATAGTGATATTAATGTTTGTAATTTCTTTATATTTTCACGTCTTTGATGTTTGGCATCTAGTGTTAGATTATTTGTTAATGCCAACTTTATTTGTTTTGGGCAAGTCAGGTTCATGCCCCTTTCTCTGTAATTTTCACTTTTTATATTAATAAAATAGGGTATCCATCCCTTCCAGGGTACCACCTTGGTTGGATTACAAAAAATTTATAATTCCCTTACAATAATCATCTTCATATCTTTAACTCCATATGGCCCTTTTTTACACTAAGGTAGTAACATAAAGTTGTAGTTTTTGTTATTATTAATCAAAATGTATAATAGTTATTTTTCTTCTAGTATCCTAATACCCCATTTGTTTAAACTTACCTATATAGACCCTAGACACTGCCTGAAGGGATACTAAAAGTTGCTTCTCTTTGCTTCTTTCAGTTAAGCTAACTTTTAGTCATATTCATTTTATTTTTTTTCTATATTTTTATCCTCTATAACAAACAAATTTGCCTATTTCTTTTTATACTTATGACTTGAAAAAACTTATCAGCACGCCTTAAACAAGGTCCCTTAGCTCTATTCCTCTTAAATTCCTTACTATTGAGCCATCTTTGTTATCTTTATATTAGTTTTACATTAAGGTATTTAGTAGGCATAGTAAGGGAATGCAACAATCTAAGTGAGATTTTTGACTTAATTAATGGTTAAGCTAAGGACAAGATGAGTGAAGTAGGTGAAGATAATTATTTATGGTTCCACACTTCACTAATAGAATAGCACACAGAAGCAATAACTTCTTGTTTCTTGGTTAAAATGTAAGCAAGCAACAATTTCTTAAAATTCGGAAGCTTTATACATAATTATATCCAAGGTTTTAATCCCTTTAAAAGGAAACCAATCAAATAAGACTAAGGTATTTGTAATTTTTTAGAATACCTATCAAAAAGTCCATAATATCTTTGATGGTTCCCATATATTGTCACTCCTTAAAATAGCCTATTAGATCATCAAAAGCTTACTCTTTAAATCTTTGTGTCAAGAATACAATATACTTGCCCCAAGTTGGCTCTATTAAAAACTAAGTCGAAACAATGCTTCATTAAAGTTAATGATTATTACTATTGTTATTAGTTTTTTACCATTATCTTTTAGTTTTTACATGGCAGATAATCTTAATCATTATCTTTAAGTTATTAGTTATTAGGTAGTGGGTAGTATATTAAACCCATGTTTATTTTTTACTTTATTTGCAAGTTAATTATATGCCTACACATATAGATAGGCAGTATATTTGGTATCTTGGTAAGGATAAAAATTATATCTACACTATTTTCATATCTTTCCTTTTTTCTTTCCAAAAATATTTTTGGAATCAAAGCCATCGCTTTTATTTGTTGTCATTTCCTACCTTTTCTTTAGAAATTTGTGTTCATATTGTTGAAAAAGCTGAAAAAAAAAACAGATTCGATGCAAACAATAGAAGAAAAAACAGTAGTTTGATAGGCAAAAAGAGAGAAAATGGTGGGGACCACTATAAATTATATTTCAAACTATTTCAAATTTTAAAGATGAAAAATATCCTTTTTATTGTCATAAAATAAAAAGTCTCTTTAGGTTTTTCAAATTATGGGATATGGTAGAAAAAGGATTTGATGAACAAGATGTACAAGAGTAACATTTGAGGGAAAAGAAGAAAAGATGCAAAGGCTTTATTCTTCATTCAACAAGCTCTTGATGATGAGGCATTCCCTCATATATTATAATAGCTACAGCTTCTAATGAGGTAAAGGCGATCCTAAAATAAGAGTGTTTTAGGAGACAAAAGGGTAATTGATGTGAAATTACAAACTTTACAACATAATTTTGAAACATTGTTGATGAATAACAATAAATCTACGTAAGTTTATTTGTCTAGATTTTTTCCAATTAATAACCATATGAAATCATATGGTGAAAAATAATAAAACTAAAACATATATGAGTAAGTTATTAAGGAGTTTGACTATAAATTTAAACATGTAGGTACTACTATTAAAGAATCTGAGGATCTGTCTTCTTATTCCTTTAATGAACTAATCTATTCCTTACTAGCCTATAAAGATAAGCTAAATGGTCCCCATGAAAAGAGTAAATAGAAGGAATTCCATATGAAGGGAGTGTCTTCTAGAGAAAATGCAAAAATTTTAGCAAGTTATAGATAGAGCATAGGGTTCTATGGTTGCGATCATAGTAGTGGTAAAAGAAGAAGTCAATCTAGTGATTACTGGGAGTTTAAATGTAACATTTAATATTAAAATTACAAGAAATTTAGTCATAAAGAAGCTAATTATTGGATTAAGAGATAAACAAGTAGAAGCAATGCAACTACATATAACAAGTTCAAGTGGAAAGTAAGTTATTACGGCTTAGTCTTTTATTGATGGCACTTTAAATTGAGTAATCATAGATAACAAATGCTCTATATCATACATCAAGACAAGATCCTTGTTTAAGGACTTGTATAAGATATAAAAGTGAAGTTCATCATAAAGATAATGAGCAAGTTCGAGTTGAAGGGAAAGGAACAAGTTCCATCAAAACCTTTGAAGGTATTGTAGAACTTAAGTTTTGGGCAATTGATAAAAAAATGGAAATTCAATTCATTTGATGATGGTTCTTAAAACATTTAAAATAAGAAATTTGATTGAATTACTATGTCAGTGCTTATGACACAAAATAATATGTTTTTGCCTGAAGTTTCAAATATTTAGAATTATGCCTTCTTTACTATAATAAATTATGCAAAAATATAGCATTTTCATTATAGGGATTTGAATGTGAAAGGGTTGAAATTGTTATCTCATAAAAATATAGCTATCAAGCTTCCAAAAATTAATGATCTTGAATTCTGTGAAGGTATGGTTATAGGAAAAAAGAGTAGAAGCTTATTTCCTATAAACAAGTCTTGGAGGGTCAATGGGGGTCTCTTTAGCTGGTACATATTGATTTGTGTAGGCCAATAAGTCTTAAGTCTTATGGTAGGAGTCCATAGCTTTTGTTATTTATTGATTATTAAAGTCATATGAGTTGGGTTTACATCTTGAAGTGTAAATAAAAAATATTTGAGAATTTAAAAAAGTTCAAAACATTAATGGAAAAACAAAGTTAGTGTTACATAATGGTTCTCCATTCAGATAATGGTAGTGAATTAACCTCAATCAAATTTAATATTTTATTATAAAATGGAATTAATAGGGAGTTAACTGCATCTTACTCACTGGAAAAAGATGGTGTAGTGATTGCAGCTAAATTAGTAAGTACAAAGAGTTAATCGTAGCAAGTATATAAACAAGAGTGATAAGAGTATTGATCCCATAAAGGATTAGTCTCTACATCTATTAATCTTAGTTAAAAATTACTAAATAAAACTAGATTTGATAAAAGATAATTAAAATAATAAACTAATAATAAAAAAGAAAATAAATATTAAAAGAAGGATCAATTAAGCAAATGTTAGTTTTTAAGGGTTCACATATAAGGAATTCCAATTATTACAAAAGTTTAATTATCTAGGTTGAAATAAAAAATAACCTAACGGATCTATGCCCCCTATCAAGGCATATAAGTGTATCTAATTAGGCAACTACCACCTTTTGATGCTTAATTCACTATAATAAAATTATTAAGCTTAGTTAATTTAAATGATTATCACTAAAGTTCTAGGAAACTGTCATTCTCTAATGTTAAAGTATTTACTCCCCTAGTACAAGGATCTTATTTCATTTTTTGGTCCTTTACATAATCCATAAGATTGAATCTATAATGGCTAATCACAAATCCAACATTAAGAATAAAGAGAATAAATTTATCTAATGAAATAATCAAATTATGTAGGAAATTTATTTATTACATCTTGTTATATTACATTATATAATATACATTATGTAATACATTCTAGTAGAAATATATATATAGCATGCTATATAAAGTTAGAACTACATATAATAATAACTATTTTCTATTTATCCTAGCTAGGGTTTCTAGCCAATAAATATAATAAAAAATAAAAAATAATTCTTAATATGAAAGAGAAGAGTTGAAGGTAAGAAATAGAGAAAATGTCATTGACTCTTCCAATCCTTACTCTAAATCTTTCTCCAATACTGAGGAAGAATAAAGCTATAAGAAACTAAATAAGAGTCTCCCAAAAAGTCTTGTTAGAAGTCTCTTAGGTTAATTGTATTATAAGTATTTATAGTTAGGGTTATAAAAATAGCGTTATATAGGGCTTAAACTTAAGAAATCATATGTTCTTATAATTTGTATATAAGAATCGGCATCCATTCAACATCGACACTAGTTATATTTTAAAACTTTAACCCTACGAAGCCACGTATAATTGGAACTTGACACCAAGTTATAATCGACATTGATTTTATCTTATTTCTCTCTTTGTAAAATTAGGATAAGTTTAGCACCGGTCTAGGATCAACTTTAATTATGGTCTTGTTTTGCTTATTAGTTTCTCAAACCTTTGGGAAAGGTAAAAACCTGTTACTATGACATATATGGTGCTTAATTTGCCTTGTTCCACTAACTCCTTAACTTTTCCGAGAGTTTACTTAAATGCTACCCATGAAAAATGACCTAAATAATTAATAACACAAGATATACAAATTCAAAATAATTGTAAACCCTAAATGCATAATACTTTATAAGCAAAACACAATACAAATAAGATCACAAGTTTGAACACTTAAGTTTGACATGTCCTCATAAGATGTCACTCATTCATATAAATGATTGATCACTCTCATCATCTTCTTATGAAATGAACTTACCATTCATATAAAAGTCATCTAATCTTTATTATTAACATAGATACATACAAGAAAAAATCAAAAGGACTTTGACTAATAATGTAATAAGGCCGAAAGTATTATATAAGTTAATGACGGAAAAGGAATAGAAAAAAGAAAAATATTCACAATTAGTAGAGTAGTAATAAATAAAAAAAGAAGCATAAATCCTGATTCCAATAACTCCTCATTTTCTTGCGCTTACTTGTTTTCTTTCATACATTCAAAATATAAGAATCCTTACGAATAAATTTTTAATAATTTATTTTTTGTTTTCTTCACTTTTTCTTCTTCTCTTTTTTTCTTCTTAACATTTTTTATTTTTTAAATTGGCTTGAGATTCACATTTTTACGCTACCTCTTTCATACACTTTATTAACTCTTCCACACTTATTTCCTTGATTTTGATTCCTAAAGATGTCACAACATAAGTAAAAGCTCTACTAATCATGAATTAGGGAGGAAACATTTGTTTTCCTTTTTATGCTTAATATTCTTTAGGAAAGAGCTAATAAGAAATATTAAATTTCATATAAGACTCAAAGGTGCTCACTAGTGAATTAATGAATAAAAAGATATGCAATTTAAATCAAACTAAAATCTTAAATATCTTTTTTATTTTAATTCTTACACAAATCTTATATCTAATCTTAAAAAATGAAATTTAAGTTCTAAAAATTCAAAATCAAATAATGTATCCATATAAGAAACAAAGATATATGGTATGAAAGCTTAAATTCCTCACGAAATACTCAAGTCAAATCAAAGTATCTTCACTTAACAAATTCATTTCTTTAGCATTATTAAAGTCGATATTCGAATAGCAATTCACTTAATAATATTATGCATATAATTTTTTCAATAAATCTCAATATAGAATTATGTATAAACTTATAATGTCCATATAAAACTACAAACCAAAACCTAATGCATAACCTAAAAACAAACCAAAAAGATGAAAATTTTTATGTGATTAGATCAATCTATAAGTTGCCTGCCCCCGCCCCCTCTTCCCTACTTAGAACAATATTATCCCCAATATTATGGATCAAGATTAAGAAAACTCCCTTAAAACTTATAAAGCTAAAATAGACCTAAACTTAAAATATGCTCAAGGCTTAAAATAAAATTATGGAGGCTTATAAATAATATGATCTAACTTGCATCGAAACCCTTAATGTTCTTAATTTAATAGAATTAAAAATAAAAGTTAAATAGTGTAACAAAATAAAAATGGAAAATATCATAAACAAAATTATATGTATGCATGAAACGATAAGACACCTAAGGTCAATGGGGTAGAGGAGGCAGTGAAAAGTGTTGAAGATAAGCCATTATCAAATCCAACTTGGTGTTTATATTTACAAGTTCTTTATGTAGTCATTCAATGGATGATGCTAGTTATTGCTTTGTAAGTCATGTAAGCTTGGTAGGAGGATACACTGAATGCAAGCATCAGATAAGAGAGGATTATGCAGGAATGCCCCAATCTCCAAAAAGTCTTGAAGAATGCATGGTGTCACAAGCTTCAACGATTCACTCCTTGAGCAACTCAACAGTAGGAGAGCCCTAACCCCTAATTGGTGTCTTAAAAGCTAAAGGACTAGATCGGATATATAAAGGAAGTTGGATGAGAGTTAATTTATCTCTCCTTCCTCAGCACTTCGGTAATTCTTTATAAACAAGATAACAATGTGATCTAGAAATGCGATGAATTCTAACCTATTGTGTATCTCTCTGATTATGGGTTAGAAGCTAGTCTTGATTAGTTTAGGGTACATAACTTTCTGCAAGGAATTATTGTAATTTTGGTAAGGTGATCCTTGTTATGGTCATCTTGTGGGTTCCTATATTTTAGGTTGTTGTTATGGTTGTGTAGTTATGGGTAACAATTATAGGGTTCCCCGTGCTCACATGTTAGGTTTCTTTTGTTATAAATAAGAGATTGGCATCTTCGCCAATCTCTCGATTGTACATACCTTTATTTATTTATAAATTCACTGATTTACCAACAAAAAAAATCCTTAGTGGCCTATCAATTATCACAAATAGGGAAGATTTCGAGAGACTATTCTTTTGCATACTCCCTCTTCAACCCTCAACATTTTCACCATCATCATTCTTTTTTACCTCTTACCACGGGTTATTAGGGTACCCTTGATCAAGTCTATTTGAATTAATCCACTTATTATTCGCTCAAGTGTACCCAAACAACTTTATTCAATTGGGATTAATATAACAGGCTTCTCTGATCTTCACAATCCTAAAGCTAGAGAGGCTTGCCTCTTTCTTTACCAATAACTAACTAATTAGCATTGAAAACTTAAGTCTTTGTTCGGTAACCAGCATTAAACCACGTTGTTAATAGATTGTAATATTAAAGGTGATAGCTAGACCAATAGAGCATCATTTAACCCATTAAAGAGGGTACAGAATCTATCATTTGAAATTGATTCAACCCACTAGGTTAAGGCTAAACGTGTGGCTCAAGATATAGTCCATTAATGGGGTTGTACAGTTAGTTCCTTAAATTAAAAAATGCATCCACCCAGTTAAATAGGTAATACCTAATTTGAACCTATGTCAAGCATCCCATTGACTCCATTTATAATACATCGATGGCCTCTTAATATGAAATCTCAATCTCTTACCATCGGATGGCAGCTAGAGGTGCTCCTTAATTGTCTCTTTTCAAATAATAATCTCATTTCCATAAATTAGGAATTGAGCTTTCATATTGCTTCTCTCGTTGAATCATTCCTCATTTTTTGAATTTTTGAACCTTAGAATATGCTATGGAAGAGATAATGTTAATGAAGAAGCAATTAAAGGAATCTTAGTCCTATTAGCCCTTACTTTAGAGGCATTCTTCATACTTAATCAATTAAGCTAACTACTCACCATAATTTATTACTTAACTTCACAATAACATAGTTCCACTAACTTCATAACAACACAGTTCTATAACATATCTTTAGAACTCTAATAAGTACAGTAAACATAATATCAAGCACAGTGTATTATAATAAGCCTCAAATTCTATAATGAGTTTTACTTAAGCTTAATACTCAAACTTGATAATGTAACTTACTTGGATACTATATAATGCAAAAGATGTGTTAGAAATCTCCCAAAAATGTGGCAAATTAAAACCCCTAATGTTCTCCCTCTAAGTGAAGATGTTTGAAGGATAAATTATTGTGTAAAAGAGATGCATTTTATGTTTAAAGAAGGGATTTAGTGTTTAAAAGGTCAAATTTGATGTTTAAACTTGATATTTGGTCAAAATTTTGAGGTGATAGGTGATAAGGAAGAAGGTTTTAGGTTTTAGGGAGAAAAAAACATGAATTATGTTTATATAGGGTCATATTTTAGGATAAACTACACTGAACATATTTAATAGCCAACATTGATTTTGTTCTACCTTCTTAGAGTTTTCCTCTTACATAAGATTAGAGTTAAACCTACTTTCCATATTGGTACCCATTCTGTTATATTTCTCCAAAGTACTTGCTCGCTCATGAAACTGATGCCAAATATACTTTAGAGTCAATGTTAGTTATATTCTAGGTCGCTCATGAAATTTAAACCAAGCATACTTTAAAATCGATGTTAGTTATATTCTATCTCCAAACGCTCCTTACTTTGTTTAACACTAGTGCTTATCCCACCTTGAAGACATATGACAATTACTCTCTGTAACTCTCGATTAATGCTTTGGCTTGAATATTTTGTATTCTTTCTGCTAATTCTCATCCATTATGACCTTTAACTTGTGAAATATAATATGTATGCATGGTTTAATAAATGAAAATATAAAAGCACATATAAATCCAAATTTAACAAAGAAACTATAATAGTTAACACAAAAACTATAAAAATTTTAGAATTTTCAACCTCTCCCTAAGCCCGACATTACCCTTAATAAAAAAAATTGAAGATAATAAGGCTAATCAAATGAGGTATTAAGGTTGAGAAGTCTTTACTAATTATATGCAAATTTAGTGAGGTAAAATTATAAAAATATTCTAAAATTATTTACAAAATAGAATACACGTTAGTAAGAAAATAAGAAAATGAAATAAAAGAAAGGTTATAATCATTGTGTTGCCTCTTAATAAGCACTTCTTTGAATATCTTTTAACTGGAATTCCCTTTAATCTCTTTACTCATCTTGGATTGCTATTGGGATGAGCTTGATTTCCTTCCTGCATAGAACATAAAGAAGGAAAGGAATTAGTAGGATATATCTTTGAATCTTCAAAATGTGCATACCATTGATGAGGAGGCAAAGTCTTAAACTTCAGGTTGGGTGCTTCTTTAGTAGAAATAAGGGTTTCAACTTTCTTTTTAACATAGAAGTATTATCTCTAATGGTGTACTCGTTGTTTTTTCCTTTAAGTCCTAAGGCTTAACATGTTTTCCCTAAATCATCATCATTATTTTTTAGAACTTCATACACACTAAGGTCTTTTGAGCTTCATTATGGGTAAGAGGTTTTGTTAACATCCTATAACTATGGAACTCTAGTCTCTCCTTGCTCATCCTAAATGTAAACTTTCCTTTAGCCATATTAACTACTACCCTATAATGGCATCCCAAAGATGACATAGACTTTAGTGTCATACTCTATGGCCATCACAAGAAAGTCTAGTGAATAAATGAATTTTCTTACTTTCAAATAACTCTCCCATAAATCTAATTGGGTATTTGATGGAACAATATTTCGAGAGTGACACATTTGTTACTTTGAGATCTCCTATTTATAGCTTCTTAAAAATAGATGAAGGGAAATATTTATACTAGCATGTAAATCATATAAACATTAATTGGTTTAGAATCACCAAATTTGCAAAAAATAGTAAAATTCCCTTGATTTTTCAACTTTTGAGGTAATTTATTGTCAAATATGGCACTGCACTCTTATTTCAAAGGCACCATATCATAATCCTCTAACTTGCTTTTGTTAGAGAAGATTTCCTCTAAAAACTTCACGTAAGTTGGCATCTGAGCCAATGCTTCAGCAAAAGGTATATTGATGTTTAATTTCTTTAAGAGATTTAAAAATTTATTGAAAGTATCATCATTTATCTTCTTTTTTATCCTCTGAGGGCATTTATCATCATTGTTACTAATTATTTTATTATTTTTGACCATTATTTTCTAGGTGTTATATAGTAGACAGTTTTAACTTTTATCTTTTAATTATTAATTAATGGGTAGTGAAACCACATTTATTTTTTATTATATATAGACAATAAATTCAGTTTCTTGGGATAAATAATATATATATATATATATATATGCATTGTTTTCGTATCTTTCCTTTTTCGTTTCCAAATAGGTTCTTGTATGTCAATTGACATATCATGCATAACTAATATCATTATGTTACAAGTCCTTTTATATATACAACTAATTTTAATTTCCGGAGTTCTATCAACTATAAAAAAAATTTCCACATGATAAATTTAGACATGAACATTAGTTCCATCAAATGGGAGGAACTCTATTTTGTTAAAATAAGATGGAGTCATTTAATGTTGAGCTTCAGATTGATAAGTATGTTACACTATTGGATGACTACTCTATCTTTTTAAGGTAAGATTCGTAAATTAGGGCCAGGAATCAACATTTTGCATAAACATATGCTGCTGAAATGTCTCATGTTGCTCACTCATTTTCTAAATCCGCTTCACTCATGTTCCCTACAGTTTTAATTGTGCCTCTTGCATTTCGTTCTACACCTCACGCATTTAGCTTCTCAATGATTCCTACCTTCATATACCTCTCAGCCATTTTTAGTTTTTATAATCTCACCTAGATAGTTATAAACATGTTAACATATGTCATAAAGGCCACAATCTTGGCTCTAATACTAAAGTGTTATCATAATTTCATCATTTGAAGAAACCAGAGTAGTAGTTGAAGTGTAAGAAGCTAGAAGAGAGAGAGAGAGAGAGAGAGAATGATGGTTTGTTAGATATTTGCAAGTTCAATAACACTCATTTAAATACAAATAAAATGGGTAAAGCCGAAACAAAATTTCATAGTAAACGACATAGTTTAGGTGCATTTATTTCTTTAGGCCTAAACGATCTAAGTCGTCTAATTTAGCGCTTAGTAGCTTTATGCCATTGTATTGTATTTCCATCCTCATAATGTTTATTATATGAGTTGACATCTGATTGCACTTCATAATATATATATTCGGAATGAATATGTCATCATTAGTATTTTGGGAACGGGACTGGCACGTTGGCAATATTGGTATAGGTTAATTGTTGCAGACTATCAAATTAATGTTGTTCTCTTTTATATCTTTCCTCACAATTTGGCATGCACGAGGCATTATTAATTCCTTACTTCTTCAGAGGAAAGCTTGCGAGTTTTATATTTTGCAGAATTTTATTTGCTTTACAGCTATAAAGTTTCACATAAGAGTTCTTTTAGCTGCTCGTCTTTAATGACTCTAGTTTACATATGGATTTTAGTTTGGACTTTCGACAGATTCTGGAGCGAGTAGAATTAATGCATTTAGCTTAGGGCCTGACTAGAACATCAAAATCGAGAAGGTGTCGTTCTTTATGGAAGAGTTAGGTGTCTCTCATTTTAATATGTAAGAAATTTTCATTTACCTGATAAAATCAAAACATACTTATATCATTGACTAATTAACCAAAAATTAGTGACGAATTCGTGCTTTAATTCACATTATAAGATACTTGCAAAACTTTTTCTACACGTTTTTTATTGAGTTCAAATTTTCTCTTATCACACCCTTATCTTTTGGGTGAATTGTATCTTATATATGATTTTCTTATAATTGTGACATTTACAATTATAACATTTCATATTATTAACTTCTTATGTGTTCTTGTCCATTATCTCCCAATAACACATAATGAAGTTAATTGACTAAAAAGAAAATGAGTCTGCATGACTCATACTTGTCTAATACCTATAACTACGAGAGCATATTGTTATACATCTATTAGGAATATATAACTTTTTAACTAATGAATTGATTCTTAAATAGATTTAATATGATATCCTTTAGATCGTTTATTATATCAATCATCATCTTATTCTCATTATTTAAATATTTTGTATTTGTACTACCTTTTACATAAAAGGTGGGCCTTTTTGAATACATATTGACGCAAACTAAAGTTTTTAATGATTTTTCTCACTTCTCTATCATTTAAATCAAATTAACTTACTTTTTTAGAACATCTCATTATATCAAATTATTCATAATTTTCTAGTAACATTCTAAGATAGTAAACATTAATTCAATTCATTGGAAGAACCCAAGTAAAAAGGGTACTTTTAATTTAAGGTTCATATAGCCTTAAAACATCCTCACACAATATAAGTTTAGAATATGACATATTATCTTTATTGGTCAAAAATGCCCACATGGTATGATTCACATGTTACAACATTGACTTTCTTTTATTATGGCATATGTCTTTCCTCAGTTACTGTACAGATGATAGTTCAAGCATATATTATGCCTAAATTGAGTTCACTTGTTTATTTATTTAATCCACCCTTTAGAACTCATGTCTCACAGATTAAGACAGATTGGGCGAACATATCATTTCTTTAGGTTATGTCATTACTAATAACCTCTTACACCCTTTAATATACTTTATATCGACACTAGTATTTTAAGCACTGGCCTCTCATTTGTCACCTAGATAAATTGCTTAAGACTTGTCTCATCTCCATTCCTATAAAATAGTAGAGGTGAGTGCTTATGTGGGAAGGCATCTCATATATGTCTGACATACTTCTTGTATTTAGAATTAAATGTTCAATACTCATTTAACATTCATTCTAGAAAAGAAATATTAATGCAAAATCAAGCATTATCGTATTCTTATAACCAAATTTTCTTTTAAATTCATCATAAAAATATTGTTTAATTCTCAGTTTAAACATATATTGGATCAATTATTTGATGAAAAATAAACTATCATAACTGATAACAAGTATTATGAGTGGTTACTAAATATATTCATTTCTCTTTATGCTACTATGTCTTTGATATACTTATACTTGATAACTATGTGTTTGATTGGATATTGATATTTAAGCTTTTTAGTACTGTCTTTCAATTTACTTGTTTATAAATAATATAGTGTGTATGAGACTACTAATTTCTTTGAAATAAAGAATCATCTTTATCTCTTGTTCTTTTCGTGGCATTCGTGGATACTACATATTGCTTAATTTCTCACCTTTAGCAATTAATGTCATAAAAATGCATTATTATCTTGCATAAAAAACTATTCAAGTATTATGTTGATATATATGTAAATTATAATAGTAAGAGAGTTGTACTTGAACGATACTTAGCGATTTTAATCGCAAAGATGTATGCATCCTTAGCCTTATTCTTTATTTTGATCATGCTTGATAACCAATTTCTTTTTCCTTATGACAAGCTACTTATTATTGCTAGTTACCAAAACATATCATTCACTTGAAACGAAAAAAATTTCACATATATTGTTAGATTTTTTTTGGAATATGAAATCTGTATATTACTATAGCTGAAACTATTACATACATTACAACGAGTCCACGATGGTTAATCTCGTCTATATGTTACAAAAAAGTTAAATTAAGTAGCAAGAAAAAAATAGCCAAAAGAGCCTTAATATATTAAAGATGCCATTGAAGCAACATGTCCAGCGATAGAGTGTGTTATTTTTGCTTAGCATAGATGTGTTAGCATATCTTATTCACAATCTAGTTTGCAAGTAGGTATTTGTCTACCTTTGTATCTGTAAAGCGTCTACTATTTTGCTTCTTCCAAATTCTGTAAATGGTAATTGTGAAGGCTACTTTGTAAAGGGCTACATTTGTTTTCCCTTTCTTGGAGTTACAAATGGTCCAATGTAATGCATGGTCATAGTTATATCGACAATTACCTAGAGGTAATAAGCGAAGCATTTGGCTCCAAATTACCTTGGTATAACTTCATAGGAAGAACAAATGACCCTTACCCTCAACTGCTTCGTTATAAAGAACACAAGTAGTATCCCCTACGTTACCATACCATTAGCTCATGGTTTGAAGATGATTCTTAATTGCTAGCTCTTTGATGAAAGAGGCCTTGGGGCTAATACTGTTTCTCTATAGTAAATCAAACCATTAGACTGTCGGGTGTCTATTGTGGAATAATTGGAAGCATGATCTGTTAGTGAAAATTGTTTGCTGTTCGACATCCATAAAATAGTGTCCTCACTGTCCATTGATGTCAATTGGGGGAGATGCATCGAAAAGGTTGAAAAACTTATGAACTTACCTTGCCATTCTCCATTTGTAATCAGTGAAGAGACCTTAAGATTGATTGGTAATTGGTTTCTTAGTTATTGAAAATGAGAGTGTTGGATGATTGGACTAATATCCAACCAATTGTCGAACCATAGCCAGGTCCTTTCTCCATTTCTAATTCGATGCTTAATGAAGGGAAATAAGGTCTCCATCATTTTCATTAGTCGTTTTAGAATTGGAGATCATGTTGAACTATATATTAGCTTTAACAATTTGAGTATGCAATGCTCTTAGCCTTTCTAAATGAAACCTAATGATTGTACCATATAGATTCCTTCTTCTAGTTCTTTATTTAAGACCATAGTCTTAAGATCCATTCCAATTACTAAGGCTAGAATCGATCAAAACGATATAAAACTCGTAACAAATGAAAATTTCTTCCCATAATTTATCTCTTTGATTATGTGTATCATTTTGTCAGTAGATATGCTTTGTTTCTTTCAAAGTTGTCATCAATATTTTAATTAACATTTTAAAAAATTTTCTCTTGATGGCTTTATGTCCTTTCGAAAAATTATCTAAGTATTATACTTAGATCTAACTGATTAAAGTTCATTCTTCTTTTACTGCTATAACTTATTCATCCTAAGCAAGGTGAGATAGAATCTTTTCATATTCTTTAACATATTATTTCCTTTTTGAAATTACCAAAAAGGTTATTCTTTTCAAGTTCAAAATTGTTTGAGGAATAATCTGCTCATTATATTCGTATAATGGAAGTTTGAGAAATGAATCTCTCGAAATTCATATTGCTCCCACTCGAATTAGTTAGTGGTAAAGAGCTCCCACTGAGTTGCAATTGTCATTGATCATAAATTAATTAATCATCTCCTAAATTACTCCCACTTAATTAATACCATTCAGTTGGTCTTGTCTTACAAGACCATTCTAATTCAAGTCTCATATAAAGATAAGTTTTGAATTATCTCTTCTTACTTTGGAAAATCATTCTCTAAGATAATATCTTATGACACAAATTCAATTACTTGTTCATTACCTTACTCTCCAACATATACACTTTAGAATGTTCAAAAAAATCTTTTAAAGATACTCTTCTTTCGTTTGGAACCTAAATTCCCATACTTATAAGAAAGACCATGAAAATAGGTAGCAAACATTGTTTCAATAAATTAGATATAGTTAATTAAGTCTCTTACCTATCCATATCTTATATGGTGTTCTAGGATATGATTTAATAGGCACCTTATTACGTACATATGAGATCATCAATGACATATCACCCTAATAGCTAATAAGTAAATTTTCCTATGCCATTATAAACCTAACTATGAGAGGAGTGTTGTTTCTTATCTTTGGCCCACCATTTTATTAATGGATTCATATGATAGTAATTAGCTATCCATGTAATTTTCATCACATAATCTCTTGAAATGATCAAAGAACTCTTCTTATACTTAATTAGTTCTTTAATTCTTTATTAAATTTATCTTTTTTATTCTCAATTAATGTTATACACTTTTTGAAACAATAAAATGTTTTAAAATTCAGAAATCAAATAAATACAACTATATTGATAAGTGTAATGAAATAAGTAATTTTGTGTCACGCTTTCACATTTATTTAGTCACAGATATCTTAATGAATTAATTGCAATAGCTTAACAGCTCTTTGTCACATGCTCAATGGTTTTAATGCTATTTTGTTAGCTAGACAATGTTCATAAGTAGACTATTATATTTTTTATAGATCTTTTAAAAAAGTTATGCTTGATCAATTGATTTATTTGATTTTATCCAATATGATCATGTCTAATATGCCACAAATTGGCATTGATACTACAAGAATTAGATGTTTATTATAGTAACATCATCTATTACTATAAAACCATCCAATATAAAACCATGACTATTATGATTATAAGAAAATTATCCTTCCACCATTGTGGAAATTAATATCAGATCTAAGACTAACTTAAACATCAAATAGACAAGATTTGTTATATTTTGGAGGTTTTTTTACTGTCCTATTTTAACTGGCCTTAATCCTTTCTTATGATCTTAATAATTATGGAAGGATTTCTTTCCACTTTTCACTTAGACTCATCATGGTGCTTCCTCCTCATAGATTTTAACTCTTTATGAGTATAACTTAGCCATATATGTCTCAGTATACAGCTTATAAGCCTTAAGATGTTTGTCAATAAGTGCCTCATCGGATCCTATATTATCTTGATATTTAGGTGCATTTCCATATGTTCCTAATGTGGAGGCAAAAATGTGTAACAACTTACACAACTCAGTTTAAGATAAGATATGGCTAATATCCCTCGATTCATTATGTTTGACATTAGCTTCATATGCCTTAGCATCGAATTCTCTTATCTCATATTCTCACTTATGATTTATTTATTTATTTATATATATATATATATATATATATATACATATATATGTCAAACATAATAGTTAGTAATCATAATATGGTCACAAGGGTGCCATTATAACATGTTACCATCAAGGACCATATATCCCTAGCATGGTCATACCTCTTAATCTCTAGCATAACATCATTATATATGATGTATAAGCTAAAGAGTTCTTTTATATAAGCCACATGCCTCACTTTTTTCTTATGTTATGTCCTTCTTAAAAACTATCATGATTTCATGTAATGAGAGAAGAGTCTTTTTGATCTTTTAATATATATTAGATTTCCATACTTCTAAATTTCTAAAATTTTTTCATTAAAGTTTTCACCTTTAGTGAATTCTGTGACAAAATTTTAAATGTAGTAGTCATTTTCCTTAAACATGTATGACCATAACGACATATTTAATTTGTGATTATTATCAATTTCATTAAATGTGATGCAATCTTCTAAATAGAAAATTTAATTGTTTTCACAATTAATTATGGAATCAAAACAAAATTTCCAATCGTCATCGATATATTAATTGACCATCAATTAATCATTCTATTTAATTGTATTTATTTGCAAATATCTTAAGTATGATATGTATAACACATATATACAAAACAATTAAAGGTGAAAGAACAATGCATTTCAATAAACACATAATATTCAAAATTTAATAGTTGTCACAAACAACTAATTCTACATTAGTATCCTTAGACATTGAATAAAAAAGTGACTAACACTTTTTGACTAAAATTATAAAATTCAATGAATCCTATGAATATAAGATTTAATAAACTCTACGAGGAATTGAGTCAATTAGTTCTTTTAATGAATCATTGAAATTCATAAATACTATTAGCTTTATAATATCCTTTGATAAGCTAACTAAGACTTACGACACTTCTATTCTCCTATGCTCTTTTAAGAAAATTTGAACCACCCAATTATATATGTGAATATGATCTAATTGAGTATTCCACACTCTAATTAACAAATCTTTGTGTTAAGGAAGGAGCATTTAACAAAGTGCTTTATATTGGCTCATGGGAGTGGAGAAGCCCTGATAACCAGAAAAGAAGAGACCTTGTATCATGTTATTCACTAATATAACATGTAGCAATAGGTTTGCCCAAGCACCATATAACATCAATCCAATTATGCCTTCATGAAATTCATATAATTTTGTTGTGCTAGAGTTTAAATTGAAATTGGGGTTCTCATTACAATTATTTTCTTGAAATAAATTTAAGGAAAAATAATATTCAACACTTTTGAATAATAAATTGAGAATTTGCCTATAATATGAGCGTATCATTAAAGTCAGACACTCAAAATAACATAAAAATGATTACATTTGAATCAATAATATATATATATATATAGGCGCGAGGCCCGAGAGGCCGAGGTCCAAAGCGGACAATATCTGCAAGCGGGTAGTCTGGGCTGTTACAATTGATATCAGAGCCAGTACCCGAATCGGTATGCAGCGAGGACGCTGGCCTCCTGAGAGGGGGTGAGACTATCCAACGGCCACAGTGCCGCGGAGCGTAGATCCTATATCGGTTGGAGAGGGGAACGAAGCATGCCTTATAAGGATGTGGAAACCTCTCCTTTGTAGACACATTTGTCATGCCCCAACGCACTGGATCCCATCAAAACTTCGTAGTTAAATGTGCTAGGGCAAGAGCAGTACCAGGATGGGTGACCTCCTGGGAAGTCCTACAGGAGTAATGCCCTAAAGAGGCTTATACGCTGGAAAAATAAAATCGTGAGGGCGCGAGGCCCAAGAGGCCGAGGTCCAAAGCGGACAATATCTGCAAGCAGGTGGTCTGGCCTGTTACAATATATATATATATATATATATATATATATATATATGAGAACGAATTGAATAAACAAATTGTTTGATAAGAAGTATCTTTCAAACAAATCTTTTACTAGTAAAAGAAATATTTCATAAAGGACTTTAATCAAGATTGGGCCCCAATGGACTTATAAGTTTAACGCATAATAAGGTAAATAAGGCTTCACTTATTCTTGTTTCTAAACATTGATTATTCCTTTTAGAGGTTTTAATTACTCCACCAATCAAGCACCTATCTTATTTTTATTTTGAAGAAGAAATCCTAGCCATTATTTAGAAAATATCCACAATCATCACATATGCCACCACTCACTGCAACTTTTCTGGCTAATTTTTTAAGGATTTGTTCATCTATTCATTAGACAGCTTCTCCTAATGATTGACAAAAGGTTTTTGTTATTCCAAATAGTGAGAATTGTTTAAACTAGAGTAATAAAGATGGTTTGTATGGTTTGATTACTAGTATGTTTAATGACTTAGAACCTTATTTTGGATTTGAATCGTGATAAGGATAAGCCAAGATAATGATTCAACGCCTTGAGCTGATGACGCAAACTTGACCACACGTTTGGGTTACAATCACAACCTTGACAAATTGACAACTTGTTATCAAAATAATATATATGATGTGATATGGACTCACACAAAAGTGAACAAAAATCAGTATAATTTCAAATAAATGAATAAAAATCATTATAAAATAAACATTATCAGGTCAATGGAAAATTTCTTATATTTTGATTAGAATAAAAGTAAATATACCTTGATACTGAGTAAGAGAATTTGATTTATAGATAATATGACAGGACTAAAACATAGTTATATCACTGTTCAATTAAACAAAAATCACTTACAAATTTTTTCTTTAATCTACATGATAAGAGAATTGTAGAGCTCCTTGTACACGTTTTCTAATAACTTCATATTTTTTTCTTATCACACCCTTATCTTTCTAGTAAATCACATTTAATAAATTATTTTTTAACAACTGGAACGTTTACAATTATAACCTTTCATATTTTTAACTTACTATTTGTGCTTATCCATTATGATGGATTTGGAAATTGCTTTAAGGACAAAAAAAATGGGTTAAGCATCTCAGCTACCTAAAGCTCAATGCTAAACATTTGTACAAAGTAAGATCACTCGTGTCATCACCCAACATTGGATTTAGAAAAACAAATTAATGAGAATTATAAATACAATATTAACATTTTTCAATAAACATAATTAAACAAATATCATAATCACTCAATATAATTTTTATAGTTTCGAACAGTGTATATGTATAATTTTTGGTTTTTGCTCTCTCTCTCACCGACTTATCCTCTCCTCTCTCTATTGCTTTCGTCATCCTCTCCTCCACTCCGGACAGTTCGTGGTGCTCTCCGGCAGTGCTTGGCTGCTCCTCCACCACGCGACGTCATCTTCGCCTGTCACCACCTTCGCCTGTCGCCACCAACCACCATCGGCTCTACATCTCTGAAGACCACCAAGGCACCACACACGCATCGATCTGACATATCTGGGAATAATACCCATATTTGGATCCGACCCATCACCGAATCTAGTTATAAATTTCTGTTTGCTGGGTGTGTATTTTTTCCAATTTTTGTTAGAACGTTTCTGTTAATTGTTTTTGTTGTGAGGAATGAAATTGTAAAGGATTTCTGGTTAATTATTTGTGTTGGAGACTTAGAGTTGGAATGCATTTAAAGTTGGTAAATGGTAACAGAAATGTGAAATTTGTGGTTGGTTCAGTTGGTTTTTGGTTTTGGTAATGAAAACATGAAATTTGTGGTTAGTTTGGTTGGTATTTGGTAATGAAAATGTGAGAGTCAAATGTTTGGTTCATTTGTTTGGTTCATGAAACTTGAAAGTCGTATATTGCAACGTATTGTGGTTAATTGTGATGGTTTGTTAGTTGGTTTGGTTCACATTGAATTTTTGAAACAAACAAATTTTGTTCACTAAATTTGAAAACAAAAATAGAATTAAAAATAAAAACAGAAAATTAAGAAGATCCATTCATGCTTTGCTTAGGTTCATCATTCAATGCTTCTCAATCTTATTATTATCAACTTATGATGGATGCAATAACCTCTTATGGTCTGGGATACAAAGGTCTTTCGATTGATGACTTAAGAGGTAAACTTTTGAGTTGTTATGTTTCTAAAATTAGAAGTTATTTGGCTAAAAGAATAGTGAATTAGGGTACTTATAGATGTTCAATCATGTGTGATGGTTAGACAAATAAGAGACAAGAGCCTATTATAATTTTTTTGGTTTATTCTATAAATGGCTCTATATTTTTGAAATCTATTGATGCATCTGGCCTTATTAGAAATACTGAGACTTTGTTTGGGATATTTGATGAAGTTGTGAA
>JAOTAY010000004.1:5816963-5834232 GCA_025629805.1 Erythroxylum baracoense
AATTTTTTCTTATTTCAATATTTTTCCTATTCTTAAATACCTCAAATTTTCAATAACTTACCTAAAATTCACCAAAAATTTAAAATAATAACTATTATCACCAAATAAATTTGTAACACAATTAATCCAAAATTCACACTTTAATCACATTAAAAATCACTTATACCCAAAAAATGTCAATGAATGCATGTACAATTATTTCATGAATGACAACATTATTCACGTGCATGTATATGTCATATAATGTATGAAATGCATTTCTAAATTCTCAATAAATTCTTATATAAAGCATCCTAGGATTCTAACCCTAATCATGGGATAATGGGATGTTATATCATACATATACATCTATATATATATACATTTTAATCAATAATATTTTTCTTAAAGTGGTTATCAGTGAAAATTTTATCAAACTTGAGATGCTACTATTTTGAAACTTGTTTCAACCCATAAGTTGACTACTAGCGATTATAAACCATGCTTTCTTTTCTAACTAACTCAAAATCAGTAGGTTGAATCATATAGACATCTTCATTTGAGTATCCACTTTAAAAAGTTATTCTTACATCCATTTGGTGAAGATCTACATCAAAATAAGCTATAATTACCATAATAACTTATAAAGAATCATTAGTGAAAACAAGAGAGAGTTATTCACTGTAGTTTTCACCTTTTTATTGGTTATAATCCTTAGCGACTAGCCTTGATTTATACATCTCCACTTGATCTTTGGCATAACACTTAGTCTTAAATACTTATTTACATCTAATAGAAACATAACCTTTTAGTAGCTCTAAAAGGTTCTACATTTTATTCTATGACATATAGATCACCTCATTATTCATAACACTAATCTAAAAATTAAATTGAGGATTATAGATGACTTTCTTATAAGTAGATGAATTTGAGTTGTCACCAATTTCATGTTCTTACAAGAATACAATGTTATCCTTAGAGATTATAGAACTATAGATCCTTTGTAATCTCTTTAAAGACACATCTTTTATGACTACATCTAAAGACTTTTATACTACATGTTTGATGGGTACATCCTAAATGTCCGTCAGATATTGGTCAACAATGGGGCCAACTATTAGAGCAAAAGCAATAAGCATATAGGAATAATGAGTGTTCTTTAAACACAATTTCTCTAAGCTCTTAGTTTATACTAGTCTCATCTTAAATATAGATAGCTCAATTTGATTCAATAACTTTAGTGTATATAAAGGATAGTAAAACCTATGACCTTTTGATCCCATATAATAACCAATAAATTAGTCATTTATGATCTTAAGATCAAATTTATTGGATTGTAGATTGTAGGGTCTCACTTCTGCTTTACAACCCTAAAAATGGAAGATGTAAAGCGAGTTTGTTTTGTAACCACAACTCATAAAGAGTTTTGAGAACAAGCTTCTTGGGCACTTAATTCAAAATATAAGTTGCAATTCTCAAAGTATCACCTTTTAAAAACTCTAACAAGGAAGAGTTTGTCTATATATATCACACCATATCAAAAAGTGTTCAATTTTTTCTTTTCACAATGTGTAATAAGCATTATGCATTGAATATCAATGTCACACTCTTATATGTCGATTACAAAAGGTTCAGGATTACAACTTGTCTCATCATATCTCTCATAATACTGATCACTTTTATAATAATGAACCACTTTTGACTTTTTTTTTCTTGTTGAAGTTTCACTTTTACTTTAAAGGCTTCCAAAGAATCAAACTTTTCAAGAATGAGCTCAGTGAAACCATAACTAGAAAATATGTCAATAAAAGTGATGTATTCGTAATCACCTATAATTAGAGGAGTAAAATATCCACAAATATCAATATGGATTAACCTATTTAGTTCTATAAACTTGTCTGCTTTATTGTTTCATTCAACCTTTTAGTAATCAATTTCTCTTTTACATAGTCAATACAAGTGCCAAAGTCTGACAAATTAAGATCTTATGAAAATTTATTCTTTATCAATCTTTCCTTTTTTTTTGTAAAAATATGACCCAATCACTTGGTCAAAGAATGAAAGATTTTTCATAATCATTCTATTGTACTTTGACAAGCTAATAATGTTAAATATATACATCTAAAGTTGTCTTGTCTATCTTTTATTAGAGAACTTAGCAGGATTTATTGTCATTTCTTATGCAATCAAAGAATATTTGTACCACATGTTTGGAAATTAAGATTGCAATTTCAATGGCTAACTTGTTGATTATTTTAATGAAAAGTAAAGTTACATTAAAATTGTCCGTCTACTCCTTTCACTGGAAAATAAAATACTTAGAAGTGATTAATAAACAAGTTTGAGGTCAATTCAGGATGCTCATATCTGAGTTCGATCTAAAAATTTATGCTCAGATTTGTCTAGTTCGAACTTCGCTCAAAAATTTAAGTTTAAACCTGAGCCTAATTTGAAGTCCAATCAAACTCAAAGATAGATCAAATCTAATAATTTTTATTTAAAATTTGAAAATGATGTCATTTTATTTAAAATTACATCATTTTTGTATGAAATTTTGGAGCTTCAGGTCGGGATGAGTTGAGTAGTCCAAGCTCGATCCTAAGCCAAATCCAAAGCTCAAAAATAATAAAAAAAGAAGTCCAAGCTCAGTTTAAAGTCCAATTAACTTTTCGAGTTTGTTGATTTCAGGTGGCGTTGGACTCGCGGGAAAATGTCATGCTAAGGACAACAAACAAACAATCTTGGCCCAAAACCAGAAAAGCTACAAAATCTGATCCGACCCGTAGAGAAAACGGGTCATGAAACAACCAAATCGAAGATAATTCCAGTAGCAGGCGAGTTTGCAAGTCACTGTTGCTTGCTGGGAGACGCTTGAGCTCGGCGCAGCTCAAATTCAATCACTCACTTCACTACCCTCGGTGTTGTCTAAGTCTCTTTAGCTTATTCTAAAGATAAGGCGCATAAATAATCGAAGTTCCACTTCACAGCACGTATTCTACCCAACCCCAGAAATGGCACACTCATGCGTCTCCACATCCACCTCCTCTCTCAGATTCACCTCTTTACCCCTTTTCTCTTCCACCCAATCCCCTTCCTCCGATGCCCAAAAGCTCGCCCTCCCTTTCGAGCCTCTTCGTTCCAGGTTTGACCTCACACACACCCAGTAATCCAATTTTTATAATGTACTTAATAAACTAGTTTTCCAACCATATCTATATTTGTTCTTCATTGTCATGCCTATAATTTGTATATCTGATAGAATTATTTGCTTGTAGTGGAGTTTTTCATTTTTTGTTGGTTTCTTTTTCTGTAGAAAAATGATGAAGTTAATTAGTAACCAGAAGGACCTCCGGCCGTCTCAAGCGAAGGCGGTTTATTCCGGCGAATTTTGGGCTCCGGAAAAAATTTCTCGACGGGGCATTTGGTCCATAAGGTATTTTATTAGTTAGGGTTATCTTCTTATTGCCTGCAAAGTTTTTGACTATTGGCCTCAAGAATAAAACTTTTTGTTGATGATATGTAGGGATGACTTGCAAATGCCGGCTTCGCCTTACTTCCCTGTGTATGCCGACGGAGCTCAAGGGCAGGGGCCGCCTCCCATGATGCAAGAGCGGTTTCAGAGTGTTATTAGCCAACTTTTTCAATATGTAAGTCGTGAGGCTTGCTTGCTTTGACCAATTATTGGAGGGCTTTTTTAGTTTACAGCTTTGTGAATTTGGTTGTTGTTTGCTCAATTAGAGAATCATTCGGTGTGGTGGTCCTGTGGATGATGATATGGCTAACATAATTGTTGCTCAACTTCTTTACCTCGATGCTGTTGATCCTAACAAGGTAAGTTTTGTGCTGTTTTCTTTTTAGTGATTTTTTTTTATCGATGCTAGATCCATTTTTATCTATTTTGTTCAAATCCTGGTAATGCTGTTTCAATTGTATGCTTTTATAATAACAGACGAATATACATAACATTTGGGCGTTTGAACATCTCTTTGTAATGATGTGCAATATGCGAAGAGTAAATTTAGGTAGATGTGCAAGTACAGATACACACATGAACAGTTGCTAGCCAGTATCTGTTTCATAACTTGTACCGCTTAAAGCTTTCTACAGGGTGATTTAAACCATATACTCTTCCTAACAGGATATTGTCATGTATGTGAATTCCCCAGGAGGATCAGTTACAGCTGGTAATTTCTTGTCATTTTATCTTCTGTTTTTTTCAATTTATTTTCTTGGCTATGATTTTTATATCATGGTTTCATTTTGTTTTACTGATCTGTTTTTTCTTGGTCACTATTTTTGCTTCTTTTCAGGTATGGCCATATTTGATACAATGAGGCATATACGACCTGATGTCTCTACTGTCTGTGTTGGGTTAGCGGCTAGGTATATGATGCAGTGGTTTAACTATTTGCCATGTGGCTTGTTTCTCGATGCTCAATCAAACACTAATAAATTCGCTCCTTTTTATCCCCTTGAATTAATGTCCATGATCACTTATTTTTGCAATGGAGAAACCTGACAGATATTTAACCAAGTCCGAATTTGTTGTGCTTTAACGTAACATTCTTTCCTCAATCATACAAACATTAATAAATCACTCTCCTTTTTATCCCCTTGAATTAATGCCTATGAACATTCTTATTTTTGCAATGGTAACACTTGACAGATATTTGACTAAGTCTGAATTTGTTGTGCTTTAACTTAACATTCTTTCCTCAATCATACAACAATTAGTGCAGGCTTGACTAAAAGGATTGAGAAGTGTATGATGGGATGCATAACCATTTGATGATGATTTAGGACTTGGATTTCAATAAAACGTGATAGTTTTTTGGAGTGCATACTCATTAGCTTTTATTAGTGTCTTCGAATTAGATTCTCTTTCTTTTCCTCATCTACTCTATTCCTGAGAGCATGATTGGCTTGTTAAAACTAAACTATGTCCAGCTCCCTGAACACTTGCGTTGATTGAAGTAGATTTTGCTATTCTATTTGGTTTACTTCTCGCATAAGTTGGACAAAATATTAAATGGTTTCCAACCATGTAAGTATAGACTATTGTTTACGTCTCCTGAATTAGTTGAGAAAATTGATCAGAATGTAGTTTTCTGTGTATAGAATGTACATACTTTTCAGTACATGGAATATGTATCTGAAACAAAATTGTTGTCTGAACTTTGTTGGTGTGCTTAATTCAGTGTTTGCTGTCATTGATCTATTTTTTCTTATTTTTCTCGCTTCTCTTTTACAGTATGGGTGCATTCCTACTTAGTGCTGGGACCAAAGGTAAGAAAGCTCCTTCTAGATTCCAATCAGTTTTTTTTTTTCTTATGTTTACTAAATATGTCTTTCACTCTTTCTTGATTCCAATTTTTTTTTTTTCTGTTCATATGTTTACTAAATATGTCTCTCCCTCTTCTCGTATGTGGGTAAAGGAAAAAGGTACAGCTTGCCAAATTCAAGGATAATGATCCACCAACCTCTCGGTGGAGCTCAGGGTGGGCAATCTGACATTGATATTCAGGTATACCACTTCACATTTTCGTTAGTTTTGAAACATGGAAGAAAGAGTTTTTCTGGTTTTCAAGGGAGAGTAAGGTTTAGTTGTTTAGATGTTAATACATCCAGAAATTTCAATCCCAATGACAGTGACCACTTTTGTTCTCTACTTTTTCCTCCTCTTCTTTGAGGACTTCGATCTTCACTGAGTCTTTTTCTTTAATGGTCTCAGGGCTCATTAAAGCCAATCAATTTCTGTTCTTAATTGATTCGACTACTTTATTTATGATCATCCTAACTATTCATAAAATTGTCAGGCAAATGAGATGTTGCATCACAAGGCAAATTTAAATGGATATCTTGCCTACCACACTGGCCAAAGTCTTGAGAAAATCAACCAAGATACGGACCGTGACTACTTCATGAGTGCAAAAGAGGCCAAGGATTATGGTCTTATTGATGGTGTTATCATGAACCCTCTCAAAGCTCTGCAGCCATTGGCAGCCACCGCAGATCAACAATAAGTGACATGTACTAAATTTTCGAGAGCTATTACAAATCTTAAACAATCTTGTTTCGACAAATCGAATAGGAATGATCAGTATAGTCCACCGAGTTTGTTTGGATGATCTATAATTTTGACATTCATTATCTGGATACTTAAGTGTGTAATTGTTTGTCAGTTCTCTAATAGCCTGTCTCCCTCATTGGGACAGGACCGTGGAGTTCCAGTGGAGTAAAAATGTATCTTGCTTCATTATCAGCATTCACTTCTTGGTTCCAATGGCAGTTGCAGCATTATTACGATTCCACATCATTTAAAGGACCCACCGAAGTTGATCTGAATTGGATAACGTTTGCTTTAAATACCCCCCAGCTGAATGGTTGAGGATTCAGTCCGTGATCAAGATCGAGCCAACTCCAATAAAGATCTTCAGAAAGGGTCAAAATGACTATTGCAGAAATTACTCGGTAGACTTAATTACTTGAAAGACCTGAAAACTAGTCAAAAGATGAGATGAGCTGAAATTTGGGAGGACTCTTATCAAATTTTTGATAACCTTTTAGGGTCACAAACATGGAAGCCCCTTAGGTTCCTAGACTATTTTTTATGGTTAATGAGCAACTTGCACGCGCGAGATACATGGCCGGTACTCGGTACTAATTCACAGTATCGAAGAAATGTTGGTACTTTTGGCTTCTTACCGAAGAACGAGAGGGGAACTTGTTCGATTTGGCGTTTTATACGGAGAATCTTAACACCCCCAAAAAAGCGTTTTTGAGGGATTCCAGTACCCGACCCTCTATTCCTCAATCAGAGCTTAGTAATAAACATACAAAAAGCAGCTCCAATCCAACCTCTCTGTTCCACCAAATCAACCACACTCAACTAAAGGGAGAAAAACCAATAATAATAATAATAACCAGAGCCTTATCTTCTTGTAAGGATCTTTGAGCACTACCTCGTGAACCTCGTGCCAACTTTATTTAATGCTTCCAATAATGAAAACAACTACCAAATTAAGCCGGCCTCTCTCTCTCTCTCTCTCCCCTTTTCCACCATTCCCTTGTATCTCGTATGTCTAAGACCATTTCTAGTCTCAATCTCAAGAAACCCACTAAAAAGATGGTATCTTTCCCATTAGTTCCTGCTTCTGTCAAATTAGTGCGAAACTTTACTGGTTTGGTGAGGATAAAGAGAGAACTACAAGTTGCTATCTAATTATTACTAGTGGTAGTGACCATAGTATGTCATATATGGATAATCTAAGTACAGATTTTAAGGTTACAAGAACCAAAAACACTATAATTAAGAAGGGACAACAGGAATCCTTTCCTCCAAAAAATGTGCCCGCATGAAGCTCGTGAGAGCTGACGATGTGGGTAGCTCCTCTAGCTCATCAAAGAAGTCGTTTTCTTCAGATTTAGGCGTGGACAATGTCATTAGTTGAGGACAAGAGATGGGCACTTCATCCAACAGAATTCCCAATGTACCTTGAGTTTTCTCTAAGGTCTCTGTGAAAGGGTCTTCTTGGCTAATCATAACGCATTCAGAGCAGTCGTTCATTGGAGATTGCAAGTAGTGAAAACTGTGTTCTTCGCTACCATTTTCATCGATGATGGTCGCAGTGGGTTGGTTTTGCTTTTCTTCATCTTTTGGAGATGCTGTGTTTTCTTCTTCAGTGGAATGGTTTTGGAGTTCATTCTGAGGCTGGTTTAAGTTGGTCTCTTGAAGGTTAGGACCTGGATGGTTATGGCTTGAGGTGTAGGTTATAATGAGTATTGAAGCATCTGTTCTGCATCTCTCTACTTGTTTTTTGGCTGAACATCCCTTTGATGTACTGCACCTGTAGTAGCCCCTGCAATTAAAAGCATGGTGAAAACAATCAATGTTCCTCATCAGAAAGGTAAAAAGAAAAAATTACTTTCGAGACAAGCTTTAAAAAGAAAAATTACTTTCCAGACAAGGTTAATTTCCGTAACTGGGTGCTACTGAATTGAAGAAGACAAAACTAAATGAATCCTGAAATTTCAGAAGTGTCTTGTTTTGCTTGTCAAGACTCAAGATACAAGTGTAAGGAGAGAAATGATTGTCCAAAAAAGGAAGAAGAAAATGTTCAAAAAGAAAAAACCTTGGATAAGGAGATCCTTTAATGGGCTTTTGCCCATATTTCCTCCAAGACCAAAAATCAGAAGGTGGACCTTCGTTCTTCACTTTCCCGGCATTTTCTCCGATCTTTACTCTAACAACAGTCTTCTCAACTACCTTCCTGCAAGACCACATCAGAAAAGCTAATTCTAGTGAAAAAAAAAAAAAAAACTCAAGGAATCAAGAAAATGACTATATGAGGCTGATCAGGAACTTAAGGCCTACTGAACTATATTCTTCTAACCCATTATGTCCTTAGAGAGCGAAACTGTGAGAGGAAAGAAAGATAAGAAACAAGTCCAATAAGAAAAGGATCATCAGTATCGACCTTCTTTTTGATGCTGGCACTTCTTGTTTGAGGTCTGCTGAATTTGAGTCCAATTTTCCAGAGGAAGTATCATCCATGACTTCACTCTTGCTTCTCTTCCTGCTTTTTGCTACGTGTCTTAATTCACAGAGAAATAGCTTGGAAGCGATAAATGAGTATATTATCTACTGAAATTGAACAAGGAGAAGCTTGTCAAGAATAGAAAGGAAGAAGATCTTGAGAAGCAAAATGGAAGTGATTCAAGGCTTAGAAAGAGAGAGGAAAGGAAAGGAAGGGTGTGAAGCAATAGATGACAAGACTCTCAAGTTGCTTTCTCCCTTTTCTTTTCACCATTTAATATGAAGCAATGAGCAGCCATGCAATGTATAAGCACCACCCGCATCTTGCAATAAAATAAAACCCCATCACACTCACATTCACATACACAGTTGAAAATTAATGTGACAGATATTTTCATATGCGAAAAACATGATGGACACATCGCCAAGTTGATTGGTTGGATCAAGCTGTGGGACCCGCTCTACTTGCTCATACACATTCTGGCGTCGCCATCTGGATATTGCTCTTGTAAACATTGTCTTCTTTATTAATCTTCCGAGTGCTGGTCTGCAGATTGCATTGGTTTTACTGGATTCGATCATGTCATTTTAGGTTAGCGACAAGCAACCTCTGTGGTGGATAACCCATTTAACAAAAAACAACCCTATACGACAGGGTGAGACGATATGTGTATCTAATTTTCATATACAAATGTTAAATGTTAACATCTAATCTCATGGTTGTTCAGCGGTGGGGCACTAATTTAGTAACCTTAGACCCCACCTCCAAAACGTTGCAATAGTGTTCATCAATCACAGCCTCAAGTAGGTGATTGCGTCCGAGGTCTAGTTTGTGACCACCTGGGAGCTAATGTACAAAATGATATCTGTCAGTTAGTGAACTAAGAAAAAGAGATTGTCAATATCTCAAACAAAATTGTAGAAGGTGACATGACCGGCCAATCGACATTATTATTACTGGACGAAATTTAAAGGTGGATATCTTTGGATGTCAAGATGATTTTTATGTCGCTTAACATGTAAAGTACTTGGAAGCTGCAGGCACATGTTTGGGAAATAAATCGGAACTAAATCATTGCCGCAGCCGAATACTTTTTCACTACTTTCCATTATGTATCTTTAACAAACTTGATTTAATATTTTATAAAAACTTTTTCCTCCTTTTATACAGAAAAACTAGGGTCTCTTTTAAATTTAATTAAAATAAAATTAAACTATTTTCATAGAGTTCATACATTATCTATGTACTAATGATGATTTCAAATCTAAGAATCAATTATATAATCTTTACATCGAGTACATTCACAAACACAAAAATAATTTTTTATTCAAGATCCTTATAATCATATCAATTCAGTATACATATTCTCTAATAAACTCTACATATTTGTTTAAGTATCTTCATATTTTAATTTATAAGATCAATTACTTTCTTCATAAGAAAGAAATCTAATGTGCGTTAGTTTTACTATTCCATCAATATCTCCTTATGATGGAACTATAACTAAGAACAATTTTTGAATTATAACTAAATGCAATTTGAATATCATAATTATGATCATATCATAATTTTAATTGTACAATATTTATTCCAAAAATTTTATTTTTAGTATTAAGCATTAAATATAACTAATAACATATATGAAGATAAAGAATGCCTTTATTGAATAAGTTAATCATGTCATATATTAATTACAACAAATCGATTAATTGCAAGGGTATGAATTAATAATCTTATGTTTGCACTAAAGACAATTACCTATCTAATATCATATTCATCTATATATTAATCATGTCTCTTTTGAGATAATAGTTTAGTGAGAAGATCTACAACATTCTCTTAGTAGACACTTGCTCCAATGTAATATCTTTTTGCTCCATTGTCTACCTGATCAAGTAAAACTTTTTAAGCATATGCTTGGCCATTGATGAGATATTGGTTTTTTTACATGTCCAATTATGCGATTGTTGTTACATAATAAAATTATTAGCTTAACAACGTTAAGAACAACTTTAAGTTCAATGATGAGTTTCTTAATTTGTAAAGCTTTCTTTATCACCTTAAACACTGAAAAATATTTTATATGATCTCAGAATAAATAATAATTAGTTTCTTACAACTTTTCTAACATACTAAACTACCATTTAGAGTAAAGATATATGCTAATTGTGATATGCTATCATCATAATCAAACTAAAGATTCGCATCTGAATACCTTTAAACTTTTAGTTCAGCTTCTCCATAAAGTATGAAAATGTCTTTAGTTTATTTTTAAGTACTCTAAGATATTTTTCATAACTATTGAGTGACTATAACTAAAATTGGCTTAAATTATGTTTGTTATGCTCAAAGTATAAGAAACATCTGGTCTCATACATATCATTGCCTATATAATTGATTCAATAACCAAAACATATAGATTACAATCTATTTTGTCTCTCTTTTCTTGTGTATTTGGACACATAGTTTGAGATAGAAATCTCATGTGACATGAGTGAGGATCTCCTCTTGACATTTTTTATGTTAAGCCTTTTTTACTTATTGTCTATATACATAGAATGGGATAAACTAAGCAACCTTTTTTATATATCTCTATCGATCTTTATTCACAAAATGTAGACTGCTTCTCTTATATCATTTACGCATAAATTTTTGGGTAACCAAATTTTTACATATTGAAGCATCAATATGTTATTTCCAATTAATAATGTGTAATTTATATATATTATTAAGAAGATGACTACACTCCTACTAACCTTGTTACAAATTTCATCCACATTTTTTAATAAAATCAAACTCTTTAATTGTTCCAAATTCATAACACTTATTTAAATCTATAAATATATATTTTTAACTTACATACTTGATTAGATTAAAACCTTTAGGTTGTGTCATATACATATCCTAAAAAAATTTGTCTAGGAATGTTGTCTTGTCATTCATTTCCTATATTTTATAATCATAGTATACGATAATAGTCAATAAGATCTTTATGGACTTATACATTGCTACTGATAAAAAGGTTTCATCAAATTTAACTTATTATTTATGTTTGTAACCTTTAGCCATTATGTTTGTAACTTTTAGCCACTAGTTTTGTTTTTTTACATGTGTACATTATATGCATCTGTATTAGTTTTCTCTTAAAACTTATTTGCATCCAATAGGTAAAATCCCATTAGGAGCAATTAATAAAGTCTATACTTGGTTAGTAATGGGTTTTATTTTAGACCTCATGACTTTATACCATTTTAAAGAAGCAATGTATCATCTTTCCCTTTTTAATATATAGATCAAATTTAGTTGGGAAACAATAGATCCTACTAGTGTGTCATAAATTATGTGTCTCTTGAACCATTATGTGTGTGTGTGTGTGTGTGTGTGTGTGTGTGTGTGTGTGTGTGTAGGTTCTTGTTTCATCTGGATATGCATTTCTAGTTCTTAAACTTCTCTAAGTTCTACCTCCCATTACTTTCCTTAATTAAATTCTCCTTCTAAAATGTAACATATCTTAAGACAAATATCTTTTGCTCAAGAGAATGGTAAAATTGATATATGATACTTACTTTTTAATACCCTAAAATTTGCAATTATCTTATTTAATTTGAAGCTTATAATATGTTATACCCTTCATATAAACATTACACCCCTAAATCTTTAAGTCTAAAAACTTTAGTCTACTACCAGTCCATATCTCATATAGTCTTTTGTCCATTAATTTAGATGGAACTCTATTTAAAATGTAAGCAACAGTTTCAAAGGCATATTCCCAAAAGGAATTAAAAGGTCATTATGATTTATTATGAAACATACCATATCTAATGGAATACGATTTATTCTCTCAGATACTCTATTATGTTGTAGAGTCCATTGTGAAAGAATATCATTCTCTTTTAAGTAATAAACCTCATAGATTAAGGATTCACCACCTTAATCAGATCTAAGTATCTTAATATTTTTACCATTTTATTTCTCAACCCTAAGTCTAAATTCTTTGAATGCAAACTTTTGTTTTATTAAATACACATAATCATTTATAAAATGATCATTTATAAATATAATGAAATATAAGGATACTCCTCTACTACAAGTAGATATAGGGTCATATGCATCTAAATGTACGAGCTCTCTTAATACACAAGCACATTCTCCCTTTCTACTAAAGGATAATTTGGTCATTTTATCTAACAAAAGAGGTTCACAAGCTTCATATAATTCATAATGAAAATGATCTAAATATTCTACTTTTTGTAACATTATAAATCTAGTTTCATTGACATGACCTAACCTATAATGCCATAAATAAGATAGATTTTGGTCACTTAATTTTCTTTTCTTACTATTTATATTAAGGATTAACCTTTTTAGATCTAATTTATACAATGTAATCCATATCCATAATAAGTATCATTTTTATAATGAATAACTTTTATTTTCAATAATAAAGATAATTCCATTCACATTTAAATAAGAAATAAAAATAATGTTTCTTGGAATATACAAAACATGACAACAATTATTTAGTTTTAGTACAAGTTTAGAACGCAGAGATAAACTATAAGTTTCTATAGCTAATGCAGCAACTCATACTCTATTGCTAACTTATTGGTCCACCTTACCTTTCCTCGATGATGTACTCATTGGCAATAACTACACATTACTGTAAATGTGAGAATCACAACCATTATCTATATTCAAGATCATAAAACAAAATTAGAAAGATTAATCTCAATCATAAATATATCTGAGGATGAAGCATCATTAAGCTTTTTGTCCATTAGGCTAGTAAGATAAGTTTTGAAGTCCCCTTTCAATATCTATTGAATTCACAATTTAAATACCACCATCAATTGACTTTACTACTTTAGTAGAAGCCTTTTATTTCCTGTTTATATTCTTCTTAGAACCTTTTTTTCGTACTCTTGAAGACTACATAATAAGAACAGAACTAGGTTCCTTTTTAAGGCACCCTTCTATAGTCTTGTAATGATATAATACTTTGAAAGTCTTAAAATGTCTATCCCACTTTGTATACTAAACTATTCCTTAAGATTTATATCATAATGTGAGCATCCATGTTCCTAAGTTGCTTCTAAAGCTCAGGTGCTAGTCAACATCACACATATAGATTGTTCAGCATCATCAATATGATATTGATATCTTTATCAAACTTTATTAGTTGCATTCACGTTAAGAATTAATGGAATTATAGTGTCAAGAACATGTAATTCTTTTTCTTGCTTGAGAATAATTCTCAAGTCATAAAATTAGTCCAAAAAATTAGGTCCAGTAAGCTTGTTATCATTTATAATGCTCCTTATAGACAAATTGCTACTCATTTTATCTTACAACCCAAACTACATAAATTAACAAATATTAGTTCATATCATAAGCAAAACAAAATGAGGACCTTAATAAAATATTTAGTTACCCTAACTATTGTATTCAAAATAATAGCCTTATTACTATTCTAAAAATTAATTTAATCTCTCTAGTGGTATAAGATTTCATTAAAACTTTATTGATCTTAAGTTTGTTAAAACACAAACTAAACTTAAATTAGATAGACAATATCTTTATCAATCATATCTCATATAATTCCTAAATTTGTTAGATGAAAACTTTTTGTCAAAACATATCCTATATATTATTCCTAGCCTTTTCTCAAAATTTAATCTCATTATACTAATTATATCTAGTATAATCTAATTATGAAATATATTTCTTTAAAAATTTGCTTAGTTTTATTTATTAATTTGATAACTAATTTAATCTAATAATTCAACTTTAGAAAAACTAAATTAAATTTCACAAATATTTTTAATAAAACTTAACACTTTAAAAAGTATTTTGGATTAAGACTAGGCTTAGCTTGGGCAAAATGAAGGCCTAGCTTGGGCAAAATGAAGTTATTTTCTATTTTTAATTTTAAAAGTAAAAAATCAGACACTGCTAGATTCTGACCACTTTGGTCTGATTGGGCTCGAACTTGGGTTGTATGTTCATATTTGATCGAGCTTCAGACTGGGCCCATACTTGAGCATAAATTTTCAACTGGGCCTAAGCCTGACTCGTTGCCAAGCCCGCCTATCGGGTGCATATCTTAAACGTTCCTAATCCTTTTCAGATCTAGGATCTTTGGATTTGTCACCATCTCCACCTCTTTTCCTCATTTTTTCTTCTCCGTAAATGTTTGCTGATGTGGAGCTAACTGAGAGCTTTCATGTTGCATCTTATGCCACCAATAAATTCATCTTATTTTCCTCCTGTTGGTGACTGTTATGTGTAACCATCGTTGCTATTTTATTAGCAACAATTACTGATACTAGTGGATGGACCATCGCTTTTGGTGATGGTATCAAGATGAGGCTACTCAACTTCTCCAAACCATGTTTTCCAAAAACAATTAATTAATTTGATCCTATTCATTAGGTAAATTCTTAAAATTAGTTATGAGACATGTGATTTTTCAACAAATAATCAATTTCAAGAATCATCTCCAATTATTTTTTTTCAAAAACTTAGAGGAACAAGCATCAATGTTTTTCACAAAACACAAATATGAAAAAAAACATTAATTCATTATGGAAACAAAAATAGGTGCATAAATTAATGAAATTTTGCAACAATTGTAGATTTAGGGGCTGTTTGTTTTCAGTTTTTAGGTTTTTTGTTGTGGTTTTGTAAATTAAGAAACGATCCTTAAAATTGTGTTTAGTTAAGCTTGTTCGTATATTTTGTTTTTAAAAATAAAAAATGGCAACTATTTTACGAAAACGTAAAAATAACGTTTTCGTGATTTCTGAAAACAAGTTTTCATCTATTTTTGAAACTTTTTTCATAAAAACAAATCATATTCATATTGGTTTCTCTCCTCTGCGCTGACTTCTTCTTCTATGTCTTCACTAGTGTTGCAATATTTCTAGGTTTGTTTTCATATCTATCTGTTGCTTGCTGCGATTTCTCTTATTTCTCTTGTTCATAACATCAGATCCATTATACTTCTTGCGACCATCAATACTACTTTCTTGTTTTCTCTTTGTTACTCTGAGCTGAGTATATTGTTGATGAGTAGGAAGGTCAGTCATATTAGTTTGGTAGTAAAAAAAATAGAGAAACTAGGCGTGATGGAAGAGAGATATGAACCAACACAAAACCGTGAAAAGGAAGAGAGATATGAAGAAAATAATAGTACTATATATGTATCCATACTTACTAAAAGCAACCATGTAGAACTTCTGCTTTGAGCATAAGCTTCTGCATTTCTTTTGTGATGATAAAAAAGATGATGCACTTTCGTTCTTCCTCTAAACAATAATTTTTCTGACTAGAATGAGTTTTCATGCGATGTGTTTCAGTTCTTCAATTTTTTCTTCACCTCCTCTGCTAAACATACCAATAACTTCATCTCGTTGTGGCAAACTGATCCTTTATAAAGAACCAACACAGAACCATGAACAAGAAAGGGAAACAATAGTTGAAATAACGTTATTAAAACCGAAGGCTATAGTTATTTTCTTGGTCCTCATTTAAAGTGGAGACAGCTATAGCTGTTTTCTTCTTCCTCACATCTTTGTAGCTATTTTTTTCATAGTCCTCATGTCATTTAAAAATGGAGATAGCTGTAGCTATTTTCTTCTTGTCCTCATGTCTTTATGGGTGTTTTCTTCATATCCTCACTTCTTTAATGTAGCATAGAGTGGAGTACAGAGTGGCATAGAGTGGAGCATAGGGTGAACCCTAGTTGCAATCAATTTATAGTTGTTTTCTTCTTGTTTTCACATCATTTAATGTGGCATATGGAGGCTACGTTCCCATCAGTTTATATCCCACGTTAGATTGATAAATGAACTAAAACATTAAATGCATTAGTACGTGAGTTGAATTAGAATTCAAGTTGAACACGTTGGTGTAAGACACTATTGTAGCACATTGAAGTCCATCTTTTTGTATCAATTTTGTGTTGTGTTGAAAAATTTTCCATTTGTACCATCTCAATTATATTATAAGCTTCTCGACCCTTTGCTCATGAATCCTGTTAAAATGGCCTATTACTTGAAGCTAAAGCCGAAATGAAGGAATGTGTAAATGGTTTACTATTGTGGTTTTACTACCAAGTTTTCACATATAGTGAAATATAATTTGTGTACAAGTTTGGACACCAAATTTCAATAAACTAGATAATGACGTGAGGTTTAGTAGCCTATTTGACATTGTCTTTCTGCAATGGCATCATAAGAAGTTTGATGCCTCAAATGTCAAAAGTCAAAAGTGGTATCCAATGCCTTACTCTTCATATTCTTCGTATTTATAATCCATATTCTTCGTATTTATAATCTATATTTATAATACTATAACAATAAAGTAATTATAATATTTTTTAGAAATTGTTACGGTTGTCACTTGTTTATTTTGAACCATGTTTAATATTTAATATTTTGTAGAAATTGTTGTAATTGATGTCACTTATATGTTATTACATTTAGTGATGGAAGGCTTGAATAATGTGAATGATTCTAATAATTGTATGGAAGTAAATGAAAAAGATGGGGTATGGAATGATACTATAGCGAGGTATTTAATCTCCTTGATGGTTGAAGATGTAAAGAAGGGAAATCGAATAACCACTACCTTTTCCAAATCTGGTTGGAAGAATATTAAAGTAGGGCTTCAAAAAAAATTCAATAAGGAGTATACTGATATTCAATTGAAGAATAAGTATAATGGATTAAGGGCCAGATTGAAGAATTTCA
>JAOTAY010000004.1:5851355-5867598 GCA_025629805.1 Erythroxylum baracoense
AGAGTTAGAGTGTTAGATTACTTAGTCATATGAATTACATCATATTAGAATGAATTTGGTGCATTTAGGATATGATTTTATGATTTCTTTCGCATTCATAATATGAGCGTACACACATGTTACACTTAGTTAACATGGTCTTGGGTATGAAGGTTTCTAAATAATTGTAACATGATTGAGCATTTCTAATGTCTTGTATTTTGATTTACCAATAAAAAGAATTGATGGATTACAATTAGCAGTTTGGATTTGTCATAATTGGAAGATTGATGGATGTATATTTAGGCTAGGGAAAATTTCATATAGCAAGACAATTGACATGTGAAAATTTAGGATGATTAAGCCTATAAATTGAGTGATATATGGTAGTATAATTAAGTGACAAATGGCAGAGGAACTAAGTGACATTTGGCAGAGTGAACATGTGTCATGTTTGTTTTCTTGAAAAGTGTCTTTCAACTAATCTTACACCTACACCAATATAGACACTTCCGGAATCATCTTCATGTTTCTACTATTCTCTTTCCCTCTCCTTCCTCTCATTGCTGAAACTCACTTCTCCCTCACATCTTGAGTTTTTTTCTTTAAATTCTGTTCATTACCAACTCAAAACCTTTATCAATTTATTCTTAAAGATAGTTATATTATGTTATCTTCTTCTTGTCTCTATTAAAACTCATCCTACTCCCTCATTGTTCTTGAGATGATCTTGCATGTATGTGAGGTAAAGCAGGCTTGATACATTGAGGTGGCATTTGAACTGAACAAGTAAGTGAAGTACTGTTCTATTGTGGCATGTGTTAGCAAAAATTATGATGATTGGGATATATTGAATGTGGTATTGGTGTTGAAATTGTGCTAGAAAATGATGAATGAAAGGGGTACCTTCTGTTTTGCTTTTGGATGCATGGCAACAATAGTCTATGGGCTGTTATATAGATGATTTAAGTTGGGATTTGTAGTATAATTAATGATGAATTCATGTTAAAGATAGTTATTATTTCAAATCTGGAAAAGTTAGGACTGAATATATGATGGTATAAAGTGGATGGTAATGAAACAAATGAGCATAATTTTGTGAGGTTTAATGTAACCAATATGGAAGCTAGACTAGTATAAAATGAAGTGGGTTTAAATTGAAGTGGTAGTGATGTCTTTAAGTATATGAAATTTGGGCAGAATTGAGGGAAGAAAGACAGTGCATGATTATGGCCTAATTACTTGCTTTCTATCATGATCGTGACATAGTCCCAACGATCGTGGCCTGTTGTGGGAGCTGGCCTAGTTTTGGATTAATAATTTCTGTTTTGTGTACATATTGTACAAGCTAAGGAAAATTCACTCTAAATTGGTGTATTTGGTTTTGATTAGGGCTTGGAATGAACCTAGATTATTGCTTGATTAATTAGTTAAGAGCATGATAAGTTTAGGTTAATTGATGCAATAACTTATATTCTTTTTTGGCGTCGATGTAACGAAATCAGGAAAATTATGATGTGATAAAGGAATAAAGGTATTCTTATGAATGTAAACATGATCCTAAGGATATGAGTAATGTGTATTAGGCATGAATGAATGAGCGTTGAAGAACATGAGGTAATTATGAACGAGAATTGGGTAATTTTATGAATATATATTGCTACAAAATTTTTGTGAAGGAATGAATGATGAATTTGGAGTAAATCAAGCTTACTTAAGGTATAAACCTGATTACAAACTAGTTATATACAAGCAATAATGTTTAAATGGCCAAGATATTTGTATAAGAATACATACCTGGAAAGTCAATTGAGTAAGCATTGAAACATGACACATATACATGTGCATGATTGTATATTATATATTAAAAAAATTAGTGATTTGCGAACTATGTGTGTATAGCAAGATGATAGACGCGCAAGGTGAACGTCAACATCTAGACATTGTCAAAACATCATGGAAATAACTTTTTTGGAGCGTACTATTAGTTAACTTAGATATGTAAACTCAATTATATGTGCTTTTATATGAACTGAATGTTTAATATGAAATGTGTGTACAATTGACTAATAAATGACGGACTTACATCTGAGGAACTTGATATACAACATGTGTATACTGAAATGAAAACATGGCATATGATGATGCATCATATTACATTGAACTACATGATCAGATAAAGGAGTTATGACCAGAGTGACTGATGTGGTAAAATAACTTTGAGCTCAGGATTATGAAAAAGAGCCTCATACTCAAATGACATGGAATCGGTATCTATAATGGATACGGGCCATAAATGATCTCGATGTCCACAACAGATGTGGGACGGTAAATTGGGTTGATAGATAGTTTGTCACCAAAAAAAAGAATGGAAACACATGTGCATTTAAATATACATCACTACATATATTAAATGAGTGAATTGAAATGTATTATTGAATTAATTTGAAATAGTGAATTACAGTTGAAGTTAATGGAAAATGTGTTATGATATGCTTGTGAAAGTATGATAAATTATAAGTGTAAATTCCATCATGTTTTTAGGCATAGTTTGATATGTGTTTAGCTACTAATTCAATCACTTAGTATGTGTTAGGGTTAGAATTGTGTTAGTTTGTTAATTATTTGTGTTTTAAGTGTTTTAAGGTTAGTACAAGATTTTGAGCTTAAATATTATGTTTATGACGTACCTTGATGTGTTTGCTAGTATTTCAGGGTTAATATCGAAGAATAGAGGAGTTTCAGAAGACATTAGGGCTGAAACAACCACCTATGATCATGGCTTGATAGTGCACGATTATGACAGAAAGGCCTGATAGGCCACAATCGTGGCTTGCTTCGGGCACATGCACAACCACTTCTAAACTTCACATTTCAAGAGATTTTTTGGATCTTTTAGACCCTAAAAAAAAACCCTAGTTCAACCTTAAACACAAATGAACATGAATAGAATAACAAGAATAGGAAGAGGGAGCTTTTGCTGAACCACCACAATGAAACCCTAAACTTTGAGAGATCGAGAAAGAGACGAAGGAAGAGAGAAGTGGAAGACGACCCAGACTCGACATGCTTCCCAGAATAAGAAGTTTTCTGAAGTCGCGGCCTCCCATCTTCCATTCGAGTTCTATTTCTTGTGTATTTCAGTTTTATTTGATTATAGAATTGGGATATATAGTTTGATGATATAATTAAATTGTGATTGATGTTCTATAACCACCTTTGGAATATTATTTTTGATTTAATGAAATCTAATTGTTTTATGTGTTTATGGAATTCATTTTGGTTTAATTATGCACTTCATATCTCAAAATAATAAACTGAGAGGGTGAATCGAGAAAAATGATTAAATTGGGCTAATAAGAGTTAAGTAATTTAGTAGATTCAGAATTAAATCAGGTTGGTAAATCTTGTGTAGAGAGATAACATATAGGTTTCCAATTATTTATTAGAGAACTTAAGAACTGATTAGGTTTTAGATAAGTTGTTAATTGAGAGATTACAACTTCCCATAATCTGATTAGGGTTTATGCTTTAGGTTTCAATTATAACTTGAGAGAGAGTAATTGACCCTAGATAATCTAGAACCATTAATTTGATAAATCTTAATTGGTTAGGTTGGCATTAAAGATAGATAATTTTCCCTTTCTCTCTTTCGGTTAACTCACTAGCTTAAATTCTAGGGTGTGCTATCATTGTTCAATAAATCAATCAATTTCCATTAATTCTTACTCATTTTCAATTTGAAAATTTTGATCATTTTTGTGATTGTTTTCGTTAAGTGTTAATTATGAATTATTTTTTTGTTATTTTATTTGGTTTAGTTGATTTATTTAGTTTTCTTTTTTAAATTCATTTTCTGTTAAATATTTGTTTAATAGTCTCTGACTTAGATTCTAGGACTAGATTAACCCTCCTCGTGGGATTGATACCTTAGGTACTACGTGAATGATCTGTGCGTTTACGATATTAACTTATCATACGTAAACCTGTGATCAAGGTTTTGGCGTTGTTGCCTGGGAGGCGATTAGTTTAGTTCTTTAGTCTAAGGTCTTTTGTTTTTAAATTAAAAAAGATTCTGGAGGGTAAAGTAGAGACACATCATGACTTAGAGTGAGAATGAGACATCTGAAGAGTTGAATGCTAAAAAGAGATAAAAGAATGATCATGGAGGATGTATATTATAGGGATCAAAGGACTTTTGTAGATTTCAGTGAGCCCTAATTTAGTTAGGGAAATCATCATCCTTATATGAACTTATACACTCTGGGATGGTAGAACCATCCAAAATTTTATTAGTCCAACAATGTAAAGACTCACTTAAGACATTATGACCTATTAGGAATTCAACAAGATGAGTCCAGTTCATGGGATTCTAAATTGGATAAGATCCTAGATAAGCTTACAGACATGGAAGAGGGCCTGAAGAGACTAGAAGAGCAAATTGAGCAAGTAACAGAAAATTATGCCGCTTCTATTCATAATCTAGAGATTTAAGTAAGACAACTTTCCTGTGAATTTTGTAATAAAAGTGTGGAAGACTTTCTAAGAAATATGAAATTACATCAACGAGAGCAATATGAGTCTATCACAGTTAAGAATGGGGAAGAGTTAAAAGAACCAGTGGAACACCAAGTTAAACCCCACCTTATTGAAGACCAAGAGATGAAGAAAGAGGATGAAGAAAAGAATGCTAACCCTCCATTTTATTCACTAGTTCTTGATATACCATGTGTGAACATTGAAAAATCTTTAGTAGATGTCCACAAAAAGCACCTTATCCTTCAAATTAGTGATAACCAAGTGACTTTCAATATGAATGATGTATTAAAGAATTTGAAGGAGAGTAGCTCATTTAGGATAATTGATGTGTTCAAATCTTCTGAAGAACAAAATGACAAAGAACAGACATCAAGTTTGAAGAAGCTATGAAAGTCTCTGTTCGTGAATCGAAAGAAGTAGAGAAGACAATGGTGATTATTGAAGAAAGAGAGAAACTCAACTTCTTACAAGACAAACTATTGGATTCGATGGAAGATTTAAGTAGTTTTGTTATTCCCTATTTCATTGACAGTTTGTTAGAAAAAAGGACATTACTGAGCTTAATTGGTTTTCTCAACTTTATTAATATTGTCCTTCTGATCATTTTACAATTTCTAGCCTACTTACAGGCTACAAAACTGATGTTGAACGAGAAAGGTGGAAGTAAGCCAGAACCAGCCTCCCTATCTAAACATATAGTCCCATAAGGTTCATAATCAAGGTAGTTTAGTAGATGTTTTAATCTCATAAGACAATAACTTCATCTTTAAATTCAGGTATAAAGCAAATGCTTACAAAAATAGAAACTAGGTCTTCAACTTTTTAATAGATCAACCTACATAATGTGCCACATAAATATTGGACCACCTTAGGTCTAATTCACCTTTCTATTTTTATTAGAAAACTAGTAGGTAAGGATGAATATATGCTAGCCTAAAAAGAATCAACTATTAAAGATTCTATATGTTAGTGGAGATAGTGGAGATTAACTAATCACTTCCTGATGTTATCCTTTGATGAAGCTTAATGAGATGGACCAACTTTTTGAAGATGAAATTTAAGTGACATACCAGTGGACACCTTAGGCATACCATTAATTTAAAATCTAGAAAGAATTTAGAAGGAAATTCCAAAATAGAGATAACTATAAATTGTTTGACTTATATAAGCTAAGTAGATCCAAATCAAAAGAGGCTAAAAATCTCATGAAACATCACTAATCTAAAAATATGCTAAGATATTTCCAAAGAAGCTAGATATAAATCAACATTACAACTAACAACTGACTTATAATTATTAGAAGAAGATAATGTAATACCAAAAATGCTTCCACTAGCTCCCTTTTTAGTGATAACTCAGCCTAAACATGCTAATTCATAAGTTAAGGAAATCCCACAGGAAACAGTTGCTACTACCACTAGTTTCTTTAAATCTAACAAGGGCTTCACCAATATCTAGAAGGAAATTAAGTATGAAGAATAAAAGCTCATACTCAAATTGCTCAATGAAATGAACACCTTATCCTAGAATGTTAAGCTAATTGACAACCACTCTAAGTAACACATACTTAAGGATTATCTTGAATCAACAAAAACCTATCCTCATATGACAGGCCCTTATCTTGATGATTAGGTTACCCACCCGACACCTCACGAAAACCCTTCAGTCGATATCTGATCAAACTAGAAAGTTCTCATAGAGTTAAGCCTTTTACCTTTTTATTGAAAATACTTTGACTCAATATTGGAAGTATAAGTAGTGGAGATTTTCAAAGGAAACCATAGTAGAAATTTTGGACCTTTATTTAAAAATTTAGGCAGCATAACAACTGTATTTTGATAAAAACCAAAATTTTCAAAATCCCTATAAAACATATTCAAAGCAATTCTATATGAAAATGAAAGTCTCCACTACAACTACAACTTCTGGACTTAAAGTCCACTCAGAAGCAATTTCAAAAGGTTCAACCATGTTCTTGCATTAACTTAAAAAGTATTTATGTACAACCATATTTCCACAAAACTATGTACATAATAGGTTCATGCAGATGAAGTACAACTGAAAGAAATAAAATAAAAAAATGCCTATATAATAGCACATGATGAAGACATTTACTCAAGTGTTGGAGTTCCAACTACTAAAGTCCATGAGTGTGCACTTGGGAGGTTCTAATTTAAAAACAGAAAATAAAGGGTAAGCTAAACGAGCTCAGTGAGTGCTATTGGTTTCCATTAAAAACATTTATGCAAATATTAACCTCTATAGAAAAACATTTTCATTTCTTTTCAGGTCATAACCAATACCCTTATAAAACATATTCTTTTCTTTCCATAAGAATAATGCACATGTAAAATAAAATGTACATATTTTTCTGAGAACAAGTTCCTTCTTTCTTGTAAGGTAAACAGTGAAGGCAATTAATACTTTCGTAAACTTTCTTTTTAAAGCATAGCTCATCACTAATTTTCTTTATCATCTAGTACCTTTAGGTGCAAGGCCATGAAGCTAATTCTGCATCGCTTACCCATGCCTGGTTAACCTCTATATATCGATTGTTATGCAGTTGGTTATGCATCGCTTACCCATATCGGTGCTAGCACTATATATAAATCAGTGGTTATAAAATTGGTTCTGCATCGCTTACTCGTAGCAGTGCTAGCACAATATATACTCCATATATGCAGAGGGTAACTTATAGGACATATTGACAGACATAACACCACCCATATTAGTGACAGACGCGGCTCTAAACACTACTGTGCGCCTTAAGATGTACTCTGATCGTTATAATCATATGTATAAAGACCTAATGGCATACCATAGGCTAAACCAAAATTAATACATGAGCGTGCCTCCTTTCAATATCAATTCAAAATCTATTTCCATGCTAATTTAAAGCATATGCAAATTTCAATTTCAATTAAATGCCAACTCAAAGCATGCGTACATCTCATTGGCTTCCAAATGCATCCAAATCTTAATTCAATGCTAAATCAAAGCATTTGTGAATCTTATAAAGATTGAATTTTAAATTCAATTCGTAGCACTAATGAAATTATTCATAAACATGCTTTTCATTTTAAGGTAAAAACCATATTTACAAAATCAATTTAAAGATACACTCATAATTTGTCGTTTATTATTAACCACCCTCACGTGTTCGATGCTTTTCCCTTACTAGTCCTAAGACTATGGTGATGAGAAACTTTATTGTCTTACTTAGCTATAAGGGAGACCCCTCAAGAGTTCCTAAAACCTGCCAAGTACATCAATAACTTACCACCTTGTTCTACAAATTTTATAACAAAGGACTTAGCCATAATTTGGCAATTAGTATTAATAAAATTCTATTTTCTTTTCATTCACTTATTGAACAGTCACTGAAAAATGTCCAAAATTTATACATGCTATCTTCTTTCCATTTAAATAACATACATAGTGTATACATGTTGTCTTCCTTGCATTGAACCACTAAACTATATACAACATATATGCCACCATTGAACAACCATTGGGCCACATATATAGTATCTACATGTTGCCAATTAATAACCATTGAACAACATACATAAGATATGGATATACATGTTGTTTTTCTCTCTATTTACCATGTTATTTTTCTCTTCATTTAACTATACAATCATCTCAAACATTCACGCAATTAGTAAAGGAATTCATGTAACCAATATAAGCACTCATGTGACCAGCTAAAGAGGAAGGACGAGAGTGGTTTAACATACCAAAATCAGGTGGTAGCATGTCGTCCATCTTTTCCTTGCATGTAGCTGACATTGATGAAGATGTTGTCCACGGTTGGAAGCTTAAGCACCTTGCAAAAATTATTTCCTATAGATAAAAGCTTGGAAGATCTACGTATAACAGGAGCACCTGCAATTATGCATCATCAATTCTAGTCCAAAGGAGTAGTAAAATGTTGGTGGAATGAAGGTGGAGTAGCTCCTTCATCATCCTTGTATAAGTTACACATTGAAGAAAGTTATTTGCATAGTTTGTTTCCAACTACCGGCCATTATTCTCTTACCATCTTATTTAATTAACCCATTGAATTCTTACATTATCCATGGCAATTCTTGTCTCCTACATATAACAAGTTATTTTAACTTTGACTCACAAAAATGATATACATCCACACTATATATTGGTCTCACATGTAACGAATTTTATGTCCCTCACACCTACTCTTTTATGAATATGGTAGCATAAGGTTTTCATGCATTCTTGTTCCAAAATCATGAGAACTTCTTCATGTACGTGAAAGCTGTCACTTAAGGCTCATTCACATGTACATGTATTATTTCTTGTCCAAAATAATTAAATGGATTAAGAAAAATCTATTCAATTTTGGTAGGAATTTCATGTCCACTTATTAACATGTTGCACCTAAACATATCAACATATAAGTTAGATCAATTTACTTTAAGTATCCTTAACTATGGTTGATTCTCTCACGCTTGCTTTACTTGGTTTATGTCCTTATGTTTTAGCCCGAAGAATGCTTCCAATTTACTCTACGGTAATTTAAAACAAGGTCAGTCTTAATCTATCATAAATCCATACGAACAAATTTATTTTTGGTCCATTTCTATAATAGTCAACTCTAATATTTTTCGACTATCATTTGACTTTAACGCTTATCTGAAATATTTTCAAATCATTCAGGTTCAGTTCCCCAATTCTCCTTTTAGCGAAAAAATTTACATTCACCTGAACATGTCATTCACACGAAATGAAATTTTATAAACACATGAAAGGAAAAGTTTAGGTTTTTACAATCACCCCTCCTTACAAAAAATTTCGTCCTTGAAATTTAACCAAGTGTATAATGACATGCTCAAAATGAATGGGATATAACGCATACATTTAGTTCTCGGGGTAACTTCTTCAACTACCTGATTCCTTCATAGTACTTTAACTAAAGGAATAATCTTATTACGCAGAACCTGGTCTTTGAGGTCAAGAATTTGCACTGGTTCTTCTTCAAAAGTCAAATCTTCCTTTAAATTCACTGGTTGCTCTGTGATTACATGAGATGGGTCTGTTAGATATTTGAAAAGCATTGTGAATCCTCACAAGTTTGTCTGGTATCTTCAATCGATACGCCATTGATCCAATCTTTTCTGTTACTTCATACAGTCCCATGTAACGTGGATTTAATTTACCAAGTTTTCCAAATCTCAACATGCCTTTCTAAGGAGAAATCGTAAGAAATACCTTATCTCCAATTTCAAGTGCAAGATCTCTATGAAGATTATCGGTATAGCTTTTTTTGTCTATCCTGAGCTATCTTTAATTTATCCTGAATAATCTGAACTTTATTCTTTTTTTACCTGCATAAATTCGGGACCTATCAGTTTCCTTTCGTTTACCTCGTCCCAACATATCGGAGTTCCCCATTTTCTTCCATAAAGCACCTCATAAGGGGCTATGCCAATGCTTTCTTGATAATTGTTATTATAGGCAAACTCTATCAGTGGTAGGTATGTGTCCCAACTTCCTTTGAACTCTATGACATAAGACCTAAATATATTCTTAAGTGTCTGAATAGTTCTCTCTGACTGTCCATCTATCAGAGGGTGAAAGGCAGTGCTAAACTTCAAGTGTATACCTAATGCTTTTGTTAAGCTGGGCCAAAATCTTGATGTAAACCTAAGGTCAAGGTCTAAGACAATAGAAATCGGCGTACTAAAAAGTCTCACTATCTCATCCACATATAGTTGGGCTAACTTGTTTAAGGGATAATCATTCTTAATTGGAAGGAAAAGTGCAGACTTTGTTAACCTATCCACTATCACCCATATAGCATCGTGTCCCTTTTAACTCAGTGGAAGTCCTACTATAAGGTCCATAGTAATCTTCTTCTAGTTTCGTTTTGGGATAGGGAGGGGTTACATTAATCCCAAAGGCTTTCGATGTTCTACTTTTATCTACTAACAAGTTAGACACTTAGAAATGAACTTGCTATTTCCTTCTTCATCCCCCTCTACCAATAGTGGTTTTCTAGAGTGTGGTACAATTTCTTGATACCTAGATGCATAATGTAAGCTGAGGAGTGAGCTTCCTCTAAGATCTTTTTCTTTATTCTTCTACAACTGGTACATAGAATGTAACATCCCACTCCCATCTTACACATATCCGTACACCCCTCGGACAAACGTGCACATATTATTTCATTGTCACTTTATTGCATGGCATCATAATTAAATCATAACTAACACAATGTCTAAAATCCCAAAATTTCCTCATTTCATTTCATAAACCCTATTTTAGAATGTAGCATTATATCCATCATCCATGTTTATACAATATCAACCTATTAGAGTCTACAGCTCTATCTAAAACTATGCTATATATATATGGAAGTAACAAAAATTAAGACAAATCCTTATGTCTCAGCTGACCGACCTTCGAGCCATGTCTTTTATGCAAAAGTTACACAAAATCTCTTCTAAATAGTATTAGAAGCTAAGTCGTTGCTCTCCCGAACTTGAAAATGTTAACATTGCAATTTGGTTGAGTTTTGCGAACTCAGTTGAGTAACCATCTTCGATGGTTCACTCTTGTCATGCAACATAACAATTCATGTTATCATATAGTTCACATCATATTGATTATCATTAAGTAATATCACGAAACACTATGTTGACAATTATCACATTTCAAATTTCCATACAATCCATCATTTCATTGCGATCATACAGAACATATTCATCGATAAGTTTTCATATATTTCATACAAGACAAGTTCTCAAAACATTGCAATCGCTCAATTTATTCATATCATATATTTATGAGACTCAAATTCATTTATTATGTTGCTGTGAGCGGGTGCCTTTTTCAATATCCCGTATCCATTGTGGATACCAGGCTCATTCATACTGCCCCTTATCTGTTGTAGATATAGGGCTCAATACATATATTGAGCCATAGGCTCTTACCACAGATGTTTGAGCTTTAAGTCTTTTCACTGGTCACTTTAGTCACAACTGCCTTTATATTTCATGTATTGATGGAATAAAATGCATTACATATATTCAATCATCAGATTCAATCCATTACATTTGCATTCACTTTCTCATTCACACTAGTCATCAGACTTGATCCAACATTCAACATGGAAGTTGAGAAAACATTTATTCAAACACAGTCACATTCAAAGAACACTTCCAATGTGTTATTCATGCATTAAACGCCGCAGACATTTTATGTTTGAAAATTAGTACACATACATCATATATCAATTCATAATCAACCAAACAATTAAGGTGAGACCATCTTAGGTTACTCACAATTGCTCCCTTTAGTTTATTGCCTTGAAGTCCCGACAATGTCTAGAAGCGGTTGCTCAACATGCTATTCTATATGCAATCACATACATTTTCACATTACTACATTGCATATTCAGATGAATAAGCACATTTATAAATGTATCATGTATCATGCATGTTCAATGACAAATTATTGAGTATGTTTCTTAATACACTTTATAAACAATTTACAACACCTTCCAGGCATTCTTTACTCCAACATACACTTTACTCACCTTCATCCTTTCAATCCATATCAGCTAAATTCATTTAAGCTGTTATTTAAACCTTGATACCTTAGATGGAAATACCATAGCATTAGCTCGTTCAAACATTGCATCATCAAAACATTTTCATGAAAAACAAATCATTGCCTATAATCCTTTTCCTGCGCTTTTCTCCAAATTTTCTTAGGAAAATTTGATGTTAGATTTGTAGGACCTAGAAATTGACATTAGAAAATTTGATGTCAGATTTGTAGGATCTAGAAACTGACATTTTTAGACAATAAGTTCTGCTACAAAAATGTTCCTATATGTGTTATGTTTCAAATGAAACAAAAATCATTCAATTTGGTTCATTATTCCAAGAGTTATAACTAAAATACTATAGATTGTGCACAACTATGTGAAGGGCTAGTGCACAATCGTGCACTCCCATAATTGAAGGATGAGTGCACGATCGTGCTTGTGCATAATCTTGCATTCCCATGACTGAAAGGTTATTGCACGACCGTGCTTATGTACATGCGCTCCCATGATTGAAGGGTTAGTGCATGATTGTGTTTGTGCACGATCGTGCACCCCTGATGTGCACTCAAACTTGTAAAACTCTCAATTATGATATCCAAAAATTACAAACTTTATACAATTTTGATGAAGACAATATTGTCTGATTCAGCCTACGTCAATATAGTTTAATCATTGAAAACATAACACAAATTTCTGTTAGGGATAGTGTTGCAGTCTATGCTAGCACTGGTGATGTCGTGTAAAGGCCATAGCTCTTTCGTCTGGAGTCCAAAAATTACAGGTGATATGCTGTTGGGAAGCTAAAAGGATGAAATACAATTTTTCTATAGACCATTTTGTCTATAGTTTATTCCTTCGAGTCGATTGTTTATGAAAGTTGTAGATAAATGTATCCAGCATGTATCTAATTTCTAACCACAGTTCTTCATTAATTTAGTACATATTTTATCCACTTCAAACATCAAACAATATATGTTCTATCATTTCTCCATCATTTCAAGTTGATGATTTCTTCAATATACCCCAATTTCAATTCAAAAATTCATGAATAACCACAACCCAAAAATAGAACCTATTTCCATGCTTTTATCACATTTTCTTCACTTCACTATTCTTCATGTAACTCCAATTATCATAATCTTTTATCACACTTCATGTACATTTTGGCTATGCTTGTATCACCGAAATTGCTTCTTACTAAGAACTCATACATGCATTAATTCACAAGCATGACAATAGAATTTCTTTATTAATACCATTCACATTAACACAAACAAAACTCAATTCCTTGATCATTATCCTCAAGCTCAATTTACTTATCATCAAAATGTCATTTAACGCTACCTATAAAATCAACACATAACTTACTTGATTTAGCAAAATTCCAGAAGGTCAGAGAGAATGAGATTTTAATGGAGAAAGTAAGGATAGAGAGAGACAAACGAAAATGGAAAATAAGTTGAATTGACTATTTTGCAAGGTGTAATGTTGATGAATTAATCAAAGGCCAAATACACAAGAGTGAACAAACATAGTGTTTCGGTGATGGTTGAATAAGAAGAAAGAGTAGATAATTTTAGTGAAGACAAGTAAGAGAGCTACAGAAACGTAATTCCTAAGTGACTAGATGGCTCCATTATGCAATGCCATATGTCATAATTGCATCTATAACATGTGTCCTCCATTTAAGCTACCAAATGTCACATTTCTAATTGTCTCTTATTTCCACATTTTTCCTAATCCAAACATCCCAAATTTGCAGAAATTTTTGAAATGTCTGAAATGTCACCAAAAAATGCTAAATTAATTCTAATACACACCAATTCAATTTTCAAGGCAAATAATCCACAATTTACATTTTAATTTCATTAAAACCACTTATACCTGAAAAATGTCAATGAATGCATGTACAATTATTTTAATGAGTATCAACATTATTCACATGTATGAGTATGTCATATGATGCATGAAATGTCCTTCTAAATTTTCAATAAAATCTCGTGTACAATATCATAGGGTTCTAACCCTGATCATGGAATAATGGGATGTTACAATTCTCCCCTCCTTAAGAAATTTTGTCTGCGAAATTCTTACCTGATTGATGAAATAGGTGGGATATTGCTTTCTCATGGGCTCTTCTATTTGCCAAGTTTCTTCCTCACTCGAGTGATCTTTCCCTAGGGCTTTCACCAATGGAATTACAAAATTCCTCAACTGTTTTGTATGATATCCACTATCTTGATTGGCTCCTCAACATAACTCATATTACTAGCAACTTCAATCTCTTAAGCTGGTAATACATGCATTGGATCCAACCTATACCTCTTGAGCATACTTATATGGAATATATTATGTATCTAAGACATTTCATTTGATAAGGCAAACTTATACGCCAATGGTCCTACCCTCTCAATGATCTCATGAGGACCAATGTACCTAGGGCTTAACTTGCCTTTCTTGCCAAATCTCAACACTCCTCACCAAGAGGAGACTCTTAGAAATACTTTGTCGCCTATATTATATTCGATATCCTTTCTGTGTTGATCTATATAACTCTTCTATCCATCTTGTGCTTCTTTTATTCAGCTTCAGATCAGTTTCACCTTATCCCCAGTATCTTGTATCAATTTTGGGCCTTCGATCATTCTCAAACCTTCCTCATCCCAATATAGAGGCGATCGACATTTTCTGTCGTACAATGCCTCACAAGGTGCCATACCGATACTACTGTGGTAGTGGATGTTGTAAGAAAATTCAATCAAGGCTATGGACTGATCCCAAGCTCCTTGAAACTCCAATACACATGCTCTAAGCATATCCTCAATAGTCTTGATTGTCCTCTCACTCTGTCCATCTCTTCGAGGATGAAATGTAATACTGAAGTTCAATTTCGTACCCATAACTGACTGTAGACTCTTCCAAAACCTCTAAGTAAATCTAGGATCCCTGCCTGATACTATAGATACTAGTACCTAGTGTAATTTAACTACCTCATTCACATGCCTCTGTGCCAACTGATCTAGTGAGCTATTCTCTCTCACTAGTAGGAAATGGGCTGACTTAGTTAATCAGTCTACTATAACCTATGTAACATCATTATGTCTCAGATTTTTAGGCAATCTATAATGAAATCCATTGTGATTTTTTCCTATTTCTACTCTGGAATAGGTAACGAATGAAGCTTCTTAACTAGAGCTTGATGTTCAGCCTTAATCTGCTAACAAATCAAACATGTAGCTATATAATCTACTACTTGTTTCCTCATCCCTGGCCACTAGAAATGTTGCTTAAGCGTATTATACATATTGGTAGTACCAGGATGCATAGCATAAGCTACTACATGCGCTTCCTCTAGAATTTCCTTTCTCAATTCATCCATAATAGGTACACACAACCTCTGTTTTAACCATAATGATTCATCTCTCAATTCAAATTTAGAATCTGGGTTTATCTTATTTTTCTCAATCAGTTTCACCATTTCGAGATCTTTACTTTGCACTCTTCTAATTCTATCATGCAACGTTAGTCTCAACTTTAGTGTGGCTATCAATGTTTCATTATGCTCTAGATACAACTCCACATTTAAAGCTTTTAATTAAATTAAGCTTGGTAACCTCGATAACTGAATCTAAGCTACACTACTATTCAACTTCCTACTCAATGCATCTGCCACTATATTAGCTTTCCCTGGATGGTACTCAATCGTACAGTCGTAATCCTTTAACAACTCAATCCATCTTCTCTATTCCATGTTCAACTCCTTCTGACTCAGCAGATACCTTAAGCTCTTATAATTAGTGTATATCTGGAATGTCTCTCTATATAAATAATATCTCTCTATCTTTAGAGTAAAGACTACTACTGTAAGCTCTAAATCATATACTGGATAGTTCATCTTGTGAGACCTTAATTGTCTCGAAGCATAGGCTATCACCTTGCCATATTGCATCAACACACATCCCATTCCTTGACGTAAAGTATCATTGTATACTATATAACCACCAGCTCCATATGGAATAGTCAATACCAACGCTGTATTCAATTAATGTTTCAGTTCCTCAAAACTTCTCTGACACTCATCATTCCATTTGAAGACCACATTCTTCCTCAGAAGTTTAGTCAGAGGAGCTGAGATCAAAGAAAACCCCT
>JAOTAY010000004.1:5871917-5893367 GCA_025629805.1 Erythroxylum baracoense
ATTATAATTAAAGCCTAATCAAAATAAAAATAAAATTAATCCCCAACATATAATAAGAAGGAAATCGGGGTCCAACAATTTTAATGCGTGAACTAGGCAAGACAACCCTTGCACGAAGACTAGAACGGATTGGCCAATGGTAGATATACCGCAGAGAGGGAAGAGACGATGTGATTTTAAGATTTTCTGTAACTTTTAGGTTTCTCTTTTTTTACCTTATGAAATTTACAGAATTTAGGAAATTTACAAAATTTTAGTTTAAAACTTAAAACCTTTTACTCTTTTATACGTGGCATTTAAAAAAAAGGTAACAGTGCCACGTGTTGCAAGTAACGACACGTGTAAACCGGTTCTAATTTTCGTCCAAAAAAGTCTTAAATTGAGCAGACTCGTGAAATTTTAGACCTTTTATAATCAAGTTTCAAGTTAAAGTCCCAAATTGATCAAACTAAAAAAGGCTAAGCCCCAATTTAGGCTTTTAGACATTAATATCATCAATGTTGGTCCAAAGGATCAGTGAAACTTCGGTGGAATAAAGGTGGAGCAGCTCCTCCATCATTCTCGTATAAGCTACACATTGTTGGAAGCTGTCCAACACGTTGCAAAGTTTATTTCCAACTGCTGTCCATTATTTTAAGTCTCACCATATTTGTTTAATTAAGCCATTAGCTTCTTGTATCATTGATAGTAATTCTTGTATCCCGCATAGAACAAGTTGTTTTCATTTTTGTCTCACCAAAATGACACAAGTCAACACCATATATTGGTCTCACTTATAATGAATTTTATGTCCCTCACATCTACTCCTTCATAAACGTGGCAATATAAGATTTTTATGCATTCTTGTTCTAAAATAATGAGAAGTTCTTCATGTATATGACAGCTGCCACTTAAAGGCTCATTTACATGTACATGTACATCTATTATTTCTTGTCCAAAATAATTAAGTGACTTAAGAAAAATCTGTCCAATTTCGGTAGAAGTTTCATGTCCACTTATTAACTTGTGGTACCTAAACATATCAACATATAAGTTAAATTGATTTACTTTAAGTATCTGTAACTATGACTGGTTCTCTCATCCTTGGTTTACTTAGTTTATGTCCTTATGCTTCAACCCAAAAATGCTTCAAAGTTTCTCCACATAATTTAAAACAAGATCAATCTTGATCTATCGGAAATCTATCTGATTAAATTTATTTTTAGTCCATTTCATATCAATCAACTATAATATTTTTCGATTATCATTTGACTTTAATACTTGTTATTCAGGGTTAGGTTCCCAATTTACCTCCAAGCAAGAACAAAATTTATATTCTCCCGAAAACATCATTCACATGAAATAAAATTTTATAGACATATGAAAAGTAAAGTTTAGAGTTTTACACAATATATCTTCTACCTTATTTTGATTTGAATTTAAAAGCTTTCGTTATTTTAGAGATTTAATTATAAAAAATGTCAAAATTAAATAATAAAATATATATCATATATTTTAACACTCGTCATTCAAAAGCTCCAGTTGTTCGCCGCTCACAAATCACAGCTGTCCAAACCATAGTTGAAAATGTTAGCCGCGCGAGGAAGCTACGCTTAATCGACCTCGAAATTAGAAGTGGGTTCGGTGGACGGGACGGCCTTAATGCAAGCCCTTGCTAGTCGTTAGCGTAATCTGCTGAAACAAGTCACAAGGACTACTTGGAAGAGACCGGTAAAGCGTCGCAGATTCAGTAAACCTCCGTTCAAGGTAGTATGTACTTCCAAGTCTAAACGACATCGACGACGACCTGTTCGAAATTGCATCCGACCAATCCGTTGTTGCCTTTTCTGACAAGAAACTCGGGGCAATGATCTGAGATCATGATGGTCTACAGAATTTAACGAGGGTACTTCAAAACCTGATCCCTTCTTTAGTGGTCGTATGCGAAGTTGATGCCAATCACATCTCACCAACTTTTGTGGATCGTTTCATTGAAGCCCTGTTTTATTTCAGCGTGTATTTTGATTGTCCAGAGATTTGCTTCGACGAAAAGTTTGAGCATAAATCGACAATTGAGGCAATCTTCTCTTACAGGATAAGGAACATCGTGACAACCGATGGTCTTGACAGTGATAGGAGATTAGCATAGAATCCGATTCTATATATAGTCAAATAAAAATAAAACTTTTTATCTGATTTTTTAAAATAGTGATCATTTTAAATTTTTATAACATAATTAATACATGAACATAATAATAAATTCATATTTTACTGAATAGTTTGATTATTTTCTTGAAATTTTATGTGAATCATTTTTAAAATTAGTTCATAGCATAGTCGCATACATGTCTAACTTCAGTGTCTACCTTAACAAATTGAAAGAACCCTATGGTCCTCTTTAGTTGGCGGGAAAGTAATATGAATTTGGAATCTGATTTTTCAGAAAATAAATCTATGCAAATTAAAGATATTCACATGTTTGGATACTTATAAGAATTCTAATAGGAAAGTTGGGTGGATTCTTATTATAGTTTTTGATATATAACAGTATTTCATGGAATATAATTTAATTTTGACTTGTGATATCAATTATATCCCTACAACTCGAATAAAAATTGAAATTATTAAATAATGTTAATTTATAATACAAGTTATATTATTAAATGGTAATTTTTCATTCATAATATTCTAATCATATAATATTGTCATATCATAAATATAGTATTGAAAAATACTAAAAAATCTCAACCGAGTACAAAGATAAATATTAAAATTCAAATCAAATATTAAATTTTTTTCTAAAATTGAAAATAAAAATACAAATAGTGCATTATTATTAAATTTCTTATTCTTATTAATTTTATTATTCTTCATATTCTTAATTATTATTATTTTTAATTTTCTACTTTTTATTATTTTTATTATTACTAAATTTATTATTTTTATCAATTACATTTATTATTATTATACATATTTTTTATTATTATTACTATTACTATTACTATTATTATTATTCTTATTAATTTTATTATTCGTAATAATAATAATAATTGTTAATTTTCTATTAATTATTAATTTTATTATTATTAATTTTATCGATTATATTTACTTTTAGTTTTATTATTAATTTTATTATTAATGATTTATTATTCTTATTAATTTATTATTATTATTATTAATTTTCTACTTATTATTATTCTTATTGTTATTAATTTTACTAATTGTATTAATTACATTTTATTATTATTATTATTATTATTATAATAAAAGAGTTGTCGTAGAGTTGAGAGAAAAGGAAGGGTTGAATTGGTTAGTGTATTTTTTAAACTAAATTCTTGAGAAAAATAATCTAAATACCAAGGGGTGATGAGATTTAGAATTCAAGTAAAGTGCTACTACTTTCCCTAAATTGGGAAAGTTTTTACTTTCCTAACTGCTCAAAAAAATGAATTAAACATAATAATATAAATTTTACAAAAAAATTACTTTTCCAAGCAAAAATTCATGCCAACCAAACATGGCTTATAAGTAATGTAGAAAGGGAAAATTTAAGAGTATTAACTCCTTTAAAACCTGTGTCTATTTATAATAGAATTTGAACTTTTACTAATTTAATTTAAATATAACTTTAATTTCAGTTAAACTTTAACAAGAATTATAACTGATTTTAGTTAAATATCAATTGGGTTTATGTAAGATCTAATATCGCATATTGGTCTTTATTTATTAAATATCTTATTTTTAATCCTAAAGTTTCTCAAACATTTCAATCAAATCTAACTTGACTAAATTAACTTTCTCTCATCAATCGTTCTTTATATATGGTCCGTTAGGTTCCTAAATATGTTAACAACAAATATAAATTATAGCCTCAAACCATATTTATGATTAAATAAATTGAATAATTTTAATTTATCTTTATTTTTAATTAACTAATTTATATCCATAAATCAAGATCAGCGTTGCTCGAAGTCTACCAATGCATCATGATCACTCAAATAATAACAATGTCAAATTAGTTATGATTATTCTTTTTGTGCCTGATTTTTTCATGTAATTCAATATTTTCATCACATAATGTTTCAATTAGAGACACATCATATAATTAATGTGTACTTTGTTTAAGTCAGATCATACTAGTTCTCTAACATTAGTAAATTATTATATTAATGACATTTCAAAACTATTTTCAAAGTTTTATTATACTTTGCCTAATTATTTTCTGAATCAACACTAATTGGTAATAATATAACATTCTCCCTAATCATTTTGGATGATAAATGTTATATTGATTCCTTAACTATCTCCATATAGTTTATATTATATTTAATAACTATCGATTAAGCTACCCTTAACAAGCATAAGTCATAATTAGTAACAAAATATAGCAACCTTTATATATGAGATATTATAGAGATCTCAAGTCAAATGATCACTTATTCAATCATCAAAATAATAATTTCCATAGATATACAGGCATTGTTCTAAATGAAATTGTCATATTGTGTCAATTCACTGAACTTATTATCTATCATGCACCTATATGTTTATTTAAGTATCTCTAGACTTTAGATTATGAGATCGCCTACTTTTTTGATAAGGAAGAAATATAACATGTACTTATATTTGACACTCTATTAAAGTCCATCTTAATAAAACAATAACTAAGAATACTTTAGGGATAATACATAAATGCAATATGAATCTCATAATTTCATTTGCAATGTACATAGACTTTACCTTATACGTCAACTAATAAAACAAATATATATAAGATAAAGAATGCCTTTAAATAATTATGTACTATTTTCTAAAAAGTTCATTAAAATTCTTTCCTATCTTATGACATTCTTTATTTTTTATTTGATATTTTGGAAGTCTTCTCACAATTTAATTGGTGAATTTCAAAATGTATATTGCTTTTACAAGATCATAAAGTTAATTTATAAGTAAACAAAATACAACATTATAATTTTATACTAATGGCTGGAATCTTTTTCAAAAGAAAAACTTATAGAACTCATACTATAATTAAATAATTAATGATATTTTTATAAATTAATTCATTATCAATGACCTTTACTTAAACTTAATTGTTCCTTTTCAAAATCATCAAGTTTTTAATTTATATGAACAAAATGCCTAAACAAATTATAATATTATGAAAATTTCTATCAACGGTTTATTATAAAATCTTTTAAAGTTACAAAAATTGGCTTAATTTAGCATATGTTCACTTTATCCATAAAAACAATAATGTGGTATGTGTCATATGCTGAACCTGTACTAAGTTTATGAAGGATTGTCACCTAATAGTAAAAGTTATACTTCTAAGCTCACAACTAAGGTGATGCTAGCTATCTATTATTAAGTTTTCCTAAAATCATAAATATTAAAACTTTCAATAAAATATCTTCATCTTAACTATGAAGTAAAAATCAATTCTTTTAACTTAAATTCAAAGTAATAGACATTATAATAATTTTCAAAAAAATATTAAAAACAAAGAAACTACATATCTAATAAACAATATGATCCATCTAATTTAACGTAAACCCATCATATATTCATAAGCTCCTCTTCCATTGGCTCCTCACATGAAATGCACAAGTTAAGTAGTACGTTTTCAGATAGGAAAAATAAAAAATTAGAATAAAATCATCTCCAAAATTCAATACATGTATGAAAAACTATAACATTATGCCTAAATGATACTATCAACCACTCTAGCATACCTGTTAAGGAAAGAAATCATACCAATGCAACATTTCAATAAATTTAGACCAAATACAAATTAGTGGTGCTAACTAACACATAATCATATACCTATCTAAGATAGGCACTGACTGATTCGTCTCAAATAATGGAATGATACCTAGCCTATTTCGATGCCAAATAATCCACCCTAACCAACAAATTAGTACTTACCTCGATTTGGTACTAGCTAATTCACCTTGGCTAATGAATGGTACTTGCTTTATTTTTATGCTAGTTATAAGCCCTAACCAACCATACTTGTTAATATATCACATAAAATTGTATAACATTACCCTTTAGGGTCTTAAATCCACAAAACACATGTATAAAGAGGCACTCGACAATACATAAATTCCACAATTATTTACAAGTAGTTATAGACCTACACCGACACCTAATAATTTCCTAATTCTAAAAGTGTTGAGGTTTAAAACTTGAATTAAAAAGATAATTTTATTTAAGTAAATGATGAGTACAAATTACTAAAAAAGATGAAAAATTAAAAGGTTTTCTTCTTTTCTAGCTGGTGTTTTCGATTATGTATTTGTCCTCCTATATTGTGATGTTAGTATGTTTTTACAACCCTCTTACCCTTTTAAATTCAACCACCCCAAACAGTTCCCTTGTAACAACTTAACCTTTAAATATCTCCATTCTTGGCCATGTCTTGACTAATCACCTACCAATATACCATTTTTTTTAAAGCACACATTAATTATGTTTTAACTATCTTGACTCTCAAATCCTCGACTTCTTTACTAATTCTCGTGCCTAAGATTAAACAATCTAGTTGACTTTTGGAAAGCCTAATAATTCAACCTTTTCATTTTATAGTCCAAATGGACAAAATTCCACTCAAGCTATCAACAATTGTCCCCACATATCTTTGGTTGAAAAAAACCAAATATACGATATTGATGATTATTTAGACTTCTATAAAAATTAGTTTTAAGGTTGTTAATCAAATTCAGATGCATTAACAATTGTAGTCGATGGAAACAAATCTTCATCTATCAATATGGTGTCATCAGATTCAACAAACAGTAAATTTCCCTTATTAATTTGATCTTGAATAATATTATTGAATCCTTAGCATGAATTTATAGGGTGACTCCGCGTATTGTCGTACTTACAGTAATTCCTCCTTCAAATCTCTTCTTTTATGGGAATGATGTGTTCTGATGACAAAGTAATAAACTTCTCATACAATAAGAAATCAAAAGTTTCCTCTATCATAGAGATATAAAAAATGTGTTGCATCAGAGTATTTAGTGCTTGTATTTTCCTTTTGGTTTCAAGTGATTTTCGTTTTGAAGGAGGAAAAATATAAGTTCCAAGGATATTGATCTTAGCCATTGCTGAATCATGTTGGCTTATTCATATAAAATAAGTATTAACTGAATTCTTTTTTTTGATGTCCTACTTCTCTAAAAATCTCTTCACACTCAGATACTTCTACTGCCAACTCTTAAAAGTCACAAATTCCATACTATTTTTTTTGAAGTTGAATATTGAGGACCCTCTAATCTAATTCTAATCTAATTCCATATACTCAATCTCTGGGAGTGTAATTTGACATCAAATTCTCTTTGTCCTAAATTGAGCAATGAATATATCTAGATTCTTGCGACTTTTTTTAGTAACTCTAAGCAACTCAGATATACCAACTTTAGGTAAAAAAAAAAGAATTCTTAGGCTACAAAACATATCAGGTCGTACCTGTCAAAGAATTTGGAAACAACCTAAGCTTGACATTGTTAAAATTTTCATAATTAGCAATTTACCATACTGAATAGTGAATCTAGAAATATGCTAGATAGTAAAATAGCCATCTTCACCAGAAAACAAAGTAAACTCAAGAATTCTATCACTATGGGGATGATAATTCTCATTTTCAATATACTCTGGATAAGGCTTGTTAAACATTTAGGTCTCAATCTATCTCAAGCCAAGCCCATATTGAATAGCTTCTCCAACAACTTCTATATCAACTTTAAACCTCATCTATAGAGGAGCAATAATAGGGGCATGATTGTGGTTTACAACCAAAAGGTTCCCCCTAAGCTATAATTTGATCCATTAGCTTCAACTATAAAACCAAATCCTTGTCTTCTAAGAGTTTGAGGTATATCCATCTATCGACCATTTCTTGAATTTGTGCACAAATGTATAACAGGAATATACTCTTTTTTATGATGAAGAACATATACTTCATCCATAAAGGGAGAAACTAGAAGATGACTACACTTACTAACTTTGATCATATTTGGTACAATATACGCCCCCTAAGCCCTTCAAATTATGTCTTATTAGAGAAAAAGAATTATGCCTAGCAACCTATACCAAAGCGGTAAAAATGTTTTCTATCTTCTCTTTCAACATCCTTAACGCTTTAGTCATAGAGACCAAATTAGATATCAAATGTGAAATATCAATTGCATAAACATCGTTTTTTGTTGATAGATGCGATAATTTTGAATTCTAACTAGCTGGAAGCTTAGTTGGAGGTAATGTTGCCTTCTCCAAATTTTCGATCATTTGAGATACAAAACCTTTATTCCTTACTACAGTAGGGACTTCTTTATTTAGGGCTAAAGGCAAAACAACTTCTCTTTTAGTCTTCATATGTGGCATCGTGTTCCCACTTAATATGTTAAATTATTGATCGCATTTTACAACAAACCCAAAATTTGAGTGTGCTAGGGAGGAATTTTAAAAAAATGTGCCTGAATTTTAACATTGATATAAGTAGGCTTTAGAAAACTTAAAGAATATAATTCTAACTTACCAAATTTCCTAATTCTAAAAAACGTTAGGGTTTAAAACTTAAATTATCTTTAAGTAAAGGATAAGTACAAATTGCTAAGAAAGTTGAAACAATGATAAGGTTTTTTTTTTGTCTAGGTAGTGTTTGTGATTGTGTATGCGACCTCTTATTTTGTGATACTGATATGTTTATACAACCCTCTTATATTCAACCAGATCAAATAGAGTTTCCCTATAACTGCTTAATCTCTACCTATATCCCAATTGTGGCCATTTCTTAAATAACTGCCTACCAATACACCATTGTTTTTTAAAGTACACGTTAACTATGTTTTAATCATCTTGACTCCCAAATCATAGAATTCTTCACTAATGCTTGTGCCCAGTGGGACAATGATGCCATGCACAAAGAATGGAAAAGAAGTGGTTTTGCCTTTATTTTTAGAGGAAAAAATTCCTACTATATTAGGAAATAAAGGCTTTATATCTTAAATGATTGAAATTTGGAGAAGGTAACATTACCTTTGGGTAAGTCTTTAGCTGGAAATAATTTGAAATTATCATAGCTTTCAACAACAAGTGACGTTGTTTATGTAAATGATATTTTAGCATTGAAATCCAATTCGTCCTTTACAGTTTAAGCAATCAGGATGTTGACAAAGAAAATAGAAAAAATTTATGTGCTTTGGTACAAGTCATTGGGTAGATTTTCTTTCTTTAGCAAGACAAATTTTTGATGGACTCGAGAGATAGATTGCACCAGATGCAATGAAAGTTGTTAGAGAATATATTCAAAAGTTGTATAGGCCTAGCTTGAGACTGATTGGCCCTTCAGAATTCCATAAGCCTTATTTGGAGTATATTGACCATGAGAATCCTTATTCCTATAGTTATAGAATTCCTAAGTTGGCTTTGTTTTTTGGTGAAGATGGCCAATCAACTATAAAGCATATTACTAAATTCACTATTTAATGTAGTGAATTGGTTAATTATGAAAATTTCAACAATTTCAAGCTTAAACTATTTCCAAATTTTTTAATAGGTAGGATTTTTCCTAGTATACTTTGTTGTCCAGGAATTCTTTCCTTTTGGAGGAAGAAATGGAAAGATCGGTTTCATATTTAATTTGAATCTAAAGTCAGTGTAGTTGAGTTTTCTAGATTTACTTAGAAAAGAGGTGAGACTACAAAAAAGTTCATTACTTAATTTAGGAGAATGAGGAGCGAATGCCTGGAGCTTGTGTTTACCCTGCTTTAGAATAAAAATCATTTGAGGCCAAAAGGAAAGTACAATCATTAATTACTAAGATGTAAGACACTTTGATATCTCTAAGACGAAGGAATTTTTTATTTTTTATTTTTTATTGCAGGAGAAGTTTATGACTTTGCTATTAGAACTCAAGATTCCTACAAAGGAAGAGATTCAAGGGAAGAACTACTGTAAGTACAACAATATATGGAGTCGTCATATGAATTTATGCTGGAGATTCAACAATATTTAATCAATATGGAAATTATATTATCTACCAAATCTGATCAGTTCATGTTAATAGATGAAAATCCATTTCCATTGGTTACAACTGTTAATGCACTTAAATTTGATCAACAGCATTAAAATTATTTTTTAAAAAGTGTAAAATGTCTTCAATATTATATATTTGGTTTACTTAATCAAACATATGTTGGGGCAATTGTAGCTTGAGCAGAATTTGGCCCGTTTGGCCATAAAATGAAAGGTCTTAGTTATTAGGATTTCTAAAAGTCAACTAGATTATTTAGGAAATTCTTGGGTATGAGAATTAGTGAGGAAGTCCAAGATTTAGGAGTCAAGATAGTTAAAATAAGATTAACTTGTGCTTTTAGAAAACAATGGTGTATTGGTACGCGATTAGTCAAAAAGTGGCTTTGATTAGGAGATAGTTATATGGTAAGTGGTTATAGGGGAACTATTAGGGGTGGTTAAATCTAAGAGGGTTATATAATACACTAGCATCACAAAATATGAGGATGTATACATAATCAAATGCACTACCTAGACGGAAAAAAAATCATTGTTTCATCTTTCTTGGCACTTTGTACTCATCTTTACTTAAATAAAATTGTCTTTTTAATTTAGGTTTTAATCACTAACACTCTTTAGCATTAGGCAATTTGATAACTTAGAATTCTATTATTAAAGTGTTTTAAAGCCCACTTATATCACTGTTAGAAGTCATGCACATTTTTGGGAGAATTCCTCCCTAGAATCCTTCAATTCCAGGTTAGTTGTAAAAAGTGATCAACAAGTGGTTTCAATATAATATAGCTTCTCCACGTATGACAAGCATGTCACAAATTATTGTGTGTCCCATATGATGTGATATTGCATGGTTACTTAACCTTAAGGTGATTTTATATCAAAGTTGTTTATACATGATATTGTATGGATGCATACATATCAAAGTTAAATTTCATCCAAAAATCATCAGAATTTGTTTTGTTTCATGCTTATGAAAAGTGAAAAGTTTAGTAATAAACTTACCCTTTCTGTCAGTATAGTAATCAAGACATATGCTATTATGTAATGTATAGTTGTACTCTAAACATTATTAACTCAAATTATCACTTGCAGCTTTTTTTTGCTCAGTTAACGTCTTATATAGCACTTTATTGTTATAAGGAACTCTCAATCAAAGGTGCCTTAGCTTGCATATGTATTTGTATATGTGTATGTTCTTAAATATGTAACTTGTTATTTACTTTCCATTTATAGTGTTATAATGACTCAATATGAAAGCTTGAAGTTATATTATGATGGATACCTTAAGAAAGATACTAAGTTAAGTTATGAGGGTGGGTCGTCAAGTTATTTTGATAAAATTGATATTGATTTTGTTAGTTATATCCAAATTTGTTAGATAAGGAAGGAACTTAGATACTTACAAGTTAACGAGGCCTATTTTAGAGTTCCTATTAGATTCAATAAATCTTTAAGGCTAATTAAATTTAAAGAAAGTATCATTAAGTTAATTGATATTTTAAAAAACTTGGGATAATTAAGTTGTATCTTACACATAAGATTGTCGTTTCAATTATGGCTCTAGAAGTTTCGATTATAACAGGTAATGTTAAGGATTTAGGCTCAGATGAGGATGTTGTGCATAATGATAAATTTAATGTAAATATTGTTAAAGAAAAGAGTAGTAATAATAGGGATGTGGGAACTTATGCAAATGAAGTTAAAGGTGATAATAAAGTTAAAGGTGATAATGAAGCTAAAGGTAATAATGAAGTTAAAGGTAAAGATGATAACAAAGTTGAAGGAGTATAATATACATTTTACGTTTCAATTCTAGAATGCCACCAACCAATGGAAATTTACTCTAGTAAGTGTAAAAATTTCATTAATAGTGATGAGTATCATAGTGGAGAAAAGGTGAGTCTAAGCATATTAGATTTGGATGTATTGAAGGGTGCAAGAGAAAATTGTATGTAGGTTATGGTAGTAAAGACGTATATTTAAAATCAAGGTATATATGTTTGAGTATACATATTTCACAAAAAAACAAGCCTAAAATGGTATCAACAAAGTTTTTGGTTAGAAATTTCTAAGATAGAATTCTAAAGAAGCTTAACATTACCACTACGAAGATGGTTAAAGAATGCAGAGAAAAGTTTAACATATTTGTTATTCTACTACATACAAGGTTATTAAGAGAAGGTTACAGAAGGAGAGAGCATTAGGATATGCTTATGAATATTCCAAGCTGCAAGGTTATACCCAGGAGTTAAAGCATAGTAATCTAGAATCAATAATGGAATTGCAATTATCAAAGAATCAAGTAACCTTATAGTTCTAGTCTAAGAGGTTATTCACTTTTTTTGTAGCAATGAAAGAAAGATGCTTTAAAACTAAATTTCAAAGGCAACTAATAAATTCGGTTGGAAGCAGTAGAGTTGGAGGCATGCATCTTATAGTATGAGCAGTTGTTGAAGTTCAAAATCCTAACTTGTAGAGTTGGTTCATTTCACTTCTATAAGTTAACTTGGAGTTGGAACATGGAGATGAAGTCACAATAATTTTTGACAAGTAAAAGGAACATAATTGTAGACTTGTGTTTTTTTAATTATGTTATTTTTTATATATACGTTATTTTATTTCATTATGTGATGGATGTATAACTTATGAATCCAAAGATTAATAAGATTTGTTAAGAAGTCGCTTCTAAATGTATATCACATATTATATCTCAGATATATTTACCATAATTAATATGGACAATAAAGTGGTAAAGATTTAAGGACACAATTATGGGAAAGTTTATGGTCTACTTATGTCAAGGACTTCAATGAGAAACTGAAGAAATTAGACAAAATTACATATGGAGTGTTTCTGTATTACTTAAATGTCCACAAGAGAGTGGGCTAGGTCATACCAATCATTTAAGTTAAAATTTCTGATTGTTGATAATAATATGAGCAAGAGCTTCAACGAATAAATCCTACCAGTAAGAGACATACTAGTTAATAGTATACTAGAAACCATAAGGAAAATGGTGACGAAGAAACATGCTGAAAGGAGGGTATGTGTATATGCATGGAAATCAAATATTGTACCTGTAATTGTGAAGTAACTAGAAAAAAAAGGAGGAAATTTAATGGAATGTGGAGTGCATAGTTAATAAAGTGGATAGAAAACATATTTTGAGACTAAAAAGGGATAATTGTTGCAGCTACAGAGCATTAGACCTATACGATTACCTATATAATCATATTATTAGGGCTATCATTCACCCCAACCAAAAATTAGAGGCATATGTGAATGATTTATATAAAAAGAGCATCTTTTTAAGAGTCTATGATTAAGTCTTACAGCCTATTAAGGGAGTGATCTTTTGTCCCTTGAATGATTATGAGCAAATACATCCACCAGTTAAAAGGGTGATGTTAGGAAAGCTAAAAAAGGCAAGAAGGAGAGACAAAAATAAACTAAAAATAGTAATAAGATAATCAAGGTTTCGTAAAAAGGTCAAGCGTAAAAATATAGAAAATGTGGTGCTTTTAGATACGAAGGTAGAAAATATAATGTAAAAGACCTAATGAACTACATATCAATGTTTTTTATTAATAATCTTTTATCTTTTTAATTTTCACACAATTATCAATGTTAATGTTATACATACTATTTTCTAGGTTGAAAGAAATTTAACTAAAGGGCATTATATTAGAGAATTAATACAAATAAGTGCAAAATGGTAACTTAATGATTTTTATATTTTTATATCTTAGAAATTACAATGCTACTCATTTGACCTAAATTATGTTCAACAAACCCAGATTTAAAGTAACATGTTAGACTCATATGCATGTTCATTAACAAGTTGGTTCATAGGTTGTCAATTATGCAAATATTATTTAAAGGAAATATGGATAAGTCAATCTAAATCTTTTAAATTGCCATTTGAACTAAGAGATCTTAGGTTTAAGGGTAAGTCTAGCATCACTTCAAGACAATTATAAGCTACTGTAAGTAAAGAAGAGTGACAATTAGGACTAGTAACCACCAAGTTGACAAACTAAACAATTGATATGGTGTATCATTTTATTTCAACCTATGACAAATGATTTGGTGTATTTTGTTACCAAATCATATATTTGATACTTAAACTAAATGAACATTATTAATTTGCTTAAAGGTTGCATATATATGATAAATTCATGACAAGTATCTATGTATGATAGATCTTATATGTAAGGATAAATGATGTTTCTGGATCCAGTGGTGTATTGGCTATCTAACTAATGTATGTTTTTACCAAATTATGAGTTTTAACATGTTACATTTAACTATACTGTCTTTTGGTAGCAAAACAATGTTGAATAAAATTTAGCACATAATTTTATATCTCTATTCAATAATAAAAAGCATAAGTATATTCACATTAATCATGCTAAAATTTTACAACCATATAAAAATGAATAATGAAACAAAAATTGAAATAAACCATACAATTATATGAATAATATCACCTCAACTATTTTTTCTCTCTAGTCAAAATTTCAAACGTCTTGCATCACAATTTTTAATTGTTCATCATGTTCCTTTGTTTGATATAGGACATCCAAAAAATCTTCTTCCTGAATTAATATCTCCCTTTAATGTTCTTAATGAAGCATTTAACCCACAAAAGTAAACCACTTTATTAACATTATTATGATTAGAGTTGTTAAATGTTTAGAATTCCACCTGTGAAATTATATCAAGAGTTCCATATCATTATGTTCAATCAACAACATAATTATTTCAAACATAACAAAAATTGACCTTTTTAAGAAGATGCACAAAGCTTTATCATTTTATTTAACGTGGGAACATGCATGGAGTGGTTCCTCAACTTTCTCAATATATCAAATTGTTACTGAACACACACAAGTCTACATTTAAACTTCTTTCTCTACATGTCAATTATAGGAATCTTTTTAAAAAGGATTTTACTAAGAACCATTATTTCTACCCTACTTAATAAGTTGTCTCACATTTATACACTAATAGATGACCTAAGTAATTTGATATGAATACTTACTGTACATGGTGTAATTATTTGAAAATAAAATTTTGAAATATTAGCACTTAATAATTGAACAAGATAAACGTCATTGAAATTGTTCATCATATTTAATTCAGAAAATGAAAAGCTCTAACCATGTAAAGTAATTAAGTTAGAATCATGATATGAGGATAGTCCCTTGTCATGCAATGCATTAGCCTATGTAGAAACCCAAAGATCTTAACTTTAAGACAAAAAAGGCACTACTTAAAGCCTAGGAGTTCTTTAACAATAACCACACTTTATTGTCAAGCATTGAATTTTCTAGTATATTTTAAAGTAAAATATTTAGATAATCATGTTACCAAAATAATAAAAATCCATCTAGTCAAAGAATGTAGACAATCCAATGGGAGAAAATTAGGATCAATTGAAAAGATAAATAGTAGGAACCCATCATAAATCTTCATACAAAAAACCCAAAGTAAGATCAATACACTCTTGGTTAGTTACCTACGTAAATAGATCTGTCGAGGTAGGTCAAGAGATTCTCTTCAGCATTCACAAACTAAAAATGTTTGTTGCATAATAAACCTAGCACAGTAAAGGAAAAACATTTCAAAATGAAACTCATTCAAGGCAGCAAAATAATAATACTATGCTGCAACTCCCGAAATGAACAATCCTTTAAAATACATTAAAAAGATAGATAGAAGACGAAAATACCTTGACGAAATACATCGGAGAAGGTGACAATAATGGCCGGAGATGCAGCAGTTTGACAAAGAACATGCAGACGACAGATGACGGAGCAGATCTAGAGGAGGAAGAACGAAGGAAATAGCACGAAGATTGGGGGGAAGGGGACTTGGGTAGCGGTTTTAAGAAAACCAAAATGACGTCGTTTGGTTTTAAACCAAACGACGTTTTTTTAGGATGCCAACAGCTAAAACCAAACGACGTTTTTTTAGGATGCCAACAGCGACGTTTTATTCAACAAAATGTTGCAGTTTTTATTTTGTGATATTTTATTAATAAAACGTCACAAAAAGTGTTATAGATCTACAACGTTTTCATAAAAGTCGCGAAATATTTAAACTTTTCGTGAAGTTTTTAAAATGTCATGAAAAATCTTCACATTCAGCGACGTTTTATCAATAAAATGTCGCGGATTGTATTATTTTCTTATTGTGACAGTAGTGAAAATTCGAAAGGATATAGTTTCATAAAAATCTTGTTCAACTACAGTTGCTTTAAACTATCTCTGCGGTTGCTTGATATAAAACAATTGTGTCAGCAACTATATTTTTTCTAGCATAAACAAAAATAGAAAAATTAAACGTGAAATAAACAAATCAACACCTGAGATTTGGTAACACAACTTGGCACACTTGCCTACATCTGCGAAGATCTCACCCAAATTAGTCACTTTCACCAAGGAACAATAATAGTTTTACTCAAGGCATTACAGAGCTGACTCACCTAACCTTTGACATTATCCCTCGTCCTTACAACTCGTGAAAGTAAATCACTCCCAATAACAGGACCACCTCATGTTAACTTCAATAGAGGTTTTTCACAACAACGTTTGACAATAAAGAAAAAAACTAAACAACTGAAGTAATTTAAACAATAAGGACATAAACAAGGACAACACTTAAGATAGAAAACAACTCCCATAATAATGTAGCTTCGTTAATGAAAGAATAGGAAGTTGTCTACCAAGAAATATAATGTGAAGCTTCGATATTGTCATTGAAACATCCCACGCACAGCAGCCGCGAAAACTCAATAAAATAAAAAATGTTTCATCACCAAAACGTTAAACTAATTGAGCTACAAAAACACACAAAAACTACTGGAGATTTTCACACAAAACCAACAACTTAGATAGCCTAGAAAAAGGCATAACCTGGGGGAAAAAGTAGCTGCAGATCTGGATAGAATTCCTATAAAATCAGCTATCAATGATAACTCAAGATCCCCAAAAATATAGCTACCAAGTCCCAATATGCTAGTCATTTTTTCACACAAAAATAACACACATTTAGTCTAGAAAATCACGTAAAACCTAGCAGAAACACTGCTGCAAATAGTCAATAGAATCTCCAAAAATTCAGCTACCTTAAATAACCATTATCACCAAAATAGACTGTCAAGAAGAGTCCAAAAATCACCAAAAATTTGTATCTTATGTTAATCAAGATATGGTGATTTTATTCCTATTAAATCCTATCATAATTAGGATTTTATTCCAAATAAACATGATCTTCAAATAATCCCACATAGAGTACGATACTTATGGCGGTGAAATTCTAGAAATAAACAAAGATGTCTAATTACAAATAATGTCCAAATGTTATAACACATTTTTAACAATCTCCTTTTTTTTGGCATTATTTATCACATATCGAAACTCCCCTTTAAGAAGATAATTAGACACATATCCTCAAGTCTACATAACATATAGGAACTCCCCCTTAATCGAACATGGAGTTCCAAATAACATTCAAGTTCACATAACAACAAGTTCATTAAGTTCATATAGGCAATTGGCAAATATCCAAATAAACAACAATCCAAAGTTAACAAAAACAGTCACAATTATGCAAACAAAGCATTCAAGTTCTCTAAGTAAACAAAACAGCCACAACCACTACATCATCCAACCAACTATATTTCTCCCCCTTAGGATAAAAGGACGCCAGAAAGAACTAAGAAGCACATAGATATCATGAAATATCCCCTTGAAAAATAACTTCAATGCGATCAATCTTAGTGAACAAGGAGGCATAATAATCAATAGTAGGTGTAGCGGAAGAATCATAAGCACATAGTGCTGCTGCAGAAGGGCAAGATGACAATTTACCACTAGTGAAAACATTAGCCAACATATTATTACTCACATTAAAGCCATTCGTACACGTATGATTAAATTCATAAATCCCAAAAATGCATTGAACAAATCATAATCAAACTTAAACAGTTTCCTCCTCACATAAACCATATGAAAAGCATATTGCCCAAACTCATACAACCCACGATATAAAGAGAAACCGAGATAAAATTTAAAAAACCCAAATTATAGAAAACCTTTATCTTCCTACAGTTCTCTAACCAAGCATCAACATTTTCTTGACATAACTTTGTGAATCAAAATCTAAAAGCAAAATTCTCAAATGATCAAGAAACTTAAAAGTCTAGAAATTAACTCCTTTGAAACTTTTTTTTAACAAACAACATCAATATACTTCAAAAATGTAAAACACACAATCCCTATGCCCCCCGAAGAAATTCAAATATAGCTTTATTCCTCATCACATTATCTCTATCATCAACTATCTGGTTGGTTTCTTCCTCTAAAGCAACTAACAGGTTCTCTATCTGACCAGTTTCTTTTTCAGTAACAATTAAATGTGGATCTAGACAATTTCTAGTTTTAACGTCCTTGCATGTCTGTTCTAATATGTGAGGCCAATTTTTTCTAACCCATGTTTGCTTGGGTAGCGTTGGTTGCTGTTGAAAATCCTTCAAAGAGTGTTGGGATTTTCTGTTTTGAGCCCTTTGAAATAACATTTGTAACAACTTGTAGCACTTCGGCCTTATGTACCCAATTACCCCACAAATGTGACATGTAGGTATAAACTTTTGATTCTTCCTCAAGATTTCCCCTTGGACAAATCTGACCACATCATTTTTCTCATCATTCGACATAGAACATTCACCTTTATAACTAATGCCTTGAAGGTCTCCTTTAATCTTACCAATTTCTAATAACTTTTCTAACTTTTCGATACCTCTATTTAACATTCTTATCTCTTTTTTCTGTACTGACCAGCTTCAACTTTGTTTTCATTAAGCTCATATATTATAGATACCAACTTCTTTTCTAGATCTTGAACGATGGTCTTCATGGCGGAGTTTTCTTTCTTTAGTTTCTCATTCTTTTAGCATGTTTGCACCCATTTAGCATATATTAACTCATAAGCTTTGTAAATATCCTCCCTTTCGTATTTCGAATCACTAACATCACTATTATAATTTGAACTAGAGCTATGAACTGATTTATCTTCATTTTTCTAGAGTCTTAGACTGATTCATCTTTGTTTTCTTCGTCAGTTCCTTCTCTGGTTGATGTTAAGCAAGCAACTAGACTTCTGCTGTATAAAGCAACTAATACAGCATTATTGCTCACAAATTCCTCTTCACTACCATGCTCACTTCCAGATTCATTCTCACTTCAAGTACTCGTATAAGACATCCCTTTTCTCTTCTTCAAAGTATTAGCACATTCTGTTTGCACTTGTCTGAAGCCTTGACATTCATAACATTAAATTTTCTTCACCTTTTTTTTTCACTCTTTTGAGCTTTAGCATGTTGTTTGAAATTATTATTTGATAAGGTCCCATAATTTTTCCTAAACTCAGGTTTATCTTTCTTCAACTTCTTTAACCACTTGCTAAAATTTCTTATCAATAACTCCATATCCTCATTTTCATCGAATTCATCTCCTAAGTCATTTATGACTTTTCCAACCTCAATTTGCAATGCCAATCCTTTGTTCTTCTTTCATTTAATTTGCCATGCTAATCCTTTGTTCTTCTCTCAATTATCTCTTAATAAATTCATTTCAAAGTTGGTAAGAATCCCAATAACCTTATCTAAAGATAATTCATTGATATAATGGGCTTCTTTGATAGCTGAAATTTTTGGTATAAATTTAGGAGTTAGTGATCTCAGTGTTTTCTTGATAAGTTTCAGATTTGAATATTTTTTCCCAAGTTGATGTGCTTGGTTGGTAATGTCACATAACCTCTCATGGAAGTCTTTGATAGTTTCATTTTCATCTATTTTCAGCTCTTCAAATTTAGCAACCAACATCTGAAGTTTTGAGGCTATCACAGATTTTGATCCCTCATGTATTGTTTGCAGAGTGTCCCATGCCTCTTTCGTCAATTCGCAGACTGATATCATGGCAAAGCGACCTTCATCAATTACAATGAAGATGGAGTTCATGACTTGAGAATTTCCAAGCACTCCCTCTTCTTTAGCCCTTGTCCATTCAGATAGATCTTTAAGTATTACTTCTCCCTTTTCATCAGTCATCATCAGATGTGTCCAGTCATTTAAAACTGAGTTCCATGCTTTTATTCCTTGTGCCTAAATGAATACGCTAATCAATTATTTCTACACAGGATAATTGGATCCATCTAGCAATGGTGGCTTGGTGATTGATGCCCCTTCTCTTGTAGCCATAATTACGAAACACGGATCTGCAGCAACTTGAAGTACCAAGTTTTGATTCGGTGAACCTCACTCTAATACCAATTGAAAATCCCAAAGAATGTATTTTCGCAAAAATTCTATAGTTCAGTTGTAGTTGTTTTAAACTGTATTTGTGGTTGTTTGATATAAAGAAACTTTCTTAGCAACTATAGATTTTCTAGCACAAACAAAAGCAAAAAATTTAAACATCAAATAAACAAATTAACACCTAAGATTTGGTAATGCAGTTTGGCACACTTTACTTACATATGCAGGCCCTGACCCAACTTACTCACTTTCACCAAAGAACAATAATAGTTTTATTCAAGACATTACAGAATCGACTTGCCCAACGCTTGACACTATCCCTCGTCCTCACAACCTATAAAGGTAAATCACTCCTAATAACACAACAATCTCGTGTTAACCTCAATAGAGGATTTTCAAAACAACGTTTGACAATAAAGATAAGAATTAAACAACTCAAATGATTTAAACAACTTAAGTGATATAAAAAAACGATAACATTTGAGATAGAAAACAATTCCCCTAACAATGTAGCTTCATCAACGAAAGAATAGGAAGTTGTTCACCAAGAAATCTGCTGTGAAGTTTCGATATTGCCACTGAAACATCCCATGTACAACGAGCATGAAAACTCACCAAAACAAAAAAAAATTCATCACCAAAATGTTAAACCAATGGAGCTACAAAATTAAACAAAAATAACTGGAGATTTTCAACCAAAACAAACAACTTAGATAGCCCAGAAAATTGCATAACCCAGGGAAAACGCAGTTGCCATGTAACATCCCATCACCAATGGGAAGGGTAAAATAGTGATTTGGAATAGTTTATAAGGGCTTCGAATTGTCCTGACATGTTCATGCATACACATATAAGTGAATAGTAAATTTTGCACATGTAAATGACTATATATGCGTTCATGATACTTCCCGGTATATTTTGTTACTAAATGTAAGTGAAAAAAAATGTGATTTGTGTGTATGAAAAAAATTGTGTTGGAGAGGGTCATCTTGATTTTTCGATTTTTGGAGAATTTTAGAAATTGTTTTCTGAAAATTTCGGGGAAATTTCTGGACTAGGAAAAATGCCAAATGGCAGACTGATTGTTTATCGGTAGCAAAAATGACTGT
>JAOTAY010000004.1:5899489-5909991 GCA_025629805.1 Erythroxylum baracoense
CCTTCATGCTATGTTTTGTATCATGGACTTCATTAATTCGATTTAAGATCAATATCAATTCATATATAAACGAATATTAAATTAATGAAAAATGCTTTTCACTTTATTAATCAAAATAATATTTGTACAAAAGTGCTAAAGGTGATTGCCTTTAGAGCACTACTTTAATATCTTTGACGATCTACTAGGTGGTACTTTAAAAGTTTGTATAGATGATATTGTTAATAAGTCCAAAAGGAGTATGAACCACATCTAGAATTTAAAGGAAGCATTCCAACAGATGAGAATGAATAAGCTGAAGTTAAATCTTTTGAAGTGCGCCATAAGAGTAAAAATAGGAAACATTTTGGGGTTTTTAATCTATCAAAAATGGATTAAATTAGACAAAGATAAAGCAAAGGCAATTCTTGAAACAAAGCCACCTTAAAATAAGATAGAACCTTAAAGGTTTTGGTGAAAAGTATATTATTTCATAAGGTTTTTTACTAATTTGGCAAGCAAAGCTTTAACATACCACTCCCATAAAGCATATGTCTGAACATACCAGAGGATATTTAAAAACATATTATAGCACCCCACTGTCATAGGGCATATTCCCGAACATACGATTGGTATTTGAGAACGTACTATACGAGAGTGGCATGCTAGGACTGTCAATCAAGCATACTCACTTCAATTTATTCACGCATCACACACATTCTCATAAAAGCTCATAATTGTTTCAGCCTATTTTATTCATAAACATTTTCTGTCACAATTGTTATAAACAATTTACAGATCATCAAAACTCTAATAATCATTTGGGCCCTTTATATGTGCAAAACACTTTTAGACATAATGTTATTACAAAACATAAATTTTCACATACACAGGATACAGTACTTGTGAATACACTCTTTAATACAAAATAATGGAAAACATATGCAGATGAAAACTGATCCCGACCTTTATCTTTTATCTGAATGAAGTGGTTACATTGTAATGGTTCAACTAGGTTTCCCTTGAACTCGAAAAACAATGCCGCAATTTTGGTGAGTTTTACGAACTCAGTGAGTGAACCATCCTCGATGGCTCACTCATATCACATAACACAATTAGTTCACAGTTCACTTCAATTTACAGATAAGTTTTGAACACATATAACACATCACTTCATTAATTCATTATGTAGCATTAAATGAAAATTTATTCACTTATTTCAGATTTCATATTCAAAACAGTCAAATAGTTAATTTTGATCACTTAAAACATACATATCAATTATATATGCAATGCTTATGAGACTCACTTCTAATTGTTATGTTGTTGTGACCGAGTGCCTATAACTATTCGGTATCTATTGTGGATACCATGCTCATTAATAATTCTCCTTTATCCATTGTGGATATATAGGGCTTATTATGCATAATGAGCTAGAGGCTCTTACCACATTCTAAGCTTTAAGCTCTTTTTCGGCAACTACTCTGATCATAACAACCTTTATCTGATCATGCATTCATATAACGAAATGCATCTCATTCACATATAATCAATCAATCACATATATTCAATTTGTACATTCACATTCACATTTTTTATCAGATAGTTGTCTGACATTCAACAATAATGTAAATCACTTATTCCTTGCTCATTCACATTCAATGAATCACTTCTAATATATTCACATTTATCAAACTCTTTGGACTATTTATGTCTGGAATGGTCTCAATCACATTGACATAAGTAGTAATTCAATACAGAAATTTAGAATAGAATAAACAATTAAAGTAAGACCATGTAGGTCGACTCATAGTACGCTTTAGATTAGCATTAACTTCCAAGTTCTGGAAACGTCTGGATGTTGACGTTGTATCCTGTGTATCAACATCATGTAATACACACATTGCACATACATTACTAATAGGACAATCACATAAACATTCAATTGTACACATATGTATATGTGTAAAGTATAATGCATGCTCAATTTGACTATTCTGGGTATGTTTACTTAATTCATATCTCAAGATCGTTCATAGTTCAGATCTCATATATGTCAAATTTGAATTTAGGTTTACACTTCATTTGTACAAGATTATTCTAAATCCATTATTCAACCATATATCTATCACATACATGCTTAAGTTATAACTTCCATTATCACTTTGAACATATCACATGTTTAATGACTTCATCCATCATCAACTAGGTTTAATTTAAACCATATTCAAGCCTAAATGCATCATAGGAAAGCACTCTAGAAGGAGAACATTTCACATTTAGGCCATTCCAAATCCTACCCAAAGTCGTGGGATTTTTCCCCACGATCATGACAAAAACATTTTCCTCTGCCCACAACCACGATCATGGGATGGGTGCCACGATCGTGGCCTACCCCATTTTTTGCACTTTTCCAGATTTCTCACTCTTTCATACTGTGCTCAACACCTCTCATATATACTCTATCTTTTCTACTTCAATTCCCCTTCATTCTCATCTCATTCCTATCTCAATATCATTCGCAAAACAAGTCATACAAGATTATTGATCAAAATCATAAAAACATGGCATAAAACATGTCTATACATTCATCAATGTTTCAGACACATTCATATTCTTTATCAACTTCACTTTAACTCTAAACTATCATTTTATTTCTTCTCATTTCAAAATAATACATAACCCTTTTCTTTGGCTTTAATCTCATTTTAGTTCATACCCATAATAACTTATAACATATGGTCTTTATACTCTCAAAAACAGAATTCAACATATATGTGTTCATCCATCATTTTACTGCACTCATCTCATACACACTTTAGGTCATATACATATCTTTTTCTTGTATCAACTATCAACTTCTTATCCAAACACAAATTTCACTATTAATCATCCATAAAACCATACATGATCTAAGATTTGTCATTTTTTTATGAAAACAGAACATATACACATATATTTACTTTTTAATGCTCATCACTGATTTATCTACATTTTTGCACATATTCTTACACCATTTACTCTATTAATCCAACATTATAACATTCTATAGTCTATTACCCATTAAAAACACAAAAGTAGTATTTTCAACATCTTTCTTATGACCATCCCTCCTCCTAAACTATCATCAAATATGTTTCACTTAACAACTCCATGAAGATTAATATATTACTTACTTGGTTTACCCAAAGCTTCTTCAAGAGTCTCCAAGAAACCCTAAATCCTTATGATACACGATCATCATCATAGAGGGTGGAGTAGGTTAGGTTTCATTAAGAAAAAGAGATAGCAAGGACTTTGAAGTAGGTGGTGATGGAAAATGCTAGCAAAGATCAATATGTAGTGGTGAAAAGAGAGTGTAGTAGATGGAGAAGAAAATGAAGAAAGCAACAAAGAAGAAAAGAGCATGAATCAAAATGAAAGACAAGCAAAAGATGGTTTTTTTCACCCTAACCATCGTGAGTTAAAGTAAGTGGCAAGGCAAGGTCACTTGCCACTTGCCACTGGTCACTTGCTTGTGGTCTCTACTTGGTTCTTTAAAGTACTAGTCTATTTGTTTCCCCATTCCTAATCCAATTCTATCCTGATTTCCTATGACACTTGTCATTAAATATTAATATCACTTATTAAAATTTCTACTTCCATTCAATACTTATTTATACTACCATTTATCAATTGTATTGCTACTTGGCATTTTTCCTAGTCCAAAAATATCTAAAATCTCATAACTTTCTTAAATTTCTCCAAAACTTCAAAATCAATAATTGTACTTATTGATCGCAGATTTATGTATGCTAAGTTTTACTATTTTAACCTCAATAATACTACAAGCGCACGGTGTTAACGGAAATTTTATATTAATTTTAGATAGATAATTTGCTAAACTCTTGTCCATTTAATGTTTAAATTGCACTAATTAAGAGTTATTTGTTTTAATTTTAGGTACACACTAGATATGAGACACTATCACACCCATGCAAGATATAGACATTCATTTAAACGTGGGTTGTAGTAAAAGATGGGCTGAAGCAATATGAGTGTAGCGTGTGACATAAAGAGGGGCTGGAAAAATAAAGAGGTGTGTGACATCAACATGAGAGTGAGTGGTGTGTGATGTGCGGTTGAAAGAAGAGGAAAATGTGAGCTGAAAATATGTGAGGCTTAATTAAAAAGAATTGTACAGCAGCTGAATGGAGACAAAAGAAGATAGCTGCGGCAGAAAAGAAGAGAGGAGGTTGGCAGCAAAGGATTGAAAAAAATGCAAGAGTTAGGCGTGAATGTACACACTAGATATGAGACACTCTCACGCCTATGCAAGATATGGACATTCATTTAAATGTGAGTTGTAGTAAAAGATGGGCTAAAGCAATATGAGTGTAGTGTGTGACATAAAGATGGGCTGGAAAAATAAAGAGGTGTGTGAAAGCTACACGTAAGTGAGTGGTGTGTGAAGTGCGGTTGAAAGAGGAGGAAAATGTGAGCTGAAAACATGTAAGGCTTAATTAAAAAGAATTGTACAGTAGTTGAATGGAGACAAAAGAAGATGGCTGCGGTAAAAAAGAAGAGAGGAGGTTGGCAGCAAAGGATTGAAAAAAATGCAAGAGTTAGGTGTGAATGTGCATGAAAGGTGGACCAAAAAAATTCTCAATAAATCATTCAATACATAAGAGACAAAAGAGAGGCAGTAATTAAGGAATGAAAAGCTGGCGTGGTGACACAAAAATGTAGCAGGAGGTGGCTAGGGAACAACAAAATAGATGGTAGCAACTTCAAGTTGAAGCGGGTGGAAAACTCACGTTGAAATAGCTAGCGGCAAGGAAGAAAGAGCCCCCACTAAAAAAAAAGAAAAAACTGATTCATTCACTCACGCTACATCACTCAACACTCTCCTCTCACGACGTTGCAACTGGTGGCTTGAGAATTAAAGTAGCTATGTTGAGGTGGCAAGGAGGGACTCACGCATAGCCCTCACATACACTCTTTATACACACGTTAAAACTTCCACTGTTGAACAAGTTGAAGCAGCTGGTGGCATGAACAGGTTGAAGAAGCTATGTGGAAACAAAACAATAAAGCAGGTGGCAGTATAAAAAGAGAAGGAAGCAACCTTCCACTGGAGAAAAATGTTAACAACTAGTGGAGAAAAGAAAGGTTGAAGCAGCTGGAGAAAAGAAACATTGAAGTAGCATCCCTCATCCGATAACACAGTAATGCAGCCCTGCTTTAATATAAGCAATCTCCATTCACGCAAGCGATAAAAGAAGACAGTGACTTAGCCAAGGCTTTTTGATCCCAGCTATTACTGAGATTTAATTTTTTTATTCTTTATTTATTTTAATTGAGTGGATTTAATCAATGCAACCATTTATTATGACCATGATTTATGTTACGTTGATAAATATGTGTTAGTAAGTTTTTCTTTTCGGTTAAAGTTAAGATTGACATTGGATTAGGATAATTTTTTGCAGTATTGATTTTTGCTTGATTGAATGCATATTTAGTCCTAATTTAGCTTGATCACCTAGATTAAGACCTTAGATTATTGAATGCCACAACCAATGGGATTTAATTTGTCAAAAAATTAGTCAAGCGACATACTTGAGACTAAAGTGTAGACCAACCTTAGGATCTTGTGTGAGGATACCTAGGATTAATGAACTTAGTTTTAGGCTTCTTGCATTAAACGAATTTTATTCTAAATTATCTATGAACTAAGTGGGTGACTCAGATTTAGAAGAAAAGGGAATTCCCATGAACATTGGGTTCAACTTGCTTAAGTGAAGTAATTCCTAGATCAATCCACCGTTACAATTTTTAGTGTCCAATCCAATTGAAATCTAATACCTTAATCGATTTCTGTAATTTGATTAAATATAGTCGTTTTAGTTCATACTTTGCATTTTTCATATTTCTTTGATTTGCTTACTTTATTTTATTTTATTTTCAAATCAATCAATTCTTGATCGTCTGAGTAATTTGTCATCGTTTAATTTCATTGTCTTGCGTGTTGAAATTCCCTTGGGTACGATATCCGCTTCTTACCGTTTTATATTACTTGTCGACAGGGTGCGCTTGCCTCCAATTGGTCTAGATAGAATTCAATTTATATATTATTCTGCTTAGACCGCAACAAGAAGTTATTTTGTGGACCCCATCAGAGGTTGGACAAGTGGATAGCTCGTGGTTGATAAATTCGAGAGACTGTCAAAGGATTTCAATAGGAATGCAAATAAGGTACAATTTCTTACAATTTGTATTCGTGTTTTTATGCAAGTTAATCAATTATCGAGATTCGCTCGAAATCTGTAAAATTTTGGTTTTCCGCTGCATCCGTGATCTGATCACAGCTAGACTTCCAACAACTTATATAAAGGAAAGGCATATTGAAGTTCATAACAGACCGGAGATTAATTTATTCCTTGATGATCAAAAGTCTTTCAAGCTCTTGGCAGAGATCATAGCAATGTAGATGATGTTATTTGAGAAAAATCTCTAGAAATTAACCTAAAAATAACTATGATATAAGGAATGTTCAACATGACCTAGGTAAGTAAATATAAGTTGAACGTTAGTGTCTTTGATTAAAACCTAACACTTTAAAAATATTTATTCAGGACATATAGTAATTACTTCTTAAATGATTAGGTGCTTTGGGTTGTGAAGTCATTACTAGGAAAAAGGGTTAAAAAAAGACCTAAAAGTTTTCATCAAAATTTAACTGGGACCTAAACGCTTCCAAATTTTCAAATAAAATCTTAACATTTGGTAAACATTTAAAAGGCTCTTAAGTTAATAGAAAATTAGTCTTTCTATTAAAAATTTCCAAGATAGAATTTTTAATTTTTTTATACCCCAATATCATATAAACAATAATCTGGCATGAAGTTTATTTGAAAATTAAAGAAAAGCCCTAATTTTGTTTACTCCCTAAATTTACTAAACATTTGAAGCATGGACATAATTTCATTGGAAGCAGTTCCCTAATTTTTCATTCGAACATCATACTAGATTAATTGTCTATGTGGCATTGGGGTCTAAAACCAAAAAATTAAATTTTCTATATTGAAAATTTTTAACAGAGGGGTTAATGTTTTGGTAACTTAAGGGCCTTTTTAAACATTTATCGAATTTTAAGGTTTTATTTGAAAGTTTAGAAATCTTTGGGTCTAAGTGAAGTTTTGATGAAAACCTCTGGGTCATTTTTTATCTTTTTGCCTCATTACTATAACAAAAAATGTATTATGTAAATTAAAAGTCCAATTGAAAGTGCAATTATTGTTATCTTTTTATTAAAGTAACATAATCATGCTATTAAATAAAGTGGCAACATTATAAGTGTAAAGCAACAAAATTTCTTATCAACTAAGGTAATGAATAATGTTAAATCAAATTTTGACTAAAATAATAAAAAAAATTCAAACTATAACAGAAATGAATATAGCAATAGTTTTGAATCTTTATAAGACGATGAATTTTTTTTTTTAGGTAACAATATCTAATAACAAAAGCAAAATTTTATTCTTTTATTAGAAATGACATGCTAATGTGAAAACAAACCTTTATCATCAAGCTAGAAACATACTTTACTTGTAAAGGTAACAAAATTTAATGAAAATTATTGCAACATTAAAATTATCAAAGACAACAAATGCCTTAAACTAAAGTAAAAAATTTTCATCTAAAATGCAACAACAAAGTTATGGTATAAAGTCAATACCTTTCATTTATTAAGCTACAAATTTAGATTTGTAAAAAGTAATAGAATTGTATTAAAAAGAAAAAATAAATAATCACGAATAGCCAACGAACTAAAACTATCATTATGTGCATTAAGATAGCAATATATAATATTAAAAGTAAATATACATCCATTAATGTATGCGCTAAAATATATACTGCCAAATGTTAGTGGTTAAAAAATTGTTTTTATAGATGCTATCAAATAGTCCATATACACTTATGGAACTCAACCTTTAACCTATCCAAAAATATAGTAGATAAAAATAATTAGCTAAAATATGCACATACGTTATCTTCCTCTAATCCATAAGTACTAAAAGTAAATCAATTAAAATACAGATAAAACGAATATGTATGTGCACTCTAAAATCCTTCATAAAGTACCTTCTTATTCACTCCCAATCATCACCTTCCTACAGAAAAATAAGAAGATTAGAATTATTCTAAAATAACTATGCTCATAAACATGTTGACGTATTTAAATAATAAAGCACCAACTACTTTATTATGATCTCCATTTAGTTAAGACAATTAATGTAGTTCAAAAACTAAAAACACAATAATACAATTCTTTTTATAAACAAAGTCAGAAGGCATGAATTTTTTAATCCATATTGGGTGCATTATATTTACAAATGGGAAAATAATCAAAAATAATTTGCAACTATTCTTAATGGAAACGGCAACAAGATGATGTACAATAAAAGTGAATTAAGGAACTTTGTTACCTGAAGTTCTTTACATTGATATGTAATATTTTGAGGAATAGAATGTTCCCTTCTTAATTGACTAGGCACAATGAATTTGCAAAGCATGTCAATATTAAAGGTATTGGCTTGCCCAAGCTAAGATTGAATGAGAGAGAACATTCAATCTTAGCTTTATCTTATTGCATTATTTCTTCTCCATTTGCTTTATCTTATTCTATTTTTCTTTTCATTTCCAATCATTCACTTTCTCTTATTCTAATTCCATTGTCATTCTCTCCCTTCCATCTTTTACTTTCTGGTTCATCTCTTCTTATAGTATAATCTTGATGGACAGTAGATACCTATTAAGAACTTTGTAAAATACCTCACTTGCCATATTATTTTCTTTTATGCTAGATGATTTCACACCCCTTCTAAATAAGTTATCACAACTAGGCCTTATTACTCCTATATTAGCTATAACTTCATTAAGCTTTCAACTATGAATTTCTTTTTACACTTCGTCAAAGTGAGCCTACAAAATAAACGTAATCTATTACTTTTCAATGAAATTGACCTTGATAAGAGTGACTGCAAGTTTATAGGAAACAAACTATAATGATGACATACATTTCAAATAAGAAACAAATAATATTATAATCAAAATAATGAATGTAGGTATCATATATAATTACAAAAAAGACTTAATGTCATTTTAGCTATACTTGAGATAACTCATATTGATAAGAAGAACAGAGCAATAAAAGAAAAACAAATTAATGAAATCTAGGTAATATGAGTGGCAGAATAATATAATAAGTTTAAATGCACATGCAATAAGCAATAAATCTGAGCATCTTAATGAAAGTAGCAACATTATAGAAATTATAACAAGACAAAATACTAGTCACAATCTTCTCTCTTATAACTTTGATAAAATTTCTTTTACACTTTTCTGTACTTTCTTTTGTAAGTAGTAAGATACTTTTCAACATTAAAGAGTGGATTTTTATCCTCTCTTTCTTTTTTTATCTATATAAATAAGTTTTAGTTAGAACTTTGAAATAATTTAGAAATTTTAAGTAGTTTCTTGATATTTTATAACTCAATGAAAAACTTACCAACTTAGCCTAAATACTTTTAGAACTTTTAAAACTAGCTATGTGCATTTTAATTTATTTTTTCCATTTTGAATATTTGTTTTAGTAATTTTCTACTTATTGAAATATTATATTAATTAGATATTATGAAATTAATTTATAAAGTGCTAATAATTGTCATACCTTCACATATGGGTGTTTTCAATAAGCAATGAACTCCTCAAAGACTTATCGCTTATGTATTTGGGATAATTGGCCATTCTTTCTACATATGTTGTGGTCTTAACTTGCAACTTCTCTATGCATCCCTAACAATCTTCAAAGTCCATTCTTTACCTTCTAAAGGGAAGGGTATATCTCTTCTGCAATGCAATCAATGTTCATTTAAATTTTATATATCAAATTAAAAGGAGTATTAATAGGATGATTTCTTACGTTAACATATTCCCAAGTAGGTTCGCTAACAATCTTACTTTAATTAGCATGATTTAAATGTACAAGATCTTGTTTATAAGCCTTAGTATCCGAGAAAAGTGTGAATTTAGTTAGCGTCTTCTCATCAGGACCAATTGATTAATTATTCTTCGTGGAAACAATAACCTAGAATACTTCATATTTAAACTTACTACATCTCATTATGTGCATTTACAAATTTGAGTGATCAAGTTTTAACGTCATTGTCAAGGACTGTGTGTAACATCCCGTTTTCATATAACGGGTTGAAGTATAGAAATTGGTACACGTGAGAGATCAATCGGAGAAATTGAGAAAACACATCTCATGCTCATGCATTTGTGAACGGTGATTTTTGCACATGAAAAATGTTTGTACATGCATTCATGACATTTCCCGGTAAAATTGTGAATAATGGTGATTTTTGAAAAATAGGCTTTGAGTGTGTAAAAATTGAATTGGAAAGGATCATTAGGGTTTTCTGATTTTTAGAGAATTATAGAAATTTTCTGGGAATTTTTCGGAGTCATTTCCGGACCCG
>JAOTAY010000004.1:5910091-5921772 GCA_025629805.1 Erythroxylum baracoense
GGCAAAAACACTTTAGACAGTCCTAACCCATCCCAAATTACCAAAATACCCTTTTCAATAAGTGAGGGGATGTTACAAGTGTGGTATCTTGAAATGAGGTAAATTAGGGTGATAGTTTAGAAGTGAAATGAAAATGATAATGGAGTAAAAAGTGTTCAGAAAGTTGATGATGAATGTATATGTATGAATGTTTTGTTTTTGGTGTTCATGATCAAACATAGATTATGATTTGTTTATGATGGATATTGAGCTGAAATGGAGGTGAGAATGAATAGAAAATAATGAGGAATTAAGCTAGAAATGATAGACTAAGCAAAAGAGTTTTGAATATAACTTGAAGGAGATCGAAAAGTTGGAAAATGGGAATGACTGTTACATGAAATATGTTTCTTTTATGTGATGTTTGAAACAAAAAATGGTAAGGTACTTTCCTATGATGCATTTATGCTTGAAGGAAGCTTGAAATGAACTTAGTTTGATGAAGAAATAAGTGATTAAATGTGTGATTGCTTAGGGTGATAATTGAGGTTATAATTAAGGAAATAAATTGAGATTAATAGGTGCAAATGGATAGATTTTGGGGCAAGATACATAACTTTCGCTGTGGATGTTGGATTAAGGTTATTTAAGTATGCTTTTGAAGAGGACTCCAAGTTCTAAAACTTCTGTGAAGACTTCGAGGACAGATTTTGCTGTCTAAATGGACAAATTTTCACATTTCTGTAAATGTATAATGAATGTCCGCTCAATGGACATGATATCCCTCCAAACAGACATGAGTGGAGCTAGAAAGCTGGAAACCTCTAGAATGTCCACCCAGTGGACATGAAGTCCGCCTAACGGACATTTACTAGCCATATGGACTGAAATTCACTCCGAAAGATAGAATATATAGGTATATGTCCGACCTACGAACATAAGGTCTGCATAACGAACATAGATCCAATGAAATTGTGAGAATGACAATGTGAAATGAATGAAAGTGATCTTATGAATGCTAACAAGATTCAAAGGAGATGAATGACGTGTATTGAGTAAAGATGAATGAGAAATTGGATTTTATATGATCTTATAATGCTAGAATAACTTTAGTGAATGATTGAGTGAAGAACTTAGAATAATCTTGTAAAATTGAGGTGTAAACCTAAGTTCAAATTAGACATATATGAGTTTTGGAGTATGAATGATCATGAGATGAGAATTAAAGAAACATACCTAGAATAGTCAAATTGAGCATGCATTATACATTATACATATACATATGTGTACAATTGAAGTTTTATGTGATTGTGCAATTAGTAATGTGTGTACAATATGTGTATTGCATAAAGTTTATACATAGGATTCAACAGCAGCATCCAGATGTTTACTGATCACGGAAGCAAATGTTAATATGGAGCGTACTGTAAGTCGACCTAGATGGTCTTACTTTAATTGATTGTTCTGTTTAAATTTTTGCATTGCATTGATATTGATGTGAATATGATTGTGATGATTCCGGACATAAATAGTCCGAGGAGTTTGATAAATGTGAATATATTGGAAGTGCTGTATTGAATGTGAATGAGCACGGAATAAGCGATTCTTAACATATTTGTTGAATCTCGGACTTAGGTCTGATGATATGTGAAAGTGAATGTGTAAAGTGGAATAAAGTGACTAATTGAACTTATGTGATTTGAGGCATTCCATTACATGAATGCATGATCAGATAAAGGTAGTTGTAACCTGAGTAGTCACTGAAAAAGAACTTAAAGCTCAGAAAGTGATTAAGAACAAAAGACTCACTATATATAATGAACCCAATATCCCTAATGGATACGGGACAGTTATTAATGAGCCCGGTATCCACAATAGATACGGGACAGTTATAGGCACTCGATTACAACAACGTAACAATTGAAAGTGAGTCTTATAAGCATTGCATATACATTTGATATGTATGTTTAAATAATTGAATTGTACTGTTTGAATAGATTGAATGTGAAATGTGAAATAAGTGAATAAAGTGTATTTGATGCGACATGATGAATTAATGAAGTGATGTGCTATATGTGTTAATACTTATCTACAAATTAAATGTGAACTGTGAACTATTTGTGTTATGTGATATGAGTGAGCCATTGAGAATGGTCCGCTTACTGAGTTGGCAAAACTCAACAAAATTGCAACATTGTTTTTCAGGTTTAGAGGGTACCCAGTTAGACCAATTAGAGTATAACCACTGCCTTCAAAAAAGAGTTTGAGGTCAGGATCAGTTGGCATCTACACATGTTTTCTGTTATTTTAGTAGTAAACATTGTATTCTGCAAGCATTATTTATTGTATAAATGAATTCTGTTTGTAATAACAGTTATCATTAAACACATTTTGTATTTGTAATGGGCCCAAATGACTACTGGAATTCTGACAATATGTTTAATGTTTGCAACACTTGTGACTGAAAATGTTTATGAATAAAATGGGCCAAAATTGATTATTGGTTTTTGAAATATGTGTGTGATGTTCAAAGAAACTTTACAATAAGTTTGACTGACTGTTCTAGCGCACCACTCTCATAGAGTATGTTCTCGAATACCGTCGGTATGTTCGAGAATATGTCTTATGAGAGTTAGGGTGCTACAAGTTGGTATCAGAGCCCAATCTTAGTATCTTACATGGGCATTTTTCAAAGCATGTGTCAAGGTATATGCATTCTAGACATGTCATAACATACAGTGGCAACTGATCCCCAGTCTGAGTCACATTTGCATGAGTCACACGTATGATCAGTCATTAAGAATTTGAGATGTTAAAAGTAATGAGAAGGATAATGATATGTCAGAATGTAAGAAAATGAGGGTTTGAGGATATCCAAAAATAAGAAATACTACATGGGTCAATATGTCAGACAAAGGCTCAGTGTATTTGTACTTAAGGATATATCGGTGAATATGATATCAATATTATATTATGGTTTTATATCTTTGAATTGATATGGATGTGAATACATTGTCGTGGATTGATTGAAAAAAAACACAGGTATAGATAGAAATGATGAGATTTAAAGTGTACAAGCAAAGTGAAGTGAAAACAAAAATTTACTATGACATTGAGAAGTTAAATTTGGAATTAAAATGGTTGTTTGATTAATATGATAAGAGTTATGATTTAGCATAAGAATGTGTCAGTGGAATTGAGATCAGAACTTTATAATGGCTACGCTTTTATAATTTAGAATTGATTGAGAACATACATTTGTAAGATGAAATAAATGAAAATTTGGAGATGAAATAAATGACAGTGATATATGTGGAAGTCCTCGAGGTTAAATTGATTTGTTATTATGAGTGCATATTCAATAATATGATTACCTTGACAAACGATGTTACTAAGCACATATGTATTATATGCTTGAATATAGTATAGGGAGTGATCTATGACATATTAGATACTCTTAAGTTTTAATCCCCACAGTTAAAATTTTGAGATGATTTAGAGTAGCGCATGAAAGCTTTTATAATGATAAATTGGGGATAGATTGAGAGTGTGAATGATATTGCTATATGTGATGAATTTGAGGAGAAAGGAAGGAAAAAGGAAGCAGGGCATGATTGTGGCATAGTCCCCACGATCGTGGCTAAGAATTGGTTCTGTCACGATCGTGGTAGAGTCCCCACAATCGTGGCCATTTTCAAAAGCTTTTAACATGATAGTGGGTAGTTCTACCACGATTGTGGTAGATACAAAGGGAGAGATGTTGTCTAGAATCAATTGAGATCAATTGGTGACTTTTTAAAAATACATATCTAAATAAGATGCAATGATCTTGATAGTTTATACCATAGTATAAGAATAAATGAATATGTTTATTGCTTCACTGAGCTTCATTATGAAAAATATTCTGATCATATAAGATATGATAGAAATTGATCTTATTGAGGTATTATGAATGGTTGTAAAGCGATGATGAATATAGTTGACTGATAAAGAGTAAGTAAAAACTATAGATGATTAAGGAAAGAAATCTTCTTTTGATAGAGAATTTCAATGAATGATATCATATAAGTCAATATTCCATTTCTATAAATGAATGACTATTGAACAAATTAGAAGTGAATATTGCAGTCCCATTTCTAACTGAAACTCAAGCATAGAAGTTAAATATGCTATAAGGAGTACATGCACTTTGTTAGATGTAAGGTAGCCTAATTACATTAAGTTCATGAAATTTGGATGATATTATTGCTATTGCTAAAGGAGATTAGATCCACAATGTGCTCTATATTCATATATTTATAAGGCACAAGCTAAGCTTGATATTTGTGTTCAGAAAATTGAGACTTTGTAAAGAAATTGAAATGTGTGGAGAAATTAGTAAGAATGGATAGACATTAGAAGCAGTCGATAAGAAATCAGAGGAAATTGAATGAATGGTGAAAATCATTCGAGAAAAGAAATCAATTGAGGGATTGAGAAAAACATGAGATAACATTACCTCATTTGAAGAATTTGTACTTAAGAATTTCCAAAAATAGTTGAGGGCACATTAAGTTTTGGAAATATCTTTTTAGGTTGACAAACGCCCCGACAACATTCATTGCATGAATGAATAAAGTGTTCCAGCCTTATTTAGATCAATTAGTGATTGTGATCAGAAGATGATATTTTGAGTTTGTTCGAAAAGTTGAGAAGAACATTTTTGAACACTTAAGGTTAGTCTTACATATCATGAGGGGAAACAATTATATGCCAAGTTCAGTAAGAGAGAAGTTTGGCTTGATCAAGTAGTATTTTTGGGTTAATAGTATCTAAACAGGGCATATTGGCAAACCCAAGGAAAGTAGAGGTAATGATGAATTGACAAACTCCAAGGAATATATATATGAGATCTGGAGTTTTCTAGAATTAACTAGACGTTGGATACTACTAGAGGTTGTCGTAGGGTTTTTATTGAGCTTAGCCTTGTGACAAGAATTCTGGAAAAATATGTGTTATTCAGGTGGACTAATAAATGTAAAAGGAATTTTGAGGAAATAAAACACCAAATAATTAAAACATCGGTTTATGTAGTATATAATGGTGTTTCATGTTAGGAAATTAGGATGTATTCTGATGCAGCATAGTAAAGTGATTACATATATATTAAGACAATTAAGGTCTCATGAGTTGAATTATTCAGTACATGATTTAGAATTTGTTGTAGTAATAATTGCTTTGAAATTCTTGGAGACATTATATGTAGGGTGAACTATTCTGGATTTATACAGATCATTAAAGATTGAAGAAATCATTAAGTTAGAAAGAATTGAATACAAGACTGAGACAATGGATAAAGATACCAAAAGATTATGATTGTACAAATGAGTATTACCCAGTAAAGCTAGTGTTATATTTGATGCATTAAGTAGAAAGTCCTATAGCAGTATAGCACAAATTCAGATATTAAGGCTATTAAACCTAGTGAAATGAAGAATGTTGAGTTATAATTGGGGCAAAATGAAGTGTTATTAGCTACATTGAATTTAAGATCAATTTTCATGAAAGGATTAGAAAAGCCCTAAATAAGGATTCAAAATTTGTAAATCTTATTGAGAGATTGAAAGTGAATTCGAATGTTGAGATTGAATTGGAAAAAAATGATACTTCGTGATTGAAGTAAGGAGTATATGTATCCGATATAGATGATTAAGAGAAGAGATTTATGGATGAAGCACATATAGCAGCCTATGTAATACATAATGGTAGTAATATGCTGAAACAACATTTAGCAGCCAAGGATGAAGAATGCAAGTGGTTGAATGTGTAACTGAATGTTTAATTTGCCAATAGTATTAACTGCTGGAGATATGCATAGAGCTTATATTTTAGAGTTCCTAGGAGCAAGGGATCAATATATTGAATGTGATTATAAAAATCATTATCACAGTGGTATTGGTAAGACATCGTATAAGGGGTTATACGACAGAAAGAATCTTCTGCTTTTATATTAGGATAAAGAAGGCCTAAGAATGGTTGAAGGCCAAAATTGATTAAGATACTATTGACGAAATGAAATTGATCTGAGTAGAAATTAAGTGATTCAAGAAAGAAAAAAGAGTTAAGTGGATTAACACTGAAAATATCGAATGTAGAGAGATAGATAGTGTTTCTAAAAGTACCACCTTGGTAAGGTGTACTAAAGTTAATTAAGGAGGGAAACTAAGCCTAAAATATATTAGTCCATATGAAGTTATTGAGAAGATAGGACTTTTGACTTGTGAGTTAGCCTGACCAACAAAAGATGTCTCAGATTCACAATGTGATATATGTGAGTATGCTTAGGAGATATCGGTATTCAATATATGTATTATCAACATAAGAAATGAAACTTTCGAGTAATTTGAGAAATTTTGAGGAACCAGTTAAGATGGTGAGGTATCTGAATAAGCAATTGAAAAATCGAGTGATTCCATCGGTTATAGTCCTTTGGAAGAAACCATTTGAGTGAAAAAGTTACATGGGAAACGGAGGAACATATGAGGAAACAATACCCCTGCCTTTTTGAACAATCAGATATGAATTTCGATGATGAAATTTATTAACGGGGGAGAATTGTAACATCCTATTCCCATACTAAGGGTTAAAACCCTAAATTTCTGTAAATGAGAGATTAGAAAATTGTATTTCATACTCATGCATAATATTATCATACACACACGTGATTGTTGAAAATTGCACATATTACAATGACTGTTCATGCACTCATTTGACATTTTTAGATATAAATGATTTTTTAATATGATTATGATGTGAATAGTGAATGAAAAGTCTTGAAAATGGATTTGGTGAATTATATTATTGACTTAGAATTTTGGAAAAAATTAGGGAAATTTTTGAAATTTTGGGTATTTTTGAACTAGGAAAAATGTCAAATGGCAAGATAATTGATAAATGGCAGTAGAAATAAATGTCAAATGGCAGTAGAAATTATTGATAAGTGACATTAAGATTTAATGACAAGTGTCATTGAAAATTGGGAGACAACAAGATTAGAAATTGGAGACAAATGGACTAGTTATTAAAGAGGACCAAGTGAGAACCACAAGGTGATGACATGTGGCAAGTGACAACACACCTCACTCTCGTTATTTTCAATTTTGTAAGACCATTGCTCATTGTTTCTCACTTTTGTCAAATACTCTTTCCTTCATCTTCTCCATTCTTCTTCTCCATCATCTACAATCCTCTCTTCTCACCCACTCACATTGATCCTTGCTATCATTCTTCATCACTAGTTACTTCAAGATCCTTGTCTTCCTCGTCTTGCTATTAAAAGACCCAACTCATTTCTCTATGAAAATTGATGATCGTATGATATTTTGGAAGCTAGGGTTTCATGGTGATTAAAGAAGTTTTGGGCCAATCAAGTAAGTAGTCTATTATTCCTTATGGCTTGCTTGATTGACATGATTTTGATGATAGTTGAGATGAAATAATCATGATAAAGTTATTGAAATATGATGATACATTGATGAGTAATTAAGTAGGTTATGTTATATTCTTGTGAATATGACGAGAAACAACTTATGATAGTTTAAGGGATGACTAATAGAGTGAATAGTGTATGAGAATGTGCAAAAATGTAGATGAATGAATGATGAGCATTGAAGAATAAATATATGTGTATACATTCTTTTCATATAAATGATAAAAAACAGATTATGTATTGTTTTATAGATGATTAATAATGAAAATAGTGTTTTAATGAGAATAGAAAGTTGAAAAATGAAGATATGTGATTATGTCCTAATTTTGTGTTGTTAATGAATGAAGGAGGAATGATATGTTTTGGGTATATTAAAGCCATAAGTTATAAGTTGTCATGTGAGAAAAACTAGAATGAGTTTGAAGCTAAAGGAAAGGAGTAGTGTGGTATCTTGAAATGAGGTAAATTAGGGTGATGGTTTAGAAGTGAAATGAAGATGATAATGGAGTAAAAAGTGTGCAGAAAGTTGATGATGAATGTATATGTATGAATGTTCTATTTTTTATGCTTATGATCAAACTTAGATTATGATTTGTTTATGATGGATATTAAGCTGAAATAGAGGTGAGAATGAAGAGGAAATAATGAGGAATCAAGCTAGAAATGATAGACTAAGCATAAGAGGTTTTGAATATAACTTGAAGGAGATGGAAAAGTTGAAAAATGTGAATGACTTTTACATGAAATATGTTTCTTTTATGAGATGTTTGAGACAAAAAATGGTAAGGTACTTTCCTATGATGCATTTATGCTTGAATGAAGTTTGAAATGAACTTAGTTTGATGAAGGAATAAGTGATTAAATATATGATTGCTTAGGGTGATAATTGAGGTTATAATTAAGGAAATAAATTGAGATTAATAGGTACAAATGGATAGATTTTAGGGCAAGAGGCATAACTTTCGTTGTAGATGTTGGATTAAGGTTATTTAAGTACACTTTCGAAGAGAACTCCAAGTTCTACAACTTCTGTGAAGACTCCGAGGAGAGCTTTTATTTTCTAAAAGGTTAAATTTTCACATTTCTATAGATTCCCAATGAATGTCCGCCCAATACACATGATGTCCCTCCAAACGGACATGAGCGAAGCTAGAAAGCTGGAAAACCTGAGAATGTCTGCCCAGTAGATATGAAATCTGCCTAATAGACATTTACTGGCCATTTGGACTGAAATTCACTCCAAAAGATAGTATATATAAGTATATGTCTGCCCTACAAACATAAGGTCTGTATACGAACATAGATCCGATGAAATTGTGAGAATGACAATGTGAAATAAATGAAAGTGATCTTATAAATGCTAATGAGATACAAAGGAGATGAATGATGTGTATTGAATAAAGATGAATGAGAAATTGGATATTATGTGATCTTATAATGCTAGAATAACTTTAGTGAATGATTGAGTGATGAACTTAGAGTAATTTTGTAAAATTGAGGTGTAGACCTAAGTTTAAATTTGACATATATGAGTTTTGGAGTATGAATGATCATGAGATGAGAATTAAAGAAACATACCTAGAATAGTCAAATTAAGCATGCATTACACATTACACATATACATATGTGTACAATTGAATGTTTATGTGATTGTGCAATTAGTAGTGTATGTACAATATGTGTATTGCATGAAGTTGATATACAGGATTCAACATCAGCATCCAGACCTTTTCGGATCATGGAAGCAAATGCTAATCTAGAGCGTACTATAAGTCGATCTAGATGGTCTTACTTTAATTGATTGTTCTGTTTAAATTTCTGTATTGCATTGATATTAATGTGAATGTGATTGTGATGATTGTGGACATAAATAGTCCGAGGAGTTTAATAAATGTGAACATATTAGAACAGCTTCATTGAATGTGAATGAGCAAGGAATAAGTGATTCTTAGCATTTTGTTGAATGTTAGACTTAGGTCCGATGATATGTTAAAGTGAATGTGTAAAGTGGAATAAAGTAACTAATTGAACTTATGTGATTTGAGGCATTCCATTACTTGAATGCATGATCATATAAAGGCAGTTGTGACCTAGGTAGCCACCAAAAAAGAGCTTAAAGTTCAGAAAGTGATTAAAAGCAAAAGACTCACTATGTATAATAAGCCCGATATCCCCGACGAATACAGGATAGATATTAATGACCCCGATATCCACAATAGATATGGGACAGTTATAGGTACTCTATCACAACAATGTAATAATTAAAAGTGAGTCTCATGAGCATTACATATACATTTGATATGTATGTTTAAATAATTGAATTGTACTGTTTGAATAGATGGAATGTGAAATGTGAAATGTGAAATGTGAAATAAGTGAATAAAGTGTATTAATGCTATATGATGAATTAATGAAGTGATGTGCTATATGTGTTAATACTTATCTACAAATTGAATGTGAACTGTGAACTATCTGTGTTATGTGATATAAGTGAGCCATCGAGGATGGTCCACTCACTGAGTTCGCAAAATTCAACAAAATTGCAACATTGTTTTTTAGGTTCAGAGGGTACCCAGCTAGACCAATTGGAGTATAACCACTGCCTTCGGAAAAGAGTTTGAGGTTAGGATCAGTTGGCGTCTACAAATGTTTTCTGTTATTTTAGTATTAAACATTGTATTCTGTAAGCATTATTTATTGTATAAATGAATTCTGTTTGTAATAACATTTATCATTAAACACATTTTGTATTTGTAATGGGCCCAAATGACCACTGGAATTCTGACAATATGATTAATGTTTGTAACACTTATGACTGAAAATGTTTACGAATAAAATGGGCCAAAATTGATTATTGGTTTTTGAAATATGTGTGTGATGTTCAAAGAAATTTTGCAATAAGTTTGACTTACTATCTTAGCGCACCGCTCTCGTAGAGTATGTTCTTGAATACCATCTGTATATTCGAGAATAAGCCTTATGAGAGTTGGGGTACTACAATCTCTATATATTAGGTTGAGTTAAAGAGCAAGAAATTATAAGCTAAAATTAAGTATATCCTTACTAGTTGTTGACTCTTATTATATTACCTAGAAAAGACACAATCACTTTTATTAAGAATTTTATTCTATAATCCAAACACTTCTTTTTAAAGGACGATGATTTGTAGATGAGATATTTCCCTTATCGTATGAGAGATCGAGCAAGGTCATGATTGCTTTTAATCAAGGTGGACTATGGGATCAAGTATACGATGCTTTTATGTTGTGATTTTTTCCTCTATTTAATACTCCTAGTATTAAGATACAAATCCAAAGTTGTGTATAAAAAGAGGGAGAATCATTTCATAAAGCTTAGGAGAGATATAGAGCATTACTTAGTCAATGTCCACACCATTAATATTTTCTACAGTTGGTTATGCAATTTTTATAAAGGTTTTAGTCTCACATATCAAACCTTGGTTTCCACCATCACAAGAGGTATAATATCTATAAAAATTACTGAAGAATTCAAATAAGTCATTGAAACTTAGATAAGAACTTGTCAACTAAGGTTTTAAGGGAAAAATCAAAAGCTTCTCTTTATGAGGTCCAAGCACCTTCAAACTTGGCATTAGAAGTTACGAATATTTCTAAAAAGATAAAGATGTTGTTAAATGGATACATGATCAATAGGTAGGCATGTAATCAGTATGGTATGTATAGGCATCCTTCCTACACATGCATTAATGTAGAGCCCATATTAAATTATTATGAAGGTGTAAAATATATGAATACCTATAAAGAAAAACAAATTGTTAAAAATAATCCTTTCTCCAACACTTACAATCCTAGGTGGAGAAATCACCTAAATTTCTCTTAAAGGAAAAAGGAATGGAGCATGCAAATTTATGAGACCACCTGAGTTTCAATAAGGACCTTAATTTTAACAACCATTTTCTTAGGACAAGGGGATGGAAGAGCTGTTTAAACAATATATGCCTTTCATTAATTTGAAATTAGATAACTTGGTAAAACTTGAGTCTCATAAGGGCTGACTTGATAAGGTATAGTCAAATTATGCATTTATTTACAATTTAAAGTGCAAATGAATCAATTAGTCCAGATGATAAGATCACGGCAATTTTCCTAATAAAACAAAGGTAAACCTTAAAGAGAGTGTAGCCCCCCATTACCCTAGAGTACATACCGGAACGCCCGTGGGTCATTCCGACACATAACCTAAGATAATGGAG
>JAOTAY010000004.1:5921872-5934053 GCA_025629805.1 Erythroxylum baracoense
GTGCAACATTCACTTATCTATTATGCATGTGCATGTATGCATATGTCACTGTTCACTAGCAATTGGTAAGGGGATGTTACAGAGAGAGTGATATCCATCATACTGAGGAATAGATAAATACTTAATGTTGCAATCACTAAGGAAAAGGAAGTGTAAAAGTTGCACAACCCTAAGAAAGAGGATGACATGATTGAAGTGCGAAGGCTGGACTTAGTGAACAATACAATTTTGGCACCTCAATCCACTATCAAGCCCTATATGCCTTTGGAAAAAAAGAAGGATGAAGGCAACTTTAAGAAATTCGTAAATATTTTTAAGAAGCTACGCATCAACATCCCATATGTTTAAACATTAAATCATATGTCATCTCATGTAAAGTTTTTTAAAGAGATCATCTCCAAAAAAAATAAACTTTAGGATTATGTTATGATACCTTTAATCAAGGAGTGTAATGCGATCTTGAAAAACAAACCTCTAAAGTTAAAAGATATTGGGAGTTTTGTTATTCCTTGTCATTTTTATGCTTCCAATCTTTATAAATTCTTATCTGATTTAGGTTCAAGTATTAACATTATGCCTTTATCTCTTTTTATAAGCTTAGAATAGGAGAACTTAAGCCTACAATTGTGTCATTTTAACTAGTTGATAGGTCCATTAGGTACCCAATTGGGTAGTGGAAGACCTACATATTAAAGTAGGAAAACTAAATTTTCCTACATACTTTTTGATAATGGACATAGAGTACGAATATAAGGTTGGTATCATTTTGAGAAGATCATTTATGATCATTTATGACTACTATACAAACACTAATTGATGTGCCCAACGGTAAGTTGATATTTAAGGTGGGCAATAAGAAAGTAAAGTTCAACATCTTTAAGGCTTTAAAAGGGCCTATCTTTGATGACACTTATTATAAAATGGATATTATTTATTCTATTGTGAATGATAATCGTTAGTCAATAATGGCACTCAAAAGGGGTTTGAATTGTATGTTTACAAAATTCAACACTTTTTCTGACCTATATGCTCAATTAAAAATAATCAATATAAATGAGTATAAAAATTGCTTAATATAAACTAAGCAAACAATTGAATAATAATTTAGTGATGATAAGGATGAGAGAATGAAAACTAATTTATAGTAGTTTTACAAACAATCCTTGGCTACCTCCACCCCTAAGACTTCTCTTGGAATTTCACTGTAATTATTCTTTCAATGTAAAGAGGAACATTCACTACCACTTGCATAGCCCCCAAGTATAATATTCAAAACCCCACCAAAGTATTACAACTCTAAAATATCTCACTTATTCACTTTATAACTTCAAAATGGCTCACTTACACAAATATGACATAATAATACTTAACTGAATGAGAAACTCTTCGAAATATATGTATGCAACACCCAAAACCTTCTTGATGCCAAAAAAATGACAAAATACTTATTTATAGTATATTGGGATCCAAAAAAGTCGTTGGATACAAGAATAAGTTATTGCAATGACTATCTAATGCACGAGTCGATTTTTCATTATAGTGTACTAGTTGACAAGTATGCACTAAAAGCTCCTAATTCACTAGCCATTGGAACATTGGTCGACCAATACAGTATATTAGTCAACCAATACATTAACCAATGTTACTACAAACTCATGATACATCAAATTTAATAACTTTAAGCTATATTGATCATCCACTGACCCATATAGATCGACCAATCACCCCAAAAACAAAATTTTAACAACTGGTCAAAAGTAATTTGTTTATAACAAATATTATTAAAATACTTCACAAAATGTTCCCCAAAGATTATTTGAAAGATCAAGATGTTTTTATATTAAAAAAAAGCTTTAATGCCTCTTGATGAATGTAAAAACTCGTGTAATGAAGTAAGATGAAATGATTATGTGTATTGAAGTAAGATGAAATGATTATGTATGGCGAGCTTTTTGGATCATCAAATTAACAAAGTGAGCTTACAAATAATAATACAAAATATGAAATGACCTTGATGAGCCTTGATCTTTTTTTGTTCTTGTTTTGGTTTTCATTTCATCGGTTGCAATGTCGAATTTCTTTATAAACTTCATACATTATCTTTTTGAGTTTATGGCTTCATTTTATTCTAATATTTATTTTCATCAAAATAGTAAAAACATTAGTAGTAAGTATGTTTTGTTATCATTAAAACACCGATTAGAACCATCGTTGGTTCAACAATCTCCCCCGTTTTGATGAATACAAAACACTTGTAATATTAGAGAATAATAATAATAAATCAAGCACACAAATAAATATCAAGATAATGATTAGCTCCTTCTTAATTTATGCGTAAAACATAATTCAATATGAAGATCATAATTTAATATCAAGAATAAAAGAGATTATCAAAATCAAAGAAATATCGATGAAGATAACATAAATTTAATCAAATATATTAAATGAAGTGCAAAAGTAACAAAACAATCACTCTCCCTAAATTTTATAACTTCCCCTGAACGTTATCACTTCCCTTAAATCTAATATCATCAAACTTTCTCTCTTTTTGGAATCATTAAAAAGAAGTTTATTAATTGAAAATGCATAATATAAAGTGTGATACGGCAAGCTAACTTAGTTAAAAAGATGGACTTGATCAAGACCGACAAACTTCCTCACTAAAAAATGCTATTGAATATTTAAAAACTTAAGACAAAAGATCAATTTTGAAAGAGACATATCTAATTATGTAATTTGAAAATTCCCTAATTTCGGTATTATGTCTAGGTTGAAAATTTCAATTAAAATACTAAAGGCAAGTTTTAACAAAATTAAAGGATGGAATTGTGACAAATAAAAGCATAATTATAATATCCAATAATTAATTTCATAAAAGAATGTATAATTTTGAAAGTCCTAAAATTTCAAAAAATGGAAACATGAAAAGTGCCCAAAATACCAAAATTGAACAAAATTAAAAATGAAATTATATAATTGAAAGGAAATCAAATTTAACTTCTTTTATAATTTAACTATGAAGGCATTAATTTTGAAAATGATTTTTAATTAATAAAAATTTTGAAAATCTTAAATATGAATTCAAGAATGACAATTTTTAATTTAATGCAATTTAATGAGATTTTATGGAATGGGGGATGATGTTTTTCAAGTAAATGAGTGAATTGTTTGGCGTTTTTGGGGATACAATCATAAATGAAAGAAAAGAGTCAAAGGATATAAACAGAAATATTGAAAACAGGAGGACTAGTCAACCACTTGCTTTGACAAATCGACCACTATTTTTGTTTCAGAGAGAGAAAAAAAGGATGAATAGTGGAGGTATGGTGAAAAAATTGGTATGGCTTTAGAATACGATATATTGGTTGACCACTAAAGTATACTGGACAACTAATATATGTTGTTAGTTGAATAGAGGGGGTAAATAATGTTTCCATAAACTCAATGGACTAAAAAAATTTTAGACAAAAGGGATATTATTCAACCACTAGAACATATTGGTCAACCAATGTGTATAGATGATTAACCAGAGAAGTGACCAAACTCCTTGCAAACTTATTGGAATGATAAAAGAATGTCAAGTATTGGGGCATCGGTAGACCACTAAAGGAGATTGGTCGACCAATGAGATTGTTTAGGTAACTAGACAAGCGACTAAAATGACAAAAAACTTATTGGAAAACAAAAAGTGGGTGAATTTTGAAGATAGTGGTTGACCACACTGAGATATTGGTCTACCGGTTAACCAAATAGCTTAAGGAACCATCTTTGAAACTCAAATTAAAGCATCAAAACTTCAACAAAATACTATTAAAACATATATTAAAATACTATTAAAACATATATCAACCAACTAAATATTAATCAAAAAGAATTTAATCTTATAAAGGGCCTTATAAAAAGAATTCATATCACCAAAAACAAATTTTCCTCTAATTTGAACAAGATTTATCCTTATACAAAAGTTTATAGAAATAATAAACCAATTGATGTAAATTCTAATTTAGTGATCTTATTTTGCATATAATCTCCAATTCTAGGTACTAAGGTTTACACTTTAAAAACAACTTATTTATAATTCAAATCTAAATAATCATCACCAAGGATTTATACTCAACATGACACATAAGAGTAAGTAATCATATATTTCCAAATTATAAACTAATAATTACCTCATATTCAGCACTACTTATGAGAGATTTGAATGAAGATTCTTTTAAATTCTTAATCCATTAGTGGCATCTCATCCTTCTCATTTTTCTCACTTGGTTCAACAATTTGAAAATTCTTGATGGTTAATTTTAGGGTTAAGTTCTCCATATCTTATGACAACCTCTTCAAGAATTTCTTGGAGGTAAGAAGGATTGATTCATCAAGATGAAATGCATAATACCATAACTTTATAAATGAAGGTAATCAATACGTTTTAGGAACCCAAAAAAGCTTGATTCCTTAATTGTTTAGGTTTTTCTTCTTTTCAACCCGCACTTTCAACGATTTGGTTAACATTTTTTGTTTGATAAAACCAAATCTATTAATATGTTCAAAGTTACCAAAAAAATGACATACCATGTTATATGAGTAATGATGATGTATAAATGCATTTCTTGGAATTCTATATGTGCATGCATAAGACGTTTTCTCTGGATATTAAATATGTTGAATGGTCTCTTAGGATGGTGAAAAGTCCTACCATAATTATATGTATGAAGCCTACTATGAACGAAGACGTAGTGCTTGCTTCTATAAGCATGTGAGTGGGGTTGCATATTATCATAAAAACTATGCCTATTCTTCCATTGAGATTATTGAACTCTATGCCTAGGTAGTAAGCCATATATGAAAGCATAATGTTTACTTTTATGTTGGATCTTCGTAAATGTTTCAGGTGTATATGTATATTTGGATGTAGATGCTCCATGGTTAGTTGTCATTCTAGGCAACAATTCTTCAATATGTAAATGTTTTCCCTTATCAAAGGTAGTTTTAATGTTAGAAACACTTTCACATTTATATTCAATTTCATGCCTATCATTAGAATTCTTTTGAGCTCCTAACATGTTTTCTTCCCTTTTTAAATTTAGATAAGGAATCCTTAAAAACATCAATTTCCTTTTTCAATGTTTCATTCTCACACCTTAATGCATCTGAGTCATGATTTTCATCAATGGTCACATTTTGGATGCTTTAATGTTATGCAATTCACTTTTCATCTTTTCATTCTCACTCATACATACATTTAACTGTTTTTGAACTTCCTTGAGTTTGGAAGAAAATGTCTTCCTTTTCTTACTCATGATTTCTAAACTTTCTACTAATTCAACATATGAAAAATCAATATCAGTATCGTTACAAGGATTAGAGTTAGATGTTACCTCATCATTATCCATAGTAGTAAAGCACATATGAGCTATCTCTTCTTCCAAATGCTCGCTCTTAGATTTAGTTTTGTTATCCCAAGCTGATGCTTTAGGTGCCTTTTTTTATCCTTCTTCTCCTTTATATAATTTCTCTCATACTTCTTATTTTCTTTCAGTTAATGACATTGTGACTTTATATGGCTGGGTTTTCTACATTTAAAATAAATAATGTTATAGGATTTATGTTTTAAATCACTTTCACCTTCCTTAAAGTCCTTTATTTTATATAATTTATTTTATAAGAACTTCTTGAATTTTCTAATAAGTAAGCCAATATCTTCATCTCTTTCACTAGTTGATGTCTCTTCCTTTTCACTTGATTCTTATTTTGAGGCTTTAAATGGTAAATTCCTTTTCATTGGAAGCACTATTTCTTCTTGTGTCTCTTAGGGCTTTGTTTTGTATCTGAGGAGAGATCTAATAGGTTCCTCCAATGGTAATACTGATTGATCCTTAACTTCTTATATAACTATCACTTCAGCTTCCCACGTCTTTGGAAGTGTCCTAAGTAATTTTTTTTACTAATTCAACATTGGTATAGGTCTATCCAAGACCTTAAAGAGCATTAATAATATCAATGAATCTAGCATATATTCTAGAAATGTTTTCATCATGCTTCATTTGAAACAATTCATATTGATGTGTTAGTATGCTTATTTTACTCTCCTTAACTTAATTGGTTCCTTTATGAGTAATTTCTAATGTATGCCAAATGCAATAAACCTTTTCAAGTAGAGACCTCATTAAATTCATTTTTTTCTAAAGCACAAAATAGGATTCGTATGGCCCTCCTAGATAAGAATACTAATCTCTTATCTTAAGGTCCCCATCTTTTCTTTGATTTGGGTACCTTTTGTTATATAAAATTTTTGTAAGAATAAAAGGGCCGTTAGAAACTATTTCCCATAATTCTTTACTTTCAGTTACTAAGAAGAATCTCATACTTGTTTTTTGATAAAGATAACCATTTCCAACAAAGAAAAGTGATCTATTAATGCTTTGCCTAACTTATTTTAATTGTTTATGGATGATTGTCCTACACAATGGCCCAATTCCTTCTAAATTATGGTGGTAAGGTAGACATGAATGGGGTCCACCCTTTCAAGCGTAAGCACTTGCTAAAGGAATGCTTACCAAGACTCTCTTACTTCGACCTATTGGAGACTTAAGCCACCTCTGATTGTTAAACCAATTTAAAGTAGGTTTAACACTAAAAAAATTAGAGCTAAAAATGAACTTCATTAAGACGATTATGCAAATCTCGGACCTTGTCATTAGTATATGATCGGTTTCTTGCATATATTTTTTATTAGAGATTGCCTCTCGAATTGCTAAACTCTCTCTCTTTCTGGGATCTAAAGTATATTGCTTTCTTACTCAATTATTTACATAGATATCTGACTTTTTTACTAACAATCTAGCAAGATTCTCAAATTTGGTATTGATGGTAACTGTCCTTAAAGTAAAGTATCTATTAACTGCAGAGGAATATGACAGTTAGCAAAATATCAAAATCAACCAAGAGGAATGATTGAACCTATAGCTATCATATCATTATAGGATGCTTTCGAAGGAGCTAAGCGAGAGGAACGAGTAGTGAGAAGGTGATCAAAGGGATAATAACAGAGAGGGATGGAAGTACTTATGCAATACAATAAGTTACAGGTTGAAATGTCTCTACCCTCTTAGTTGAATGATGATGATGATGATGCTCTTAAATATACCATTATGATCTATATTATAGGATTTTGTTAGAAATACTAGCCTAACAAGCGTACTCTGATATCACTTGTTAGTCCCTAATAGCACCTAAGAGGGGGTTAATTAGTTATTTACAAAATTCAACAATTTTTCTAACATATATACTTAATTAACAACAATCAATATAAGTATAAGAAAATTACTTAATATGAATAATCAAACAGTTAAATAATAATTTAAAGAGTATAGGGAAGAGATGCAACCCGATTTATAGTGGTTCGAAAATCAACCCTTACTTACATCCACTCCCAAAACTCTTCTTGGAATTTTACTATAATTCTTTTTTCAATACAAAGAATAACCTTTGTACAATCATTTTTTATAATGAGAAACCCTTCATACAATCTTCTTTTAAGGTGAATAGGAACCTTAATACTACTTGGATTAGCCCCAAAATGACTCACTAACACAAATATGACATAATGATGCTTAAATGATTGAAAACTCTTTAAAATATATGTATACAACACCCAAAACTTCTTAATTCTAAAACCAATGAGAAAAAAAAACCTATTGATAGTGCTTTTAGGACCCAAAATAGCCTTTGGATTCAAGAACTAGCCGTTACAATGGTTATATCTGATGTACTAGTTAATTAGTATAGCATACTATTCAATTAGTATGTATTAAAAGCTTTAAATTCACTAACTGTTGAACATTAGTTAATTAGTACACATATTGATCAACCAATATGTCACATTAGTCAACCAATACATTAACCAATGTTACTACAAACGCATGATACATCAAATTTAACAACTTTAACCTATATTGGTCAACCACTAACCCATATAGGTCAACCAATCACCCCAAAAGATGATTTTAACTTCAATTTCTTAAAACCAATTTATTTATACCAAATATGATTAAAACACTTCCCAAAATGTTTACCAAAGATTATTTGAAAGATCAAGACCCTTTTATATTAAAAACAGAAGCTTTAATGCCATTTATATTAAAATCAAGAAAGTGAGCATACAAATAATAATACAAAATTTGAAATGACCTTGATGAGCCTTGATCTTCTTTTGTTTTTATTTTGATCTTCATTTCATCAATTGGATACTTCTACTTTTCTTTATCAACTTCATATGAGTTTATGGCTTCATTTTATTCTAATATTTCTTTTCATCAAAATAATTGACACATTAGTAGGAATTATATTTTTTTATAATCAAAACATCGATTGGAAATTCCCAAATTTTAGAAGCATGTTAAGCTTTATAACTTAAAGAAAACAAAGGAGGCTTCTAACCTTGTTCAACATGCTTTTATGTTAGAAGGAGAGGACCATAAAACCAGACTTTCTCATGTTTTCAATAACTTAGGATAAGGAAAGCCTAAACCCCTACCATTTACCAAAGAAGCACCTAGGCTTAATTTGAAGCAATTGCCATTACACTTGAGTTGTGCACATTTAGGAGACAATAATAATTAACATGTTAATATCTCTTCTTCTCTAAACTTTGTACAGGAAGATAAGTTGCTTACATAAGTTAATAAGCCACTAACTAGTAAAAAGAATTTTTAGGAGCCTCTAGGGTGAAGTACTTAATGACTAAGTTCAGCTTAAATATTCATAAAGTAGCATTGATGGGAGGCAACCCAATGATTTAGATTTTTTTTAAATTTACGTTTAATGATGTGGATCTTGATTGCATCTGTTTTTAGTTTAAAATATTATAAATTCATAAATTTTAAATCATGATTAATTTATTTGAGTTAAGAATTGATAGAACTTTGTAAGTTATATAGGAAACATTGATGCGTCGAATTAGTTATTAGATTTCATGAGCTCTGGATATATATTGATAATGTTGTATAAAGATGAGAATCTTTTATTATCACTAAAGTATCTTTTATTATCACTAGAGTACCAATTATCATTACCTCCTTTACATTGTTTTCTATGTTTTCATTATTCTTTATATTTATACATTAAGGATAATGTGTAACTCAAGTTTAGGGAGGGAATTAGTTATTATGCTTATTAATTTTGCTAAATTTAGCTTAACAGGGAACAATTTTAAGAAAATTCTTAACTCTAAAAGAAGATTGATCAAGATGATTCATGATAAGTTTGGTTGTTATTGTGATTTAATTTGTTTAAACAAATATCAAGAATAATACGACTCTGTTGGAACTTATTAAGGCCATGACTTACAATAGAAAACTTTGGCGTACTAGGATACGAATGAAGGATCTCTCATAGAGAGGTCATTATCATTTTCTTAGGTCTTTTAAACATTTTTCTTCCAGACTTTTTTTTTATAATTCGCCTTAATTTTTTATTATGTAGTACTTACCTTTTAGTTTTTTTTAGCATAAATAGTTTCTTACTTAGCTTAATTACTTTCCTGTAATGACTGGTTTGATTTATTCTTGTACATATCTTTTTCTATTTTGTATATTTATTTACTTATTTTATCTTTTATTGCTAATCTTTACCATGTTCTATATGTCTCGTATTATGTATTGCATTACTTTTTATGTATTTATTTATATTTTATATTATCATTATTTTGTTGGAAAATTAGGACAAGATCAAATCCTAACCGTACCAGAATAATTATAAAAAATTTTCATATTTTGATTTCCCAAAAACCAATATCATTTTAATTATATAAAATGATTAACACATAAATCATAATAAAGCATGAATCTTAATCCGTACCTTATTCTGAAGCTTGATCTATTCTTATCATATCCCTTGAACCATTTCTAAAACTGATTCATCTTAATCATCGTAGCCGCACAAGTGTTCGACCTCTAATGGTATCTACAAAATAGGTTGAGAGAACTTTATAATTCTTAAAGAGAGGGTTAAGTAAGAAGTGCTAGCTCCATAGAGCTTAAGCCTATTTATAATAGGTTTTGGACATTTTAGTAATTTAATTGAAATTTAATTCTAATTTTAATTAAACTTTAATTAGAATTAAAAAATAATTCTAATTAAATACCAATTATGTCCAAATAAGATCCAATATCTTATATTGATCCTTATTTATTAAATATCTCATATTTAATCATAAAGTTACCCAAATTTTACAATCAAGTCCAACTTGATTAAAATATTTTTACTCTCTTCAACTCATTCTTTATGTGAGACCCATTAGGTTTCTAAATATGTTGGCAATGGTTATAAACTATAATTACTCCTTTTAATTTATCTTTAATTCTCCAATTTAACAATTTAAATCATAGATCAAGATTGGCATATAGCAACTCATCACGACCACCCAAATATTTAAGAACGTCAAAGTGGTTTTGACTAACCTTTCTGTGCATGATTTTTTCATATAATTCAATCATTTCATCATACAATGTTCCAATTAGACATAGAGCATGGAATTAATGTCTACTCTAATTTGAGTCCAATCATATTAGTTCTCTATATCACTATCGATTCAATTAATGACATTTGTAAATTATTTACAAAATGTCATTCTACCTTGGCTAAGGATTTCCCAAATCAATTCAAATCGAGAACAATATAACATTCTCCCTAATTTCTTTAGGGTGATGAATCGTATCTTAATCACTCAATTACCTCCAGATAGTTCATGCTACATCCAATACCTATCTATTGAACAACCCATGATCAAATAGGTCATAAGTAGTATTAAAACATAGCAATCCCTATACAAGATAACTTTGGAGATCTCAAGTTAAAGGATCACTTATACAATCATCACAATGAGAATTCCATAGACATACAAGTAATGTTGCAAATAGATTTCTCATATTGGCTCTGTTCAATGAACTTATTGTCTAACAAGCACTCACATGTTTGTTTAAGTTTTTCATACTTTAACTTATGATATCAACTGCTTCCTTCATAAGGAAAAACATAATGTGTGCTGGCCTTTTTTACGTTTTATTAATGTCTAATCTTAATAAAAAATGACTAGGAACAATTTAGGGATAATATATAAATGTAATATGAATCTCATAATTATAATCTCATCATAATTTCGTTTGCAATGTATAATTATCTCATGGAATTTATCATATACATATAAACATGTATAAAATGAAGAATGCCTTTAAATTATTTTATCACTAAACTAAAACCAATTGACTGGAAATAAGGCACAAACTAACATATTTTGCATTACAAATGAGTCTATCAAAAATAACCTCTCTACCAATTAGGGGTAAGGTTGCGTACTATTAGACCTCCCTAGACCCTGCGTTTCAGCGAGACTCTCACTGGATGTTGTTGTTATTGTTATTGAAGTATTTTTTAAAGAAAATAGTCAAGAGTACTAATCATTAAATTTGCTTTATTAATTTTAAAAGTGGATATTGATTTGCATTGTGATACTTTTAGTATAATTTGGACATACAATTGAGTTAGAACTAAATTTATTTTAAACATTTTCATTATCCCATATAAAAAAGAAAAAATTTTGTTTGAATAAATGAGCATTAAATAAATTCACTTTAGTAACATTACACCAAGTCAAAAGGTTGAAGTTAATGAGTGATTCTATTAGCCATTTAAAATGGTCACCTAATTAATTAACTAGAAATATCTATGATGAGGTATTTACTTCCGTATCAAAAGGTTAGGTGACTTTTCAAACAAGCTTTAAAATGTTCATATTTTAATTTAAAGTTGACATTTTACTTCTATTTCAATAAACGTTATGAAAATATTTTAATATTAAAGATTCTTTATCATGTATATTATTTTATACATTAGGTTGAATTTTATGGATTAAGTTAAAGTTTGAAGGATTATAAAGAAAATTGAATTGGTTTATAACTTGATGCAAGTAGTCAAATTCTTTTCCAGATTTGTTACTTATTTAAGTTAAAAGTGATGAGATTGGTTTGCTTAAAGACAAACAAATGCTTAAGTGCAGGAAAATTTGATAAATTTTAATTATACCGTGTTTTTAGCACAATTAAAGGGTATAAAACCTTTATAAATTAATATTGTTGGGATCATGATATTTTATTATTTTATAGAGATATTAATTAACCGATAAATT
>JAOTAY010000004.1:5942077-5968539 GCA_025629805.1 Erythroxylum baracoense
ATTAATTAAAATATTGTAATTAATTAATTAATTACAATATAATTAATTAAATTATTGTTATTATTTAATTACATTACCCTTGAATCAGAAGTAAATTGTGGAGAGGGTTTTCTTGTAAATTTACGTGCGTGTTTTGTTTCTGTCGCTGTCTCTGCGTTCTTGTCCTCTGGTTTTGGAAGGAACAAAAATTTTATGTCTCTGTCATCCGAAATTGGGACAAAAATTGGTGAGACCAGCAAGCAAATAGGTCGAAGATAGGATTTTTCTGTCCCTATCTTCTATTCTCACCTAAAGGGACATGAACCAAATGCAAGGTTAGAACTTAAAAGGAGATGAACAGATGACGAACATCACGCGTTGGGATGTGATGTTATCATCACTTGGGTGCGTGGTTCTGGTGTAGATCTTACGTCGCGCATGAAGTGAATTCTAACGAATTGTTTTATGTCATTTTGTCGACCTGTTGACATAGGACACCGTAATACCGTTAGATCAGTCATCGAGGTTACATTTACACTTTGATAAAGGAAACAGAGGCAGTTGACAGCAAAAAGCGAATGGACAAAACTTCAAAAGTAGTAATGAACACAAAAAAGACTAATACAACGAATCAAGATACATAATCTTCTAGGAACATTTAATGTCCGCCAATCAGATTACAGGGGACATCAAACGTTGTGAAACTTATTTTCCAGCAATTTCCCCGGCAATTATTTCATTTGAAATCTCCTTCAATCTGGCATCAGCCGTCAGGTAGCATATTGAAACTACGGTTACTCGGAAATCAGATTCGATAAACCAAGTATATGAAAGAGCATGCATATCAATTACAAGATAATCAGCAGGGGCTATCATCTAACTTCAACTCTTGCATTTATGTGGCACTCGTACATTTACATTTCCAAGGCTGCTCGCACAAAAGTAGAAACAATTGAAGAAATGGACAGAATCTGCTCCTATATGGTTCCTACTTTAGATTGTAAATGGAAATACAACAATTCATTCCATGTATCTGGAACACCGGGAAGGCACCAGTGGCTACAATCTTGAATGCTCGACGAATAGCGCGTGCTTGGTTTTTTCCCATATATAGATGGGTGACCATCGACCCTATACCCTGACAGACTAGTTATATCCAAGAAAGTTACAGGAATTTTCATTTGCTTGATGATCTCTTCTGTGATTGTATTCTTCTGAGACTGAGAGTCAATCCTTGAAGTATAGCTCAAGGGTTTTATGGCTTCTTTACAGTGCCCTCCAGAATTCCATTGCCCGCCGCTGTATAATAATAGCACACACACCATTAAAAGTAAATAAATGTGTAAAGTTGAAGCACGAACAGATTGGTATATCAGCTCAGCAGACCTGAAATGAGACGGAGCTGAGCTTCGAAAGAAAACTCGAGTCTTCCTTGGATTAATATGTTTGTTAACCCACGATGCCCAAGTCACCATTGCTCTTCTGAAGGCCATATGGACATCGAGTTGGGGATGAACTAGATTACCTTCTTGATAGTAGTTGATCCTGAATGAAAATGATGCTAATATATAACTCATTGTTCTTCTGAAACTAGAGGGCTTGAAGCATTAAAAACTACCAACCATCCTCCTCGCATTTAAAATCACACAACCTCCATGTAAGGAAACTAATAGTTAAAAAAAGAGGATTGTCATTGGCATGGGAAAAGAATTTACCCTGCTTTTGTCTTAAAATGAGACCACCAATGTGCAGTGTTGAAAATGAGGATATCAGCTCCTCTCCATCTCGAAGAACCATGATCGATACTATCTATTCGTAAGGTCTGTACACGCCTCTGCCCTATCCTTGCTTTGCCCTCATGTACCAAAAAATGAGACACGTAGTATTCAACTGTACATTTGTAGTCCTGAGAATGCAAAGGGAAAGTCAGATCGACTTCCAATAGACAAGAGTAGAAACAACTGATTTTTTATGTCCGATGGATTACCACAAATTTGAAGCTATAATTTCCTTTCTCCTTCGTGATTCTCCTGCCATGAGTCTCATAAACTCTCTTTGGATCTTTTATGGCTCCCGTTAACATACACAGCATGGATTCCCATTGGTTCCTGTTTATAGAATCCCCAACAAAAACTAGCCTTTTCCCTCTTATCAATTCCAGCATTTTTGTCACGTTGAACCTGTTGAAACCCACCAACCCCAGACACATCAACAGCAACATAATTGCTTAGCATTCAATGGTCATTTCTTACCAATCAAAAGTAGTAAAGTACAGTTAAGTGATGAAGAAGTGAATTAATACCTCGGAATGTCGCAATCTTGAGGTTGCCATCTCCACTTCGTGTAATCTCCATCCAATCTACCATTCCCAGCACAGTCAAAGCCTTCATCTATGAAAGGGCATGAGCTGTTCGTATACAAAGGATAGCCTTCATCATAGACCCAACTCCCATTCGTTACATCACATTCTTTTCCACTCTTCTGTTTAATCCTTCCATTCTCTAAATTCCCACTATTGTCAACAGAAAAAACTTTATTTTTCCTATCTGCATTCATCTGATTGCTCAAAGCTTCTACCTTTACGAGTGAATCTGTTCTAATCTTCCCAACAACATCTTCCCTACCATGACCTTCATCCTTTACCATGGCAATGGATCTACTCTTCTTCTCTTCGCTAGCTTTACTTTCAATTTTCTCAGATGGGGATTCCACAACAGCTACACTCTCTTGGACTTCAGTTAAGTTATTATCTGCACTCTCTCCATCTTCTTCAGCATTTAGCATCTCAGATTCATTTTCACTTGTTACTAATGAAATTCCACCAGACCCAGATGTATTTTCAGGGACTACGCCATAGCCATTAGCAATAACTGAAGTTTTTAAGGTGCTTGAGGAGAGATTTCTGCTGAATCCAGTGAAATTATGTACAGTAAACGGTTGGGGGCCTGTACCAAGGAAAGTGGTTTTATTGTACTCGAAGTTGGTTTCTTGGAGAATATAACTATAAGGGCTGGATTTGACAAGCCAGAAGGTAAAAACGGTAAGGAAGATTACAGAGGATGAGATTGTGAACCAAAAGACCAGAAATCTTGTGGGTTTCAAAGGGAAACTTTTCTGTCTCTCCATTTGACCTATATATGTCTGTCTGTCTTAGTTTGTGTGTGAATATGGTATAACCCAAGAAATTTCAGAGGAAAAAAGACGGAGTTTGAGATAATGACAACACATTTGCAGCATGGAGTAGTCAGACTTGCAAGCTTAAAGGAGACGAAAAATGAAACAGAAAATAAAAAGTTGCTCGAGAAGACAAGCGAATAATGTGGGAGTAGGTTCCCCAGGTAGCCGCGGTGTCTCAGGTGGTGGGCAAGATCGCGAGCTTTTAGTTACCAAAACACCCACACTTATGAACTGTTAGCGTACGAGTAACATTGAAGACAAATCAAAACTAAATATAAAATATTTTTTATATGAGAAAATTTATAAATACATGTTATTTTTTCAAATTTTAATTTGATTTGTTATAAGATATTAAAGTTTACCTTAAGATAAATAGCATTCCTTCGCTTTGGTCGTGTGGGCCATTTGGACTCGGCATGTGACTAAAAAAGTTGAATAACTGGATGTAAATAGTGTAAGTACTCTTCACTTTGGCAGCTTAAGACCGTTAAAAGTGAATTGCAATGAATAATCTTTGCATTTCAGTTGTACGAAAAAGATGAAACCACAAAATCTAAAATTTGGCTGGAGGGTTCACGTTCTCTTCTTTCCCTTTTTAGCTTTAACTATGCCACAGAATAGTAATAAAATTACAATAATTATGTTAATATTTGATATTAAATATTAAAAAGATAAGAAGATATTTAGATATTATATGTTTATTTAATAAATAATTAATTAAAATATTTTATATTTTATAAATAATTAATCAAAAAATTTTCAATGATTAATCAAATTATTAATTTTTAGATAATTATGAATGACTTTTATGATAAGAATAAAAATTTCAATAAAATAAAATATAATAATAATTAAAATTTAATATAAATGATTTTGATTTTAATTTTGATAAAGACCAATATCTTATCAATATTTTGATAATAACTTAATAATATCTTTTATCTTTTATTCAATTTATACCCGTACCATACTTCTCTTAAAACTAAAATTCTAGAATTGTTTAAATTTTATTTTAATTTTATCTGATTTTATTTATTACCGATAACCAAATAATTAAAAGATAATAAAAATTAAATTCTCATTTGTACCTCTTGAAGAGGTAAATTAAGTGCATTGACTGGAATTATCAACTTTGCTTCTCTTGCAAGAGAATGCAATAACTAAAAACTTTATCTTTTTTATTTTTTTGTACCAAATGTTGCCTGTCATTTTATTCTTTTTTGGCGTCCGGAATAAGAAAATTAAAGATCTTTCGTATAAGAGGAAATCATTTATTCAGTACGAACATTAAGCTTTTGATTTAAAAAGGGGAAAAAAAAAGGGAAAGGTGAGCTTGAGGTTATATGAGTCATTTAACACGACAAGATTTCTCAGCCCTTATCAGGAAAGCTAGGGTGCGGAAAAATGAAGCGAACGCTGCATCTTATGTAGTATTAAATAAAAAACATAACATTTTTTGTGTATAACATCTTGTGTACTGGACTTGGATGCGTGCGTTCTTCGTAAGATAAAAGCTGTCTGGGGCGCATACTGTTCTTCATCTTTTGTTTGTTTGTGTTTTTTTTTTTCCCTCTGATGTAAGCGATTAGGTTATATTAAGTCCACTCTTGACCTACTAAACCCAATCAATCACACTTTTAAATTCGTATCTTGAAAAGCGTGACACCAACGTCAACTTGGAACTGGGTCTGGGATATCTTTAGATCCTACAGTCTGGCATCAGATTCAGATCTCTTAGAATACATGACAAAAATAGAAGAAAAAGTAGATAACACAGGTAAACAACCATGATAAGTGCAAATCCAGATCACGCAACGTAGTTTGAACAACATCTGCTTCGAAGATTGTATTCTTTTTCTTGAGAATTACAAATTACTCTACCACTGCCCTAAGGACAATGTGGATTCATCCAAGTGTCGATGGTTAAATAAATACATTGAATCGAAGGCCGTACCTTTGATGTTGTTTGGACTTGAAACCCATATTTAGTAGCCCAATTGGGGGTCCATGAAGAGCTTACTGTTTCTCGTTCTGGCGACAGATGAAGATTAGAAGATAAGCACCTAGTCGCATTCTCTGAATTGCAGTCACTCACCAGGTAAACCGTCACACACACACGCTCTCTCTCTCTGTTTCTGCTGGTTTATAAATCCTTGGATTTTTTACTGTAGTTGTTGATTGTCTCCATTGTTTGGATAATTTGTACGTATTTGGTTTATGATCCTATCAATAAGTTGATTGACACTTTGTGCTTCTGATTGGATGTTACTGGGTAATCATGAGAATGATCAGCGACTCTGTTCATAATTTAAGATGCAAAGATTCTTTAGGAAGTTAAATACATGAACTTTGGAATTCGACCAAGTGTTTAATTTGAAAATGTAATCTTCAGACATCAAGCATCAAGATCACCATGTGAATATGTTGCGGCACGTGTGTTTTCATTTAATTAATTTATTTGTTTCCTGCATATGAATTGTTTGATGCATTTCTACGACACAAAAGCGGCCTATGGCAATCTGCATAAATTATGTTTTCGAGCTTTATATCCAAAATGATGTTAACTCCATGGGACATCTACACAATAACAAACAAAAAGCTGATATGAGGCCAGTAACTTTATTCAAGGCGATGGTTAAGCTGTCTACTATTTCCACTTCTATCCTAATTTCCCCAACTGTGTACCCATGAAATTTGACAATGTTGCTATTGTTGGATTAGATTTCCAACATGGCATAACATTTTCAGTACAAGATTCAATAAGACCATGTGTAAATTGGTGGAATTTTGAGCAGTTTGAGTTGGAAAAGTTAGTTGCGTGCTTAAATTGTTTGAATTCATTATTACAGTAAAAGCCAGCTGCTGGTTTTCCTTTGTAAAGTTTTAGTGAATGCATTTCCTCTAATTCAATTGCACGGTTGTCTTTGTTCTTTTGTGAAACATTTTCGTATGTATAAAATATTCGCATGGGAATTGAAACATTTTCTATGTAGAAGCTAAGAACAACTGTTGCTGCTTTCAGATTTAAATAGCCTTAAACAGATAATCGAAATGGCTGGTAGGATCCCTCATCCCACTTTGAAAGGACCAAGTGTTGTCAAGGAAATAATCATAGGAATTACACTAGGCCTAGCTGCCGGTGGTCTTTGGAAGATGCATCACTGGAATGAGCAGAGGAAAGTGAGAGCATTCTATGACTTACTAGATAAAGATGAGATCAGTGTTGTTGCGGAAGAATAAATGTGGTTTAATGTTTCTTCATTGTTGTCTGCAGTATTCTTACTTTGTGTGATGTGTCCCCCTTGCTTGGCTCTTAGATTGAGCGTTCTTAGTTTTTATTTCAAAAGAGTAAGTTCTCTTTTTTTTACCTGATGTGAACACATATTTGATTCACTGAATATATGACAATTAGAATTTGTTTCACTTATTTTAGCTTTCTTGGTTGCTCTCCATCTCTGGAGAAAAGTTGATGCACCTAGCATAGCAATAGCATGCCTGATATTTGTTTGAACCTTTTTTTTTTTTGAAGAGAATAAACATATATTAATAAAAGGGACGGTTCAATACAGAAATCAAAGAGGCCAAAGGCCAAAGGAGACACTCAAAAACTATATACAAAGAAGCCAAAGGCTAAAGGAGACACTCAAAAACTATATACAAAGAAAACAAAGAAGCCACATGAGGTCCTCATTAACAAAAAACAAAAAAAAAGCTAAGTGGGAGTTTCCATATATGCTGCTGAAAATCAAGTATTTGAAAACGAGACTCGAGGCTTAGAAGTCGGATAAGCTCGATGATGTCCTGGGCAATCGTAATCGTCTTTGAAGATATAGTTATTCCTCTCATACCATAGAACATAAACAGTGGCAGAGATTGCATTAACTCACTTCTCTATCACTATTATTTATTGACAGTTTTTAACAAATATTAATTTAAGATTGACCTCTTATTTTTATTATGGTAATTTTTCGCTATTAATTATTACAGTTGATATAAGTTAGCATTTTTTACAACTATAAAAAATAATAAACAACTTTGAATTAAGAATTTATGATATCAACCTTGCAACTTTTGTTGAATGTAGTTATATAAATGATGTGGCCTGTGGGTACTGAATATAAGTTGTTAAATCTTGAAATAATTCTAATATAACGTGTGGTTGAAAATTTTAAGTTTATTAATTGATATTTTTATTTATATAACAGGTATTAAAATGTACGTACAAATATTTATTCGCAACATTTTATTTGATAAGAAAAAATTAATAAGTGAATTATTAATCGTCTTGAAAGAACACGAGATCAGCCATTTGAGGTTGTACGCCATTTGGAAGTGGAAGCCAAAAAGTAGAGACTGAACCACAAGTTCATCGGTGTGTACATTCAGTAAAAAGTAACGAGATTCAGGTTCGGAACGCTCCTAAATTCAAAAATAGAACATTGCAATTGGCATTTCCAAATTCACTCATGAGGAAGATCTGCTCCATTGTACCGCCGGAATTAATAAAAGCTATTTCATAACAAGGTGGACTAAAATTTTCAGCTTAGATGCATTGGATTACTTAATTCACTTTTCTTCTAATAATGAATGTTTCACCAGTGTCGTCGTAACTATAGTTTTGAGGGACCGTACATGCAACGCAAGAACCTTGTGTAACAGCTTTTTAAGCAAATATGGAATAGATGTAATACATCCACCTGTCCCTACACGGGGAAATCATCGTAAACCTGAGTGCAATTGCGTGTTTATTTCGCAGCCATTATGTGCAAAACAGCAAGAAAGGGATAATAAACAATGATCAAAGGCACTGAATCTAATTAAATATTCCATATACCCGATCCCCACTACTTCAGAAGCTTTTCTGCTCTCCAGTTTTAGTCCTCCGCTGCCAAACATCCGCAATACAATCTACAATGTCGAGGAATACGACAGCAATGTATATAAACAAAACAAGGAAGCAGGAATAATAGGTGGAATAACGTGTAGGACATTTCATTCAGGTGCCATATACTCACTATGGTATGTTAAAGCCTACCCCTAGCGGGAAACGTGGAGGAAACCACTATACATAAGTACGTAATATTACCAGATCAACACAAACTAGTAGGTTACATCATTCCAATCTTTCAGGTAACTCAACTCATGACCAAACAAGGCAAAAGAAGAAAGATACTGAATTCAGTTTCAGTTAACATAGCAAAGAACGGTCAGACATGGGATAAGACAGCATACGATACGTTATCCAAATATTTCTCATGAACTTAAAGTCAGGGGGATCCGAAGGCATGTAATAAGACACCATAGGATACGTTATCCAAATATTTCTCATGAACTTAAAGTCAGGGGGATCCGAAGAAATAAATCGACCTGATATTGATTTAGATTTATTTAATTCTTGCTGTTAAGGTGATAGGCAAATGAGGAAGAGACATTACCATAGCAATGACCTAGGCACAGAGTGGAATCCTTCGTACTCATGGTCTGCCAACTCTGGCCCACCACCTCCACTGGCAGCGGCTACTTTGTTTTCAGAGTTTTGCAAACCTTTGCCAACTTCATCTTTACACTCATTAAGTTCTGCATTTGCTTCAGAAGAGTTGGGCACACAATACTTTTGCAGCCACCGGTCAGTTTCCCAAAGAACATGCATGATGCTCTCGCGTGCAGCATACCCATGGCTTTCGTAGGGAAGAATGACCAGACGACAAAGAGCACCATGGCCTTTCAATGCATTAAAGAAACGGTCTGACTGCATCATATTGAAATGTGAAATAAACAACCAGTCAAAAGCTGACAATAAGAAAAATTATATCCTAAAAACCACTATCAAACAGCAAAACCAATAGGATGAAACTTTCATGTTTCTTGATTGGCAACGTAAAATTGAAAGGGTTCCTTCAACAGAGAAGGGAGGAAATACCTGCATGGTTAGTGTTCCTGAGTTGTTGTCTTCTTCTCCATGAATAAGTAATATTGGCTTTTTAATTTTATTTGCAGACATGAACGGGCTCATCTCTATATAAGTATTAGTTGCCTCCCAAAGAGTCCTGTCCTCATTCTATGCACAAATAATGTTAGACGTTACTATAACTTCTAAACTGAAAGAGGAAATTTCTTGTGAAGTACTGCATTTTTAAAGCTAAAACACTTTGTATTCTACCTGAAAGCCAAAGGGTGTAAGGGTCCGGTTGTAAGCTCCAGAGCGTGCAATTACACAGCAAAAAAGATGAGGAGTATGGGCCAACAGGTTTGCAGTCATGAATGCACCATATGAATGTCCTCCAACAGCAATTTTGCTTGGATGAGCAACCTTAATGAGTGCAGCATTAAAAATAATGTTAGGAATTAATATATTTTCATGAAAAGGTAGTCATACAAGGACGAATGGAGAAGCTTACTCCTCGTCGGATAACTTCCTCAACAGCTGCCTCTGCACTCGCAACCAGTTGCTCAACATATCTGATAAAGTCATGCATCAGTTAGAATTCCAATAACATCTTTCAAATAAGTCATAATTACACTTCTGAATTGTAAAGGAAGAAACTAAATCTATGTCTAGAAGAAGAAAAAGGGCTACAGACAGTACGACCATGGCCAACCTAATCTATTTTCCTATACTTTAAAGATGTTTTATAGATATAACACAAGTCCATTCTTTCGAGTTATCAAAGTCATTGTTCCTTCACATGAACAAGATATGAATCGATCAAATGGTTTGTGCAAATTTGATTTACCACAGGAAGAACTGTGGCATAAAAAAATTGTGAACAATTTTACAGAGGATACAAACAAGAAAATTAGTGCATATGAGCTGCACAGTAATCAGTGATATTTAACAGTGCCATGAAGTAACCTGTCATTTGCCTCCTCATCACCCTCACCAATGATAGGTATTGTTGGTCCTGATAAAATGGCAAACCTGGACAAACCAACTCACAAAAATGCGGTTTTTCAGCATAATAAAAACTAGAAGCTATCATATTAGTGGGAAGATCGCATACACAACAGAGAGTACAAAATTCAAGAAAGAGCAAGCTTCTACCTTCTGGCCAGCCAAAGAAGAGGTGATGTTGCACCTATGCCAGGAAATTCGTTCGGAGAACCACGAACTTGTCCAGCAGCATCCTTGGTTTTGAATTCTCCCGGGTAAGACCAAACTAAACATGGAAGGGAACCATCTCTAGATGGATCGTATCCTGGCGGCAGATATAAAGTTGCAGTAAGCTGGACCCCATCCTTTCTATGGTACCTAATCATCTCTTTTTGCAATGATGCCAACTGAGGGTACGGGTGAGGAAAAGTTGTAACCTGGCATGATTTCTTGTCAGGCCAAATCTGGATATAGTATTGGGTATTCTCAGTTTTAGATTCTTTGGATGTCAGTATTTTCAATTGGTCAAGGTGTAGATCTCCTTCATTTTGATCAGACATCAATGCAACTACAGTCTCATAATACTTATCCTTGTCACTTTCCCAAATTCGTTCTTTGCTGCCTGTATTTCTGAAAGAATATGGTTTAAAACATATAGCACCAATGAGGACTCAAGACTGGCCAAGGAAGATACGATTAAGTTGTTGATCATACTCACATATCAAATAGATCAAGGAAAGGGATGTTCCCTTCTGGTGTAGCCCCAATACCATTCAGTAAGATGTAAGTGTTGTCATCATTTTGCTTCTTTATCTTTGCAATCACATAAGTACCCGTAGAAGTCCTCCTCATCATGGGGGAACCAGGATCAGAGTACACATCTTCTGATGATCTATCAAATAGAATGCGAGGACTCGCATCTTTAGATCCAGGAGATATCACCCAGGTCCTTGTTCGTCTTGTCTTGTACCAGGATTCATAGACTAGAGCTAATGAGTCATCACACCAAGAAATCCCACTGCAAATATTTAAAGATTGCTAAAGGTTAACTCCTCGATTTTGTACAAAAATAAGCCACAAAAGCCAAAATTCGCACATATAATCACCAAAATAGTATTTCCATAATTACAGTAACAATTAAACCTGTTTGAACCTGGTGCCTATATTGTGGACAAATTATAAAGATATACATGACAGAAGCGCCTAAGGCATGAAATACTAGCCAGTATCAGCTTTGAGTAATATTAAGCAATTCACAAAATCACAAAGCAATGGGCTTGAAGAGATTCTTACAAATTAAACAACTATTTGAAATTGGTAAGGAGAGGAGATCAAACATGAAGATTGTGCATACCCATAGCGAAGATCAAGCTTGTGTAAGATTTCGGGCTGTTCACCTTCTAGTGGTTCCGCAGGCTGTGAATAAATAATATCCCTGGGAGAAACTTCCACCTTTGCGTCACCATCATCTTGAGTCTCAGCCCTAAAAGCCCAAACAGTGAACTGACATTGTCATGAGTTAATTCATTCACCACATGATGATGTCATCTAAGTAATTTATTATCAGAAGAATCCTATTGGATCAAACAGTATGTACCAGTATAGTGTGGAAGGCTTGTCTGCTCTCCAATTGATTGAGCGCATACCTTTGCGCACACTATTGAATGCAATGGGAATGTCCTCCGCGAGGGGCAAATCACAAAGTTCCCTGACAAATTTTCCATCAGTTGTCCATACTTCAACCTTTCTAGGGAATCTTCCACATGGTACAATGAAAGAATACGGTCTATGAAGATAACTGGTTAGGATATATTTCTCGTCTGGGGAAGGATCAATTGATGTATATACAGCGGGTCGCCCAATTTCTTTCACAGTTCCATCCAAAGAAGCCAAAACAAGTTGAGAGGTAGAATAATAATCAAATAAATCTTCATCATACTCATCCTTCAATAAGTCCTGAAAGGTTCTAACTTGAACAACATTTTTCTGCTCATTAGACTGAATTTTTGGTCCAGAAGGAACCAAAGGTCTGATTGGTGGGTCTCCTCGTGATGATGGGATGGTGCAAACTAATAAAGAAGAGTTATTCACCCACACAAAATTATCAAAAACGGCATTTAAGTAAACATCAGGTGACTGAAACAATAGTCTAGCTTTCCCTGTTTCCACATCAGCTACCCATACTCTAAGTTTACTGCTGTCACTACCCTCCTCATCGACCCGAACACTGAAAGATAAGAGCCTACCATCAAGAGACCATGTGACAAAGTTAATCTTGGCACCATCTGGAAACCCATACACCTCTGTCTCTGGCCCTAGTGTACCGTCAGGCATTAATTGATGGATACCTATACCAGTGTAGAATGACATCCTGCTCCTAGTATTACATTTCCCATCTATTCGCATGCCAGCCAGTTTCTCCTCTGGTCTAGCTAATTCTTCCAGTGGAGGTAAAGCTCTCCGCTTGAGAAAAAGAATTTTATCTCTCTGTGGTGAAAATGACAATGCAGGAACAGGTGGCGCATCAACAATATCTCTAATCTCTGGCGGAGGAAGTTGATACTTACCTCCCAAAGCTTCTGCATTTATGAATTTACCAATAGTTAGTAAAATCTCCTACACATCCAGGGAAACGACTAAAAGCCTTAAGTAGGCACAAGACAATGGCTAAACTTCAATCTTCGTATACAACTACATGGAGCGATTAAAGTCACATATCTTCCTTTTTCATCTTCATGAGCTCGACAAGTGCAAAAATATAAAGTTTGTACATGAATTCAAGAAACTCGGAGATTGAGATTCAAACTTTAATCATTAAAAGCAATACATTTCGCAATAGAAAACTGGTGATTGATTAATTATTTATGAGCTTTTGCTAAAAGAAACCTCCACTTTCTGGCCAACAAGACACCATCCTCTGTTAAAAATATGGCCAATGCACATTCGTAATACTACAATAGGCTCAATATCAAAGCGTTTGAAAGGAAAAACAGTCAAATTCTTTACTGAACCACGCACGTAATGCCACAATCTATCAAATAACAACAAGAATCTAGAAACATCTAATAACTTAAAGATACAATCTATTAACCAGTCAGTAAAAGACTTAAACGAGCACCTTCGTCGTCGCACAGTTCATTAGTAGAAGAAACGGAATCATTGGAGGCGGCGTCAACATTTTCCGCTAAAATAGAATTCAGAGGCGCCAGATTGGCGAGTCGAGAAGCGGCAGAGGTCATGGTTGACTTCAATCTCGCCGCGTGTCTGGAGGGAGCTTTCCGGTGGCGGGACGGCGTACGAGCGGATGCGAAACGACGGGGTTTGGGTAGTGATGGAGAGAGGGGGAGGAGAGAGAGTCGATGACAAACTTTGTAAAGGCGCAGCATGATGGAGCGTTTGATTAAAACCCCTTTTTCTAAAAGGTAAGATGCTGGTATGGAGTTGCGATTGAATATCCAATCAACATCCGAGAAGCGGCCGCCTAAGGAATCTAGACCTTTGGATCTTTATCCGGTGCGTGCGGGTCCATCGATGTGCTGTTGGGGGTTCACATTGGGCCATTCAAGACCCTGGGTCAACACTAGATAGAAAAAGGAAGATGCTCTCGAAAAAGCCGTCCGATCTGAGGATCGCTTTCGCTTTCCATGAAGATAACGAAAGAATATATTTTGAATACGTTTAAAAACCAATTTGATTTTGTACAACTTTCTATGTGCTTGGCCATTAATTAATGCACTCCTATTGTACTTTGTCTACGAGTAGTCATAATTTGGACCTATATGGACGAGGGACGTCTACACCGTAATTCGTTAGTAAGAAAAAGTGGTAAGCAAACTAAAATATGAAGTTCGGAGATGAGCTAGTCCGTACTGGATTGATGTTCACCGACCGATGTGCGATATCTCCGGTTTTATTCTGTCCCTTCTTCAAACGCTCGCCGTCACGACAAACTACGCGCCATGCATAAAGTCTCATTGAAAAAAATATTTCATTTATATTCAATTTGTGTTAAAGCTTCATTTGATTATTAGTGAATAAAAATCTTACGCAACGGCGGATATTTTTGGAAAACTAGTGTGACGTGGAAGCAGACGATTCGTCATCACCAGATAAGAAACGGTTGTCCATAACTCGATGAGAAGGTGAAGCCCAACTATATGCCGCCTTCATCCTCACAGCTCCAGATTATCACTCCTTCGCCATACCAAATCCACAACGAAAATGGCGACAGTATCGGGTCTCACCATCTATACACCTAGATTCTTAACCAAAGCAGCAAAAGAGGCTCCAAAAGCTAAACCAATGATTAGACTAAACAATCCTTGGGCGAGAACCCACAGATTCGGAAACGGTCGCATGCAACTCCGACAAGTAAGAGCAGCGCCGGAGGGACTGTCGGACAAGGTGGAACAGAGCATCAAGAACGCGGAGGAGGCGTGCGCCGGAGACCCGGCAAGCGGGGATTGCGTGGCGGCGTGGGACGAAGTTGAAGAGCTGAGCGCCGCCGCAAGCCACGAGAGGGACAAGAAGAAAGGGTCTGATCCATTGGAGAACTACTGCAAGGATAATCCGGAGACAGATGAGTGTCGCACTTACGACAACTAGAACCCCTTTTTAAAATGCTTCTCTTTTTGTTCATTATGCAATAGTAATATCGTTTTCGAGTGATGTGGAAAACAATTTGCCATATCTGTAAGTATTAATCAATTGGTGTAGTTTTTGATTGCATGTGTTATCATCTTGTGTTATTTAAGATTACGACTATTTGTCGACTGAATAGGGCTTATGTTATAGTGAATACTTTGGTTAGGAAGGCACCAGCAATAATAACATTGTCAAGTTAGCAATGAATATTATGGCACATCAGTAACCTTCCTTCTTTTCGCCTTAACCAAAATATACTGGCCGTGGGGATAAAAGTTTAATTAATATCATCATCATGTATGATGTACCCTAAGATTGTGGTTAGATGCTTCAGAAATCGAAGGAATGGTGAGGAGACGCAACACGGAGCGTATGTAATACATACGCAATATAGATCTTATTACGTAATTAGGATCATACATGAAAGGATTAAAAATGAAAGAAATACGGAATATCTTATTTTAGTTTTATCTTTGATTCCGATGCCATTTTTGAGCTCCAAACGATTAAAAATCTCCCGGGATTTTTACGAAAAGTGTTTCTTGACATAAAGTTTAGGTCTTTTTACAGTTTTCTCAATACGTAAGCTCTCTTAACGGGTTAGAGAAATCGTATATTTATGATTGATATAAACAAGTATAGGAGACCTTAATTTATATATATAGCTTCCATATCAGACTTTTCCATCACAAGTCTAATATGAACCAAGTCCACACTAAAAGAGATCTATTTTCATCTGGACTTCGACTCATTAATTTAGATCATTTATTGACTCATTTTATTACCCTTATATAGATCAAATTACGTAACTTAACTGGTAATTTATTGAAAACTCAAAATTACAATTAATAGCTATCTACTTTATAGGAAAAAGACAAAATTGTCCCTAGGGGCAAAAATGTCTAACATTCTCCCTCCTAGACAGTTATTAATTGCAGTTTTAATCAAGTTCAAAGTAGTTTAAAAATTCGGTTAAGTCACGCTACTTTATTGGTACCAAATTTATTTAAAAAAAAACATTTGATCCAAAGGTAATGAAAGTCCTACATTTCGTCCTGTAAGGCTTTCGATACCAAAAAATATCAAACACATATATCATTTGTGACACAAGTTCAATATAATCAAAAATATCTAATACCTTACTAATATGAATGAGAAAATGGAGTGTGGCAAACTAGGATGATACCTTTATAATCTAACACGTATCATATTCGTCTGTAAGTCTCGATTTCTCTAACTTTATGTTAAATTACATGTGCTAAACTGCAGCTGAGAAATCATGTTTTCTCTCACCAAATGCTAAACAATATTAGAAAAAACTTGTTTCCTCTCACCAAATGCTAAACAACATTAAAGAAAACCTTTATGTTCTCCAACCAAATGTTAAACTGCATTAGAGAACCTTTATGGGATTAAAACTCATATCCCCCTATGTCATATGAAACTTTATTGATATCCATATAAACTTTATGTGTTTAATGACATAAGCTCAAGGTCAATCTTTATAAATGCCCAATGACCTTTAAAATGCTTAAGATCAACAAATCTTAAGACTTCTACGTGTATTATAGCTATATACAAGAATAGTTATTACTGAGGATAACATATTATGATCATCTTTATTAATAAATAATCATAATGTCATAATACAACAAAATATACAAACATTTAAGGAGCAAAATACAGTGATCCCTAACTACTGCTACCTAAAGACTTCAACACGCTCATACCGGATACATGTCTAACAAACACTAGTGGGAGAAGACCTTTAGTCAGCGGATCAGCTAACATCTCCTCAATCCTGATGTGCTCCACTTCAACGTCAGCCTTCTGGATCAGCTCCTTTATGGTCAAATACTTGACCTCCAAATGCTTAGACCCTGTGATACTCTTATTATTGTTACTGAACAACACTGCAACAAAATTATCACAATATAATCGTATGGGTCTAGCAATCGAATCCACCATAGACAACTCAGAAATCAAGTTTATGAGCTAAATCACCTGTATAGCAGCTCCATAACATGCAACAAACTCTGCATGTATAGTTGAGGAAGTCACCTATGTCTGCTCGATACTCTTCCATGATACTGCATCATCTGCCAACATGAAAATGTATCCTGAAGTAGACTTGCGATCATCCGGACACATAGCAAAATCGAAGTCCATATACAATGTGAGGTTCAAATCGTTGACTTTTCTATATGTCAACGTATAATCCTTGGTACCCTGTAGGTATCTCAACGTTTGATTGCATTCCAATGGTCCACACCTAAGTTAGCTAAATATCGACCTAGCAGTCCAACAGCAAATACAATATCCTGTCCAGTGCACACTTGAGCATACATCAGGCTACTAACAACACTAGAATATGGGACATTTCTCATAGCCTCTCTCTCAACCTCATTCTTTAGACACTGTGCCAAATATAATCTCTCTCCATGAGAGATAGGTGCTACAACAGGTCTACATTTAACCATATTAAACCTTTATAGCACTCGCTCAATATATGCGTTTTGCGAGAGGCTCATCGAGTGTTGAGATCTGTCCTGGTGAATCTGTATAACGAGGACAAAAGATGTTTCACCCAAATCCTTCATGTCAAAATGTTTGGCTAGAAGTTGCTTTACCTCATGCAACATGGTCAAATCATTTGACGCGAGCAAAATATCATTGACATACAATAGTATGAAGATGACCTTGGTCCCCCTGAACTTATAGTATAAGTATCTTTTGACTTGGTTCTCCACAAAACCTCATTAAACTTTAGATACCACTGTTTGGAAGCTTGCTTCAAGCTATATATTGATTTATTCAACTTGTAAACCTTATTAGTTGCATTCTGATCCTGAAATCCTTCAGGTTGGTCCATATAGACCTCCTCATAAAAGTCACTATTCAGGAAAGCAGTCTTAATGTCCATCTGATATAGCTCCATGTCATAATGAGCTACTATTGTCATAATCACTCTAAATGCATCATTCTAGGACATAGGAGAGAAGTTAACATTGAAGTCAACTCCTTCTTTCTAAGTGAATCCCCTGACAACTAGACGCCCCTTAAACTACTCAACTTGTCCCTCTATGTCCTTCTTGGTCTTAAATAGCCATTTGCAACTAACAGGCCTGTAATGTTGAGATAAATCAACAAGCTTTCATACCTTATTATACCTCATAGATTGCATCTCATCCTTCATTGTTTCCTACCACATATCAGCATGGGGTCTAGAAACGACTTCTATAAAAGTAGTCAAATCCACAACATGTCCAATGTCAGTCTTGCTCACCCAAATAAATTATGTAATATGATAAGATAGTCGATCGCCTCTCTCTGGTAGATCTTCATAGCTACAAAAACTCTTGTACCTTAAAAACCTCTTCTTGAATAAGTATAGGTTCTTATGCCTACATAAGCATGGTACTTGGGCTTTTATCCACCGGAGCTAACTGTATGAGAGGTAGATACGAAATGATCGTAGTATCCGTTCTGCTATCTCCTGGAGGATGCAAGGACCCTCCCTTATTATAGACATTGTATTCCAGAAACTTTGCCGTCTATGATTCCACTATTCTGGCCCCTCCCTCTCTACAGTAAAATCTATAGCCCTTAGAGTGGTCGGGATAACCTACCAAATAGCAACGAGTGGAAAGAGATTACAATTTGCTCTCATAAGGATATACAACCTTACCTCAGCAGGGCAGTCCCACACACGAATGTGTGCAAGGCTTGACTTCCTTCCAACTCAAAATTCAAGGTGTCTTTGATATTGACTTGCTTGGGACTCTATTCAAGATATATAATGTCGTCTTAATGGCTTCACTCCAAAGGTATTCGGGTAGGTTAGTCCTACTCTACATTGATCTCATCATGTCTTTTACGGTACGATTGCGCCTTTCGGCCACATCATTTTACTCAGGACTACCTAACATAGTGAACTGAGTCACTATTCCAAATGATACTAAATACGTGGCCAACGGACCTTTTTCTTGTCTTGCAACCCTCCTCTATCAAATCTGACTATCTTTATTGATTTTTCCAATTGGTTCTCAACTTCAACCTTAAAGGTCTTGAATTTATCAAGAACTTCAAACTTCTCTTCAAGCAAGAACACATAAACATAACGGGAATAATCATCTATAAATGTCAGGAAATATCTTGCATTGTATAACGTGATCGTATATGGACCACTAACATTTGTATGTATGAGATCCAATAAACTTGAAGCACGAGTTGACACCTTCTTCCTTATGTTGTTCAACTTACCCCTACAACAATCGACACGTTTCCAAATCACTGAAGTCCAGAGTTAGGAGAATTTCATCCTTTATCAATCTCTCAACCCTCTTCCTGAAAATGTGGCCAAGACGTTTATGCCACAACATGTACAATGCGTCCTTTATGAAGGTTCTCTTTCGAATAACAGGTTCGACAATATAAGAAGAGGTATATATTTCATTAGGAGTAAGACACATACTATATAATCCGTAGGATAAGAAGGCAGTTCTAATATGTCTTGTATTGATAGAAATTTTTACAACTGCATTATCAAATACAAATGATAACCTTCCTTATCCAAAACTGATACATAGATTAAGTTCCGTCCAAAAGATAGTATATAAAATGTTTCTTGAAAATATAATATAAACCGCATATCGAGGTTTAATCCTACATCTACTACATACAAAATGTCCACCTCCTCATTGTTGCTGACCATCAGCTTCTCTTCCCCTCTAGTCGGCCTTCTCCTGGATATGAACCTCTGCATCATGGAAGCAACATTGTTAGAAGCTCCACTATCTAGCCACCAAGAATTTGATGTGGTTAAAGCTATATTGGATTCATGAATCATGAAGGCCAAGGAGTTACCTGACAGTTCCTATTTAACCTTCCATAGCTTGTACTTCGGGTGATCACACTTTCTGTGTCCCTTCTTCTTACAAAAGAAGCATCTCATACTCTTAAGGTCATGTAGGCCCTTTACAATGCTGGATTATCCACTCTGAATCTAAGGAAAGGGTTTGAGTTTCTTCCCCTTACCTTTAAGTTGTTGGGGTTTAGCCTTCCCCTTCCCCTTCGCAGCTTCAAACATGGCTGTATGAGGAGATCTTTTGATATTTTCCTCTACTGCAGCACACCGAGAAATCAAGGCATTGATGTCTCAGGTCTCATCCTGTGAGATATAGGAGGTGGCCAACATCTCAAACTCTTGAGGAAGAGTGTTTAGTGCCTGATGCACTATAAGCGAGTCAGTGATTGTTATATCTAGTGCCTTCAGCCTGCTCTAAAGGTGCACCATCTAAATGATATATTCTCGAATGCCTCCCTCTCCAGTGTACCTCATGGATAATAGTTCCTTGATCAAGGCGCTCTGCTTAGCATGAGAAGACACTTTGTACCTCTAGAATATGTTGTCCATGAACTCCCTCGCTATGGTCGTGTCTGGCAATCCACTCAACAGATGACCGGGTATCGACGTCTTAATAGTCAAATAGCACATCCTATTTGACCTTTCCCAGGTCACCATCGCTGCTTTGTCAACTTTTGAGCTGACATCTGTAAGTGGGGGATGCCTTTCTATGTGCACGGCCATGTTAACGTCTGCGTCAAACTCCACATCCTTCTTGTACTTCTTGAAGTTGAAACCATTTAAGGTTTCAATGGTGACAACATTATTGTTGACTAAAAAGGTGACTGAAAAATAAAAAAGCCAATGTAAAGATCAGTATAAATGTAGGACAACAATGATACTTTAAAGCATTAAAAAGGTATCTATACCGATAATCCGATCACAGATAGTGTGAAACACCTTTGGTCTAAATACGTAATATATGCAATTAGACACTTGTACAAAAGCGAACAAAGTACAAATCATCAACTCTCATGACGCTATTAACTTTGGGTGAATAGATCATTTAAGCAACGACTTTCCTCTATCTAATGCCTTTATAAACATCTCAAAACCCTATGTAAGGCCAACACCTTTGGGCAAAATAACTAAACATAAGGCTAGAGACATCCCCCAACATGTAAGTAGAACAATCCAAAATACTAACTTGAAAGGCTACTTTGGTAACTACAATCTTATCAGTACCCCGAAAAATCTACAAACGTAAGGGATACATCTTTATGTTATCCTCACATTCTATATAAGCATAACGTATGTGAAAATTAATTATAAATGCAACAATCAAATTCACAGTCAAATAATCACATACAAAAATTGAAAACATCATCTTTAAATTTTATTTGAGACTTTTATTTAAAAATTCTCAATGAGAGTGTCTATTGTACTTTTTCGAATACCGAACTTACTACACGAGACATAAAACTTTAAGTGTCTCCCTTATGTGCAGTTCGGAGTATAAAAATGCACTCAAATTTGGCTTTAAAAAAGCTTTAAAAACTTTTTCATAAACTAATTACCAATGTAATAAATCTAGAAAAATTAGAAAATCATTTTAAAAAATTTCCCAACCTGAAAACTGACCCAAAAATACTCGGGATAGCTTATGGGAATTTCTGAAAATTTTCTTTTTTTGTACTATAGTCTGTACGGCTGACGTGGCAGCACACATCAACTGCGCGTGGTCAGGGATGCGTCTGATGCTTGTGCGGCACGCGCCCCACGAGCATACGCCCGTCTACTGCACGCGCAGCCACATGTCCACAATTTGATGGTCTACGTGTCCGGACGGATGGGGCGCTTGCAACATAGGCGCCTGTCGTCCCACGCTCGTGGTTGAGTGGGTTGCGGGTCGCATGTGTGACACACGTCCATCGTTAGCTGGAGTGAAGTGTTAGAGCGCAGTTGGCGCTGCTATCCAGGGCTATTGTAGCGGCGTTGGGCGCGTGCAATGCAGACAATCGACAGTTCTTCTCCCACAGCCACTGGAGGTGATTTTCAGCATCCCGTAATGTCATTTTTTACTCCATTCGGTCTGTTTTTGATCCGTTTTTCATTGCTAGCCTTATGTATACCACTTTTACGTAAAACCGAAAAACGAATCAAAAACTGAAGAAAATCATATGAGATGAAAAACTGAAAAACCTTTGTTTCCGGCAACCCGATCACGTAACCGCTCTGATACCACGTATAATACGTAATATAAATCTTATTACGTACCCAGGATCATATATGAAAGGGTTAAAAAAATGCGGAATACCTGATTTTGGTTCTATCTTTGATTCCGATGTCGTTTCCGAGCTCCGAATGATCACAAATCTGTTGGGATTTTTACGAAAAGTGTTTCCAGACACGAGATTTAGGTCTTTCTATAGTTTTTTAAATACGTAAGCTCTCTTAATAGTTCATAGAAATCGTATGCTTACGATTGATATGAGTAACTGTAGGAGACCTTAACCTATATATATAACTTCTATATCGAGCTTCTCTACGATAAGTCTAATATAAATCATAGGGATTTATTTTTTACCCAAACTTCGACCCATTAATTTAGATCACTCATTGAGTCATTTTATTATCTTTATTTAAATCAAATTATATAATTTAATCAATAATTTATTAAAAAATTAAAATTATAATTAATAGCTGTCAACTTTATTGAAAAAAGACGAAATTGTCTCTTGGGACAAAAATGTCTACCAGCGTAAACACGAGGTCTCCGGACATGGATGTCTGCTTTGACTGTTGGGAGGTCTTGCGTTTGGCCCAGGGAGACAAAGAAAGATTGTTAGTTCCGCGCTTCGTTTTCCATAAAATCATACCCAGTTAATCTTTCTAGTTTAATGTCATTAACTCCCTGACACGTTATCCAAAGGCTTTGTAAACAAACTTCTGATCTACACCACCTATCGCCTTAATTCCTGTAATTTATGAAATTTACTATGGCTTACTGTGGTTCCGACAAAAGATGGTGGAATTACAGAGGACGTCGTAAGATGTTTGTGATTTTAAATATCTTGATGTCCATTTTTCTGCAGAGATATACACCACAAGTTTCCTTACAGAATTATTCAACGAGATAAGAACCAAAGTGACAGTAAAGCGTTGGCTGGCAAAGGCAACAGCGCAAAAGTAGATAGATATAAACCAGTCAAAGATATAACGCTGCAGTCAGTCCAAATTGAAAGTGGGCGTTGCTTTAATCTAAAAAAAAAAATTGTTGGAACTGAGCCCCCACTTCCAGTACCTTCGGGATTGGTTGAGGATGTAAATCGCGAAATGTACCTCAACTGACCAGAGACTTGAGCTTACCCATTGATCTCACCGTATAAAGAGCCCAAATCTTAAAAGTTACCCCCAAAATTCGAAACCCCACCTTGCCAGCATGGCAGGCACTACACCTCTCAATACTAGGGCATTGTATTCCGGTTCCAATCGCCGTCGCCAGAAATATCTAATCTTCCCATCATATTCTCCGGCTACACAGAAATACGTAAAATACCTAGAACGATGAGATAATTCACAAAACATCTCATTAAATTAATAGGATAGAACTAATTAGAATCCCCGATTTATAGCCTTATCTAGCGATGTCTAATTGTGGGACACGTTAGTGTATGATCACAAAAGTCCTGATCCAACAAGAATGCTAATTCCAGCTAGAACGCTCAATTCACCTCATAGATATAATTCACGAAGATGCGCACAATATAATTGCTTAGAATTTGAACAACAACGAGAACACAGCACAATATAACATGCTGACATCGCAATACATAGTAACGCATAGATGTCGCTCCATAAACGAATCCACACCGTGACCTTGCTGCAAACAGAACCATAACAGAACAATAACAATGAACGATTGACGACAAAAAGACTCTAGACGAATAACTTAATCCACTAGACGAACTGAAACAGATGGAATGATGCCATTTGCTTACAGCAACAAATCAGCTGAAGCCATGATGGGCTGACCCGGAAAAGGAAGCTGCCACGGTTTGAGTAAAGGGTCTGGAATCTCGGGAATGTCCAAACTGTAGCCGTTGACCTCCTCACATAGATGGAGCACCGAGTTCAAAGACGCAAGTCTGTCGGTTAATTCCATAGCTTGAGCTCTCAAGACGTTGTTGTCAGACTCCACCTGGACGTAATACTGAGAGCGTGTGTTAATGATTTCCTCCAAGTGATTGTTCTCGCTCTTCAATTGATCGGCTTCCTTCATAAAGTCCTCCATCAGTTTCTGTTTCCTGGCTCTGGACCGCCTCGCCGATTCGCGATTTGAGATCATCCTCTTCCTCTTCCTCTCATCAATGTTCGCGTATCGAGGGTCCGAGTCGGAGCCGGAGCTAGTTGTCTGTTTCTGCACTGCAGACATGCTTTTGAGCCTTGTTCTCAGCTACCAGGAGGATCGGTTAAATCCAAAATATTTTGAGAAAATAAAAATGTAGGTATCGGGCCTAAGTAGAGTTATAGTTGCGGGTTTAGGGATCAAAATTACAGATTTCAGTTAGACAGATAGAAGATTTGGTTCATGAAAAGAAATAGAACCAGTAGAGAAACACAACAGAGAAGGAGTGGAGTATTCGGATCCGACGCATGAGGATGGAATAAGTCATAGAAATTCTTAAAACATTGGAGCCTTTTTCAGTCACAAGAAAACCCCCGTCGTAAGCCCCCAAATCGAAGGTGACAATAGTCTAAACCAAAAAACTTGAGCCAAAAACCCTAGATCTGGATTCAAGACGAAGCAACCAGATATCCTATCAAAGCGAGAGAGAACATAAATAAAAAGGAAAATATATGATTGAAAAGCACAGAGTGAAAGAAAAGAAGGGAAGACTTAGCTGAAGCAGAAAGACGAGATCCAGAAGGAAGAAGGATTACAACATAGTAGGACGGGGGCTTTTATGGAGGAAATAGGTGTACGGGCTTTCATATTAAATTTGAAAAAGAAAATGGAAATGGTGGCATTGGTGTAATTGCTAGCGTGTGAAGTGACGCCAGCTGTTCTTTTAAGGCACTCCAACAACTCCTTTTGAAATCTATTACGCAACCAAAGAATATGCTCTAAGGGATTCCTTTACTCGCCAAATATTGGGAGTGCTGGGTACATGGAAGAGCCAATGTTATATCAAACTCGAGTGGTGGTTTCTACAGTTTGGTGGAGATTGGGGAGAGCCGGTAGGAACTCAAGACAACATATCACTATCAGTATACCATCGATTAGATCAGACAGAAAGGTTAGTCAGAGATTTAAAGGACATTTTGGTAAAAGAGCTGTAGGAGAATTCACAGATGAATATATTGGGGATTCATTGAAATCAGTTAAACATGCTATGTTTGTTAAGAGAGGGGCATTTATAAAGGAGTTATCCAACAATAGAGAGGAGTTTGGGGGTGAGAGCAAAGGAAATAATACTTGGTCGGAGTGGTGCTTTTGGTTTAGGTAAAGGTTCAAGTTTAGTTGGTATTAGAGGTGATGTTAGAGGATCTGGACATGGACTAGGAGCGATTACAGGTACTAGTGGGACATTTTCAATAGAGGGTCAAACTTAGACAACAAGATACCATATGATAAGGGAGGAGGCATCAACAACAAATGATGTTATTTTGGTTACAATTTTATTATTTGATATTGGCGCTTATGTGTCAGTAGAACTAAGATCTACACATTTCTACATCTCTTTGGAGTCTATCTGTAGAGTTTTAGGGAAGGTTAATACATTAAGATATGAACTAAGAGTGTGGTTACTAGTAAGAGATTTTGTGGTAGTGAATAGTGTGAGGAAGGGGATGCTAGTGAGGATTGGTAGAGTAAAGCTACCAATTGACTTGATAGTGATGTATTTGAGGGAGTTTGATGTGATTATCAGGATGGATTGGTTGGCATAATATCAAGCTATAGTGGATTGTTATGCAAAGGAGGTGATGCTAAAGACTTCAAGTATACTAAAGGTGATATTTATATGGGATTGCAAAGTAGTTCCAGTATATGTGACCTCGGTCATGATTGTTAGGCGACTGATATTAGATGAATGTGAGCAATAAGTAGCTTATATTACATGTATGAGGGAGGTAAGCCCTGGGATAGAGGATATTCTTGTAGTGAGGGAATTTTCGGAGGTATTTTTAAATGATTTATTAGGTTATCGCCTCAACCATAAATAGATTTTACCATTAAAACTATGTCTGAAGTTGTACCAATTTCTATTGCACCTTACATAATGACTATTATTGAGTTACAAGAGCTAAAAATGTAGCTTGGTGAGTTGTTGGAAAAAGACTTTATTAGACTGAGTACATCACCTCTGGGAGCCCCCAATATTGTTTGTGAAGAAAAATGATGATCATATGAGACTTTACATTGATTATCAACAATTAAATAGGGTGATAATAAAGAATAAATATCCATTACTGAGGATAAATGATCTTTTGGATCAGTTGAGGGGAGTTATCATATTTTCCAAGATTGACTTAAGATCGAGATATTGACAATTGAGGATAGTTGAGTCAATTATTCCAAAAATATCTTTTCTTACTCAGTATGGTCACTATAAATTCCTAGTGATTCATTTCAGGTTGACTATTGCAACGATTACATTTATGACATTAATGAACATGACTTTTCAGGAGCATCAGGATTGGTTTGTGATAGTGTTCATTAATGATGTATTGGTATATTCGGGGAGTAAAGAAGAGCATAAGCAATATTTAAGGATTGTGTTACAGATTCTAAAGGAGAGATTGTTGTTTGCCAAGTTAAGTAAGTGCTAGTTCTAGATCAGGCATATGGTGTCCCGAGAAGGAGTAATGTAACACCCCAACTCCCGACTAGACCCGAACCCGACATCGACGGTGATATCCGAATCCGTGCCCCGCGAGGGT
>JAOTAY010000004.1:5992342-6023090 GCA_025629805.1 Erythroxylum baracoense
ATGCATAAATAATTTTTATTACAAAATAAAATATAGTTAAAATTAAAAGTGCTTTTTATTTTTATGTTGCCAAACAGCCTATTGTATGAAGCTCTTTAAAAAAAGTTCTTTTTTAAATGACAGCTAAACAGTCAACTAGATTCTTAGAAAATCTCTTCTAAAAAAAGCTCTACTAACAAAAATTCTACTGATAAAAGCTCTGCTGATATAAGCTCATCCAAACAGGTAATAAGTATTAGGATTCCTATGGCCTCATGTTTTTGCATTTGAAAAGTGCATGTTCTAATATTTGTCAGGTGGATAGCTTGAAGGTCAAACTATTTGAAAAGTTGGAACAAGCTCTCGAGGATCAGCAACTGAAGACTGAGGAAATTCCCATTGTTGTGAGACAGTCTAATGATCACTCTGTTTCTGGAAATAATCCTGAGCCAACTCTTGCTACTACACATGATGTAAGTTGCCAATCAATTGTCTCAAATTTAGTGTATTCAAAGTCCCCCAATGGTATAATACTATTAAGGTTGATAAAATTGCCATTGTAGTTTTTCTTTTTACTTAGGTTTCTTATTGGCATGGACCTTTTTTTGTTTAGTTCTCACTTAATTATTAAGTTTAGTGTATGCACATTTGATACTTTTATAGACTATGTGCTTGCATTTAGAAGCCATTAGTGCTCTTTTTTCTTTTATTTCTTGATTGTGCTTAATTAACTTTCAAGTTGTCTATAATATGGGTTTAGGCTTCCGTACGTGAATTTGTGGAGGCTGTTCGAGCTTATCGAGTAATATTTCCTGACTCAGAAAAGCAACTAATTAAACTGTCTCAGGACTTAATTACCAAGTAAGAAAAAATTCTTCATCTTCTATTCTGATTTTGTTCTTTTATGATATCTTATTTTATTGTAGAGTTTTTGATGAATAATTTGAAAATAGATGCTAACTCATGGTAAATGATTTGGATTTGTTTTAACCTTAGGTACTTTAAGATCTTCGAGGATGACATAAAGAAAGGGATTTCTGCTGCAAAATTTTTGGTTATTCTTCGTAAGGACAAATTCAATCTTTTGACATATATTCCTTGTTATTTGAATGCATTTTCTCTTACTTAGTTATGTGGCTGCATTCTGTCTAGATTTAATGTCTTCTTCGTGTTCAAAAAGATCTTTTTCAATCTCGACTCTCTTTTATACATTTCACTTGTCTGCATGTGCTTGAAGCATCTTCGTGCATTAATATGTCCAGATTTTCCATCCTTTCTCTCCACAGCAACTTGAGTTTCTTATTAAGATTTTTTTCTTCTGAAGAGGACTGAAGGGTCAATCATAGATTGTAGCAATGCACTTGAAGCTTGACAACGGTAGATTGTCAAGTCTGTTTTCTACATTTCATATGTCTGCTTGTGCTTGAAGCATCTTTGTGCTTTAATATGTCCAGATTCTCTATCCTTTATCTCCTCAGCACTTGGAGTTTCTTATTTCTTTCTTTTTCTTCTTAAGAGGACTGAAGGGTAAATGGTAGATATAGCAATGCACTTTCAACTCTAGCTGTCTCTGTTATGCCACCTTTGATTTTCTTCAATTTTAAAATTCTTTGTTTTGCTTTTCTTTGGATTTGGTTTCTTTAATCTCTTTGGATATAACTTGTTTATCAATTGATTAAATGGCAAAATGCTAGTTTTTTTTTTCCTTTTCTTTTGTTTGTTATCTGGCCTGAAATTCCTTGCCAAATGTAGGAGCCATATGGAGAGATGTGCTGATGATGGATGAAGTCTTGTTTGAGGCTTTTCTCCCTGATCATTCTTTGGAGGTCATCCTCACATTTCCTTTCAGCTCAACCTGCATTTCTGTCTAAAATATCTTGGGATTCGTTGCCATGTTGAAGAATGTAAACTAATTAATCCTAATGGTCTCAGGCTGCCCAGGTTGCTGTCAAACAGTATGTTGTGAGCAAGTTTTCTGGCCTTCGGCATAATATATCAGGTCACTTTTATGGTTTTATCATATACCTCTTTAGTTTATAGATCAGGGAGAACAAATATTTTATCAGGTTTCTGTTTCGTTCATTTGTATTAATGACCGCTAGCGTGAGCCCTGACTGTTGAGCTACCTCTAGCTCATATAAATTTGTGGAAGCTGATGGTTTGAATGACCAATGGCTTTGCATGGGGAAGGGGTGCGAGCACTGGTTACACTACTTCCTGTCTCCATGCAGATGGTGCTCTCTCTGCAAGACTGGAAATTTTGTATTGCCAAAGACTTGTAAAAATATCAATCAATATATTATAATTTTCTGAATTAAATTCTGTTTGAACCTGCAGATGCAATCACCAACAATCATGTTAAACACACTGAAGGAGCAGAAGAGCATCCGTTGAAGGTCGCTCTGGAGGCAGGCAAAACCACAGTTCTCAAGGGAAGCATGGATGTCTTACTGGTAATACCACCCAAGCTTACTGTTATTGCTTGTGCTTGCATAAAAAGAAACTATCATTTTGATTATGTATTAAAGTTTGCAAAATATGAATCATTACTAGTGAATTTCTAAGCTGTGCAAACTATTGCGTTACAATACATGATCAGATCTGTATTAAAATATGTGATCTTTTTATGCTGGTAAATGCAGCATTCTTGCTTTTCACTGTTCAGTCATTTGGGTGATCTGTACTATTTTCTTTTCTAGCTTCTAATTTTCTCTTCCTCTGTATATTTTCTTTATTTTATGAAACTACATCTATTTCTGACACGTCATAAATACCACACACTTGCATCTTTAACTATTGCATGATCTATTATTTTCAGGATTTCCGCCAGCTTATTGATGATGACTTGGAGCTAGTAGTTAAACTGAGAGACTTGATTATTGACTTCATACAAGAAGGATTTCAAGATTTCTTCCGGGAACTGGATAATGACTTCCTCTTACTTTCAGGAAGAATTAAGTTAGGGAAGCAAGAGCAAGGCTTGACTGAGGGACAGCAGGTTGACAAAGCGGTTACTGGTCTTGTCCTAATATTGTCTCAACTTTGTGTCTTTGCTGAGCAAACTGCCATACCTAGAATTACTGAGGTGAGAACCAATTTATTCTGTTTCTTTTGTTAATTTTGAAGCAAACTGCCATACCTAGAATTACTGAGGGGAGAATCAATTTATTCTATTTCTTTTGTTAAATTTGAGGACTCCTCATATCCAATGGGCTTGTATCAATGTTAACACTGTTGCTACTGTGTTTTCAGGAAATGGCTTCTTCTTTCCCTGGTGGAGGTGTTCGAGGCTATGAAAATGGACCAGCATTTGTGCCTGGTGAAATTTGTAGAATCTTTCGATCAGCTGGCGAAAAGTTTCTTCACCATGTATGAGCTAAATCTCTCCATATACTGTGTTTGTGCTGGAGCCTACTCTGTTTGTAATATTTAAAGCATTTTTGAATCTTCAGTCTGTCCTTTTCCTGCATGGTTCTGGACATGTCACATTGTTGGTGCAATTCCTCATCCAATGTGGGCATGGTGGTTCAATTATTAACTTTCTATCTTTCACGTATCTGTATCTGAAACTCAGCCCCAGAGCCTAACATATATTTATTCTTTATTCAGTACATAAATATGAGAACTCAGAGAATATCAGTTCTCCTGCGAAAAAGGTTTACAACTCCAAATTGGGTCAAGGTGAGTACCATATATTCAGCATGTTCCATTAACTTGAGGAAAAAAATAGTTGCTTGATGTTGATCTTCTCTAATATTTGTGACTTCAAAACAGCACAAGGAGCCAAGAGAAGTTCATATGTTTGTCGATTTGTTTTTCCAAGAGGTTTGTGCTCATATATATAATCTCCTCCTCAGTTGCTGTCCCTGGTCTCTTGAGTATTTAAGAAAATTTTCTAGCATGCTAATTTATCCAGTTAAGAGTTTTCTTCAAAATGTCATTGTGAGAACTTCTAGCTTTGGTATGGAGTGGTAATCCTAAATATAAAATGAGGATACTTACTATGATTGTGATTATAACCAGCTGGAGGCAGTTAGAGCTGAGGTAAGGCAGATTTTACCTCAGGGAGTTCCTCGTAAGCATCGTCGCACTGAAAGCAATGGTAGCACTGCATCCTCCCGCAGCAACCCATTACGAGATGATAAATTAAGTCGGTCAAATACCCAGAAAGCGAGGAGTCAGCTTTTGGAAACTCACCTTGCAAAATTGTTCAAGCAAAAAGTTGAAATATTTACAAAAACTGAATATACACAGGTGTGCATCATGATTACTTGGATTTGTAGCAAGAAGAGAAGCTGGATTTGATATGATTTCAAATGAGTCTGCTTGTAATTTTACAGGATTCTGTTATAAATACTATAGTGAAACTTTGCCTGAAAAGTTTGCAAGAATTGGTTCGACTCCAAACTTTCAACCGCAGTGGATTTCAACAAATTCAGTTGGATATTCAATTCCTACGGGGTCTTCTTAAAGAGAATGTTGAGGATGAAGCAGCCGTCGACTTTTTGCTTGATGAGGTAACAAAGAATAGCTTCATTGGATTTAATCAGTCCATCCGGAGTGTAGATAGTTTGCTTCAGTAGTAATTCCTTATTAATATGCAAAATTATTTCAAAACGGCCTCGCACTTCCATTTTTCAAGCATACTCAATATCCCACTCTTAAGACTCATTTTGGTCTTAGCTTTGAAACTTCTGTGAGAACTGATGAGTGCTGGATTTTGGTGGAGCAGGTTATTGTTGGTGCTGCAGAACGTTGTCTTGACCCTAATCCTTTGGAGCCTCCGATCCTGGATAGACTGATACAAGCAAAATTGGCAAAAACAAGGGAACTGAATCCACGAGGAGGTTCAAACCAATAATAGAAGAGCTCATAATTGTTTCTCAACACGAATCACCAACCAACACCAAGTATTATCCTGGTATCATTGATTTTAAGATTGGGTCAAACTAGAGTTGGTTGACCAATTTGCAAGGCTTTGAAACCTTTTTAAGACCACCTCTTTCCAGTCTGCATTTTGATTTGACAAAGGCCTTGTGTCTTCTTAATGCTCACCTGCATTCTAAAGTTTACTCTTGAACTCGTTGGTGGGCGTGATCTGATTTTTTGTTTTCCCCCATAAATTTTGACGTACTATCTTGTCCTGGAAAAGGTAGAAGCTTTGTAATTGTATAATCTTCGACCTCAAGTCACTTAAACATTTTCTTGGAACTGGGTACTTGTACAGATTACAAATGCGTAAGGACATATTATAAGAGTCATTCCTTCTGTCCAATTTTCAAGTTTTTTCGGTTTCTTTGTTCACGCATGCATAAACCTACATAGAGAAGGAATTTAATATGCAGGATAAACCCATAAGAATGGTAAGGTAGAATATGCAATCCTGCATTCAAATTGTGGCATTTCTCCATTTCTCTTTCTAATCGTTGCTCAACTAGTGTTTGGTACTGCTACCCTGATGCCTGGATTTGAGGAAACAAAATGGATCCTTATTGTGTGGATAAAAAACAAAGGGCTTAACAGAAAAAGGGCATGGCAATGATCTTGGTCAGTTGGATCCCACGTTCGATTACCAAAAAAAGTACAGGTTAAATCTGATTCGAGTCCAATTGGGACAGGAAAAATCGGGTCTGAACTCCAACCTGTAAGATTTGACTTACCCATATGCCTAAATAAACATCCGAAACTTGTTTACTGGACTGAATTTGAGTTTTTTCAGTCTAAATCTGATATAAATCCGGCTTGAACACAATCAACTAGCACAAGCAAACCTGAATTGTTTGCTTCTTATTAATACTATATTTACAATGCTACACATGGTGCACTGTAAGAGCAGATGACATGTCCTCTCGCACTTTCTGTTACCACTATTGGGCCAAAACTAATTTCCCCAATTGTGGGGCTTGTGACCCAAAAATTTATTTTCATTCTCATTACTAGTTTGACCAACAAAATAGGAAAACTCTTGTTTTTATGTTGAAATGGGCAGCCACACATTAAAGAGAGGAAGAGAGAATTATTGTTTTGGTAGTTTTGAGCTTTGAGAGAGAAAAAAGAATTGTACCACCTTTGAAACCTTGATCTGAGGGTCAAACGGAGTCCGATGGAGATGAAATTTTAGCTACAAGCTTCTCTCAATGCACTCTACATATCTACTAGTTTAGATTTTTAGATTGATCATTTTTTCTAATGAGATCCTTCCAACCCATTTAGACTTTAAAGTGTGTATTTGGAAGATGTATTGTTGATCATATGATATATATCCACTTATTGGTGATAACTGTGTGTACCAATTATTGATATAGTGGTGTTTTTGACTGGACTAGGTCCCGTGGTTTTTTCCAGTTGAGTTTCCAAGTTAAAAATATTGGTGTCTCTATGTTGTGATTTTTATCAGCCTTATTATTGCTATTATTGTGATATTTTGCTTGGTTGACTATTTTGAGATATCTCATTTTATTGATAGTAGGGAAAGATGAATTAGTCCTAGTATATTATTGATAGGGTTGTTTTATTGCTTCCGTTGTGAGACCATGGTTGAATATTTGTACTGATAAAATGGAAGAGTTAACATTGAGTTTGATGATTGAATTGACTGCATCTAATTGTTTTATTTGAAAGCCTAGAATGGAAGATTTACTGTACTGTAAAAATTTGTTTGATCCTGTTCTAGGAGATAATGCTAGCCCAAGTGATATGATTGATAAAAATTAGAATGACATGCATACAAGTTGATGTACTTTGAAAAAAAATGGAAAATATATATGAAAGGAAGACTGGCAGGAATAAAGCTACTTTGCTAAACCATATTACTCGGTTGAGGTACAAAGATGGTGTTGGCATGAGTGAGCACTTAAGCACCTTCCAGGGTCTATTAAATCAGGCAGTCAAGCGGAAGCTAAATTTAGATGATGAGGTGCAGGCTCTGTTGCTGTTCAGCTCGCTTCCTGATAGTTGGGAAACATTGGTGGTGTCTATTAGCAATTTTACGCCAAATGGCGTTTTAACTTTGGAACAGTTTTTTGATGCGTTGATGAATAAAGAAGTTAGGAGAAAAGAACAGAACATTGAGTCTGAGTCACAGGCTTTAATGAGAGGAAAAAAAAGGCCAAAACAGAAGAAGCAAGAGTAGAGAGCCCCACAATAGAAATGATAAATCTAGAGGAAGATCCAAGTCAAAGAAAAATATCCAATGCTTTCATTGTCAAAAGTTTGGGCATTACAATAATTAATGTACATTGCTCAAGAGAGAACAGTCAGGGGAAAAAGGTAAAGGCAAGAAAGAGGAACAGAGTGATGAAAAGGATACTACAGCAGTAGTGACTACCGGGGATGACTTGTTTGTGTATTGTGATAATGGTTCAGTTAGGTAGTGAGTTATGATTGTGATTAGATCATTAACTCAGTTGCATCATATCATATAACCCCTCATAGATAGTATTTCTCATCTTACATTGCCTGAAGCTTTGGCCATGTAAGGATGTGAAATGATTCCTTATGCAATATTATTGGTATGGGAGATGTATTCTTGGATACAAACACTGGTTATACTCTTGTCTTGAAAAATGTGAGGCATATTCCTTAGATGCGTCTCAAACTTATCTCCACTAGGAAGCTTGATGATGAATGTTATAACAACACTAAAGGTGATGGTAAATGGAAAATCACACAGGGGAGTTTCATTGTTGCTAGAGGAAAGAGGTATAAAACTTTATATTTGATGTATGTAAAGTTTCAAGAATGGAGATGTGAATGTAGCCCAAGATTCCTCCATTGATCTTTGGCATAGAAGGCTTGGACATATGAGTGCTAAGTGGCTCCAAGTACCTGCTCAAAAGAAATTTCTCCTTGAAGTCAAAGGTAATGCTTTAAAACCTTGTATTGATTGCATTTATGGAAAACAACTTAGGGTTGCATTTCAAAATTTTTCTCCATCTAAAAAGTCCAGTCACTTAGAGTTAGTGCATACCGATGTATGTTATATGAAAGATAGATCTCTTGGTGGTGCCTTGTATTTTGTTATATTTATTAATGACTTTGCTAGAAAATTTTGGTGTTTTGCGTTGAAATATAAAGACTAAGTTTTTGAGATGTTTAAAGATTTTCACCGCAAAGTTTAAAGAGAGACTGGAAAATAGTTGAAGTGTGTTTAAGCAGATAATGGTGGTGAATACAAGGGACCATTTGAGGAATATTGAAAGTCTCATGGTATTAGACTTGAGAAGAGTGTTCCAAATACTTCTTAGCAGAATGGTATAACAGAAAGAATAAATAGATCAATTACTGAAAGGGTTATATGTATGCTATCTAATGCCAAGCTACCTAAATCTTTTTGGGGTGAAGCTATACAGATAGCTATTGATGTGATCAACCTATGTCCCTCAGTTCCATTGGATGGTGATAGTTCACAGAGAGTTTGGATAAGGAAAGATGTTTCTTTTAAACATTTGAGAGTCTTTGGTTACAAGGCATTTGTTCATATTCCTAAAGATGAGAGATCAAAAATTGATAGAAAATCCAAGCAGAGCATTTTCTTGGGATAGGGACATGAAGAATTTGGGTACAAATTATGGGATCCTGTAGAGAAGTTGGTCAGAAGTGGAGATGCTATCTTCTTTGTAGATTAAACCATTAAAGATTTGGGGAAAAGTGAAAAACCAAAACCTTCAATTGAAATCCCTGCTAACTTAAATCCAGTCCCTCCATTACTAGTTGATACTCATGATGAGGGAGTCGAAATAGAGCAGGATGATGTGGTTGATGATATTACTACTCTTGAGGCAGAGTCACCATCAACTCCATCAGCTTCTATTAAGTCGAGGAGGTCCACCAGAGATAGGAGAGCTTCCACTAAGTAAAATCCAAATGAGATTATTATGTTGACAGATGGTGGAGAACCAGAGTCTTATGATAAGGCTCTTGATTATGGGAAGAAAGATGAGTGGTTAGCATCCATACAAGATGAGATCAAATCCTTGCATAAAAATCACACTTATGATATAGTGAATTTGTCAAATAGCAAGAGGACACTCAAGAACAAGTGGGCATATAGACTGAAGATGCATGAAAACAACTCACATTTGAGGTACAAGGCCAGATTGGTTGTGAAGGGTTTCAATCAATGGAAGGTGTAGACTTTGAAGAGATATTCTCCCTTGTGGTAAAGATGTCTTTTATTTGAGTTGTTCTTGGTATAGTAGCTAGCTTGAACCTGGAGATTAGGCAATTTGATGTAAAGAAACTTTCTTACATGGTGATTTGGAAGAAGAAATTTATATGGAGCGGTTAGAGGAATTCAAAGGGAAAGGCAAAGAGAAACTTGTACATTGTCTCAATACAGCTTGAATATGTTGAAACAAGCTCCAAGGAAGTGGTACAAGAAGTTTGACTCCTTTATGGTAGACCAGGGATATCAAAGGATTACAATCGATTATTGTGTATTTGTGAAGAATTTTTTTGATGATGATTTCATCATTCTCTTGCTTTATGTTAATGATATGTTGATTGTTGGCCATGATATTGTGAAGATTAATAGGTTGAAAAAGGAGTTGAGCAAATCCTTTGCAATGAAGGATTTTGGTCTGGCTAGAAAGATTTTTGGGATGAAGATTTCTCGAGATAGGCAACATGGGAAGCTTTGGTTATCTCAAGAGAAGAATATTGATAAGGTCCTTAATAGATTTAACATGAGCAAAGCTAAGGAAGTCTCTACTCCACTTGCAATTCATTTCAAGTTGAGTATAAAACAATGCCCTAAAAGTGAGAATGACAAAGAAGACATGAAGAAAATTCATTATGTTTCAGTAATCGATAGCTTGATGTATGCTGTGATTTGCAACAAGTTAGATATAACTCGTACAGTTAGGGTTGTTAGTCAGCTTCTCCCTAATCTTGGTAAAGAGCATTGGAATACAGTTAAGTGGATTCTTAGATATCTCGTAGGTACTTCCAGGTTGTGTCATTGCTTTGGCAATGGGAAGAACATGTTAGATGTATATACAGCTACTGACATGATAGGTGATATTGATTATAGGAGGTCCACATCTGGATACTTGATGATTTTTATAGAGGAAGCAGTGTTATGACAAAGTAAGCTATAGAAATGTATTGCCTTGTCTACTACAGAGGCAGAGTACCGCAGTTTCCTAGTCTTGTAAGGAAGCTCTTTGGTTGTAGAAGTTCTTACAAGAGTTGGACATGAAGCAAGATAAGTATGTGGTTTATTGTGACATCCAGAGTGCTATTGACCTCAATAAGAATTCCACATTTCATAGTTGGTCTAAACACAATGATGAGAGGTACCATTGGATTCAGGATGTGTTGGAGTCCAAAGTGTTATTCCTTGAAAAAGTTCACACTAATGATAATGGTGTAGATATGTTGACTAAGGCAATGCTGAGAAATAAGCTCTTATTTTGTAGCAAAAAGTTACTTTGATTTTGCCCCCAAATTGAGGTGAAGGTGGAGATTGTTGGGCCAAAAATAATTCCCCCCCAATTTTGTGGCCTATGACCTAAAAATCCATTTAAACTCCCATTAGTATTTTGACCAACAAAACAAGAAAACCCCTCTTGAAGTGGACAGTCAATACAATCCAGAGATGAGGAGAGAAAAATTATTGCTTTGGTGATTTTGACCTTTGAGAGAGAAAAGAGAAGTGTAGCACCTTTGAAGCCTTGATCGAAAGATCAAACGAAGTCTGATGAAGATGAAATTTTAGTTACAAGTTCCTCTCAATGAGTTTTACATATCTACCAGTTTAGGTTTTCCAGATTGGTCACTTTATTTGGTGAGATCCTTCCAACCCACTTAGACTTTAAAGTGTGTATTTAGAAGATGTATTATTGTTCCTCTGATGTGTATCCTCATGTTGGTGATGAATGTGTGTACTTATTATTGATATAGTGGAGTTTTGACTGGACTAGGTCCCGTGATCTTTCCCAGTTGGGTTTTCCATGTTAAAAATCTTGGTGCCTCTGTGTTGCTATTTTTATCACTCTTATTATTGTTGTTATTGTGATATTATGCTTGGTTGGTTGTTTTGAGATATCCTATTTTATTGGTAGTAAGGAAAGGTGAATTAGTTCTGGTATATTATTGACTGAGTTGTTTTATTACTTTCGTTATGCGACCCCTTTTTCCCAAAAAATAATGTATTATCTTCCGTTCACATACCACCTATGTTACTTCTTATCTTGCATGTAATTAAAACAGAAGAATCTCAAAGAACTTATGACATGGTTGAAAGAACCTGAGGTGCGTAGCTGAAAAGAATTAAGGAAAGCATCAAAGTTTTACTAGAAAATCAGATATAGAATGGGAAGCTATTACTAGAAAATCAAATCAAAACTAACAAATAAGAAAAAGAATTGGGAGAATTGAAATCTATGTTTTCATCAATTTATACAAACTTTTGGAAGAAGCAAGGACCAAATTTCACTCAGAAAGGAAAATGTGATACTTTCTACAAAAAATTCATTTGACAAAGAAGTGTACACAATCTCGACTAAATTTAGTAAAATTGATTTCCTAATATTTGATGAAAACCAAATTAAGAGATGTGTATACAAGTATGAGCAGTTTTTTATAGTTGTTCATGCACTTGATAATCTCAAGGTGAGAATAGTGGTTATACACTTGGAGAGACCGATTTAGGAATGGTACCAAGTTGTAACAAGAAATTGAAAGTGGAGAAACTTGTTAGCACGTTCAAACCGAGATTTGATAAAGAGATATTTGAAGACTCAGTAGGTGACTTCAAGGAATTTAACTAAGAGGGATTGGTGCAAGGGTATTGTGTTTAATTTGATAAATACTACAACAAACTATCACTCTTTGAAGAGTACCTGATACATTTTTCCGAAAAGGATTGTGACTAGAATTGGAAGTGATGGTGAAACTCCTGGAGCCATGCAACCTTCAACAAACATAATCTTTAGTGAGGAAGTAGGAAGCTGTGATAATAATTCATACCACTTTCTTACCTTTTAACATAAATAGTAAACCACCTCCAGGCTTAGGCCAGAATAACATTGTTATGGGAGTTAAAGGAGGGAATAAGCTATAACTGCAACAACAACTCCATCGGAAAGATGAATCTTGCCTATCTTAGGAGCCCAAATAAGTGTAGCTAGAGCTAACTTCATTAAAAGCTCTAAAAATTCTAACATAGTTAGTGATATAAATTTTAATAAGAGAAGAGTAAAGGGGCAATATTTTTGATGTGATGAGTGTTATGTTCCCATATGTAAGTGTAAGAAGAAGCTATTGCATTTGTATATAATAGAAGGAAAAGATAATATGGAGAAGGAAGAAGGAGAGCCAGTAAATGAAACTTAAGAAGAACCAGTGACATTTAGTTTATCTTTCTAAACTATGATTGGAGTAAAGGCTGAAGATGAATATAAACAGATGAGACTAGTAGGATGCCATTAGAGGAAGCCTATACATATATTAATTGACAATGAGATCACACATCATTTCTTGGATGAAGTAATAGCAAGGAGGAGTCAAAGTAACTTGGAAACAATATCTGCTATATAAATTAGTGTAAGAGGTGGACTTGAATTGAATTTTTATCAATATTATAAAGGGTTTGTGTGAAAAATGAAATGATTATCATCCTCAACAAATGCATTATTTATCACCTTAAAGGGTCGTGATATGGTATTGGGTGTACAATAATTGGCAACCCTAAAAATTTTGTTGTATAACTTTTAATCCAAAACTATGAAGTTTAAATAGGAAAACTAAGCGGTGACGTTGAAAGGGAATCTAAACAAAAAGACTAAGTTAGTATCAAGCAAAGAGTTAAATAAGATACTAAAAGGTCTAAAGTTGGGGGATTGTATATAAAGCAAATGGCACATCCCTTAGAGTATTATTTGTAGTAGGTGAATTTGGAGGAGCAATCTAATACATTTGATGATTTAGAAGAATTATTGGTTGAATTTAAGGTTGTATTCGAGGAACCTCATTAGTTACCTATTAACAAAGCATAAGCTTATATCATTAGATTAAAGGAAGGGATGTAAGAAATTAACATTAGGCCTTATAGATACTTGGGAGAGCAAAAGGATGCCATAGAGAAGAAAGTCAAGGAATTGATCCAAAAAGGGTTTATCGAACATAGCTTTAGTTCCTATGTCTCTCCAATAGTATTAGTGACAAAGAAAGATAGTTCTTAGAGAATGTGAGTTTATTATAGGGTGTTCAATAAACACAAAATCAAGGATAAGTTCCCTATACCTATAATTGAAGAGTTGTTGGATGAATTACATAGATCAAGCTAGCATTCCAAGCTTTATTTGAGATCTAGTTATCACAAAATTAGGATGCATGAGGAAGATACAACTAAGACACCTTCTAAAAATCTAGAAGGCCACTATGAATTCTTAATGATGTCCTTTAGATTGATCAATATCCTTAATAACTTTTCACAATTTATTGCATGTGATATTTATGCCATTCTTGAGGAATTGTGTTCTATTTTTATGACATTTTAATATTGAACTACTCTTTCTTTCAATACCTAAAGCATCTTTGAGAGGCAATGATAACTCTTCTAGCCCACTAGTTATTCATGAGGGGGCCTAAATGAGTATTTGGGGCAAAGCAAATTGAATGCTTAAGGTATTTGATTTCAACTAAAGGAGTGGCTATTGATGAAAGAAAGATAGAAACCATCGATAAATGGCCAATACCAAATCACTTAAGGAACTAAGGGGATTCTTAGGGCTTATTAACTATTCCAGAAGGTTCAATAAAAATTATACAGGTATAGTCAGACCTTTGATAAAGTTATTAAAGAGACAAGCAGCCAAGTAGTGGAACTGTGGAGAGAAACAATAAGAACCTTTGAATTGTTGAAAATTGTCTTTGTGACATCTTTGGTACTAGTCATGCTTAACTTCTCCTAACCAATTATTATAAAAGTTGATGCATGTGACATATGTATAAGTTGTTCTCTAATAAGAAAGACATCTTATTATGCAATTAAATAAGACATTAGCTGCTAAACACTTAAAGCTCTCAATTTATAAGAAGGAATTTTTGGAAATCATTAAATCGATTAAATAATGGCACCAGTACCTTAATGGAAGACCATTCCAAGTCCAGACTAATCATCAAGCCTCAAGTATTTGCTTGAATATAAAATCTTAACTCCCTTTTAACAAACATAACTACCTAAGTTATTTCGATATGACTTTGAAGTGTCATATATAAATAGGAAAGAAAACAAGGCAATAAGCACTTTATCAAGGATAACTAGTACAAAGTTGCTCACTTTAACAGTCTCTTAGGAATATACACAACCATTAGATGAGATCAAACGAAGCTTAAAGAAGGACCTAACCATTTAAGATATCATTAGGAAGCTGAAAATAGGAGAATTGAACTCCAACAAATATAAGTAGAAAGAAGTATTATTTAGGTGGAAGGGAAGATTGGTAATTAGTTTCTATAGTAACTTATGAAGGAAACTAATGTCCATAAGCTATGATGAGCCATAAAGAGGGCATTCAAGAGTTACAAAAAACACTAAGAAGATAAAAAATGTCTTTTACTGAAAGGGACTAAACAAAGATATGAGAAATTATATTAAAAAATACCTCATATACTAGAGAAGTGAACATGAGAACCTTGCATCTCATGAGAATCTTCAATCTCTACCAATTCCAATTGGGTGTATGGAATAGACTAGTATGATTTTATGGAAGGATTGCAATAACCTAGAGGAAAATGAAATAGTTTGGTTATAATAGACATATTTAATAAGTATGCAAACATGCTTTTACTGCATTTGAGTAGCCCAAACATTCCTGGATCATATCTATAAGCTCTATGCAATACCTAAAAGCATGGTAAGTAATAGTGATCCTCTCTTCTTAAGCACGTTCTAGACAGAAACCTTTAAGTTATAAAGAGTGAGCTTAAACTTTTCAATTGTGTATCACCCTCATTCAGATGGGCAGACAAAGACAATTAATAAAATCCTAAAGACTTACCCATGATGCTTTTATGGAGACACTCCTATAGATGGAGTGATTGTACATCATTGGTAGAATTGTGGTATAACATGATATATCATATAGCCATTAACAACACCCTATTTGAAATACTATGCTGTGATCTTCCCCTATATATGTTCCCTACTTTGAATTTCATTGGTGACATTGCTTTTGTTAAGGGATCGACTATAATAAATTCAATGTTAACATGTTCAATGATCACTTTTTTTTTCCTTAACATATTCCTTTATAGATAAAAACTTAATGTCGATGTGATTACTTTGACTACCACTCTTTTTGTTTTTAGCCAAAAAAATAGCAATTGAATTGTCACAATATATTCTCAATGGCCTAGAAATGGAATCCACGTAGACATGTCAATGGGCCGAGTCGGGCCATTGGGCTGGGATGGACCAGTCCGTGGCCTAGCCTGGCTGACCGGCCCATGGCTCGGGTTATGGCTCGTCAGACCATAGGCAGGCCGGCCCTACCCGACTCACCCATTTAGTTTTTTTCAAAAAATTTAAAACGATATCGTTTCGAAAAAATGGGCAGGCCACGAGCTGGGCAGGGCAGTTCCTTGGCCCCCGTAGGTCGACCCATGGCCTGGCCCGAGTGGACTATGGTCGACTCATGAGTCTAAGCCCATATATGAAACTCTTTAGCCATACATTATATAATGTAGCCTCAAAATAAGAAACAAACTCAATCTCCATGGTGGAAGTAGCTGTTAAAGATTGTTTGACACTCCTCCAAGATATGGCTCTATGGGCAAATATGAAGATATAACCTAATGTTGATTTCCATGAATTCAACACACCTAGCAAAATCTGAATCTGAGTACCCTATTACCTTCAGATTATCAGTTCGTCTGTACATAAGCATGTAATCTTTGGTCTCTTAAAGGTACCTCAATACTTTTTTTTCAACTCTCTAGTGATTTAATCCTGGGTCACTCTAATATCTACCTAACATTCTAATAGCAAATGCAATGTCAGGTCTTATACAAACCTAAGCATACATCAGACTTCCGACTGTGGAAGCACATAGAATGTTTTTTATTTGTTCCCTTTCAAATTCATTTTTTAGGTATTGGTCAAATTTTAACCTATTGCCTTTCACAATGGGAGCTACACTTAGTGAACAATCTTTTATCCAAAATTTCTCTAAAACTTAGGTTTCTAGAGACAAACCTAAAATACCACAAAATCTGTCTCGATGGATCTTAATGCCAATGATATAAGACGCATCACCCATGTCTTTCATTATAAAAATCTTAGAGAGATATTATTTTAAGCCATGTAATAAACCTCTATCATTTGTTGTAAGTATTATGTCATCCATATATAATACAAGAAAACAAATTTTCCTCCAACTAAACTTTGAGTATATACATTGATCCATGATATTTCTTCAAAACCAAATGATAAGATAACATCATGGAATTTGAAATATCACTGCCAAGGTGCTTGTTTCAATCTATACATAGATCTTTTAAGCTTGCAAATCAAATGCTCACCATTATTAGAGGAGAATCCTTTTGGTTGTTTCATGTAAACCTTTTCCTCTAGGTCACCATTTAAGAAAGCTATTTTCACATCCATTTGATACAATTCTATGTCAAAATGAGCAACTAATGCTAAAATTATACGATGTCAATCTTTCCTAGACACAAGATAAAATGTATCTGTGTAATTGATTCCTTCTTTTTGAGTGAATCTTTTAGCAATGACTATTGCGTTGTATCTCTCAATATTACCTAGTAAGTCTTTCTTTATTTTAAATACCTATTTTTAGCCTATAAGTTTTGCTCCTTTAGGCAACTCAACACGATCCCAACTATAGTTATTCTTTATTCTTCATGGAATTCATTTTTTTCCTTTATGACATTGTATCATAAATTTGATTCTTTGCAACCTATGACTTGTGAAAATGTTTCAGGATCATTTTTGGCTCCTATATTGTAGCTAGATTATGGTAAATATACAACACAATCATTAGTAATAGCTGATTTCCTTGTTCTAGTAGATCTCCTTAATGTTACACCAACATCCTCCTATAGAGTTTGTTGTTCAAATGGTTATTGAAGGCTTTCAAGTAATTCTTGAATATTTGGATCTACTGAATTATCAACAACTTGTGAAATTTCTAGATTGTCATTTATACTGACCGTAGGCTGTTGAAATTCAACAGTTGATTATACAAGGTCTATTTTAACTTGAGGATCGTTATGAATAACAATCACCTTACTATTTGAGGTAGAAGGTTGAGTATCCTTATTATCATTATCAAAAACTATATCTTGAAATTGATCCCTCCTATTAATCAAGTCATTCTCAAGAAATTTTGCATTTCTTAATTCCACAATTCTATTGTGATGTGAGGGATAATAGAACCTATATCCTTTAGACTTTCGGCATATCCAATGAAATACCCACTTATGGTCCTAAGGTCTAATTTCTTCTTTTGTCGATACATCCCTAAACACATATATTTCGCAAACTACGTAACCTTTAAATAACTCAAATGACGTCTTTAGAACAACCTTGTTTAGTACCTATTTTAGTATATACACTGCCCTCTTAAAAGCTTCAGTGCACAAGGAATTAGGAAGTTTGGAGCTACTTAGCATACTTCGTACCATATCCAATAATGTTTTGTTTCTTCTTTCTGTCACACCATTCTAGTCCAGAGATCCAGGTATAGTGTATTGGGCTACTATCCCATTTCTTAAAGATACCTCGCAAATGGACCAGGCGCTTGTCCACCTTTAGTATATCTACCATAATATCACCCACCTCTATCAGATCTCACAATCTTAACTTGCTTACCACCTTGTTTCTCTACTTTAACTTTGAATATTTTGAAAGCATTCAGTGCTTCATTCTTGTTATAAAGTAAGTAGTGATACATATATCATGAGTAATCATCTATAAATGAGATGAAGTATTTCTAACCACACGAGTTCATATTTGGACTACAAATATCTGTATATATGATCTCCAATATGTCTTGAACTTCTCTTGGCACCTTTCTTTGATTTGTTGGTCTGTTTTTCCTTTATGCAATCCATACAATTTTCAAAATCAGTAAAATCCAAAGTAGTAAGTACTCCATCATTCACCAATCTTTTAATCCTTTCTATGGAGATATGTTCTAAGCTCACAAAATAGAGGAATTTTCGTTCATAACATAATGTTTTGTTCCAGTATGAATATATGTTGCATTGTAACAGGTATTATCTTGTAAATTAAAACAAAAAGACCATCAAATAATGTACCTTTCTTAACAAATTCAGATTTATAATTTAAATCAATTCTTAGAGAAATTGGGAATATAAAATGTCTTTTCTAATTTCAAAACAAAATCAGTACATAAAATTAAATTGCAATCCCCAACAACCCCTACACGTGAACATATCTTGTTTCAAGATGAGATATACTGCTCACTTCCCACTGGTTTCCTTAGGTTTTGCAAATCCTGCAACTCATTTGTAATATGGATTGTATAACCAGAATCAATCCACCACGTGTTATGACAAACTTGATCCATATTAGATTCAAAACAAACTAGTGAGATTATATTACCTTTCTTTTCAAGTCATTCCTTATGTTTGGCACAATCCTTCTTTATGTGTCCTTTTTTCTTATAAAAGAAGCATTTGGATTCCTTTTTAATGTTAACTCACGCAGGTGTTTGACCTTTTCCCCTTGAGTTGGCTTGATTTTTCTTCTTTCCTTGGACAACTAGATATGCACTCTACGAACTCTCTCCCTGTTCCATCGACAATCTCCCTTCCTCTTGAACACATATGGTTATTAATTCATTTATTAACCACTTATCCTTATCCTTATATGTATTATTAGAGATTTTAAAGGGTCCATATGGTGGTAGAAGGATGTTCAAAATGTAATGCACAAGGAAAGAATCAGACATCTCAACCTCGAGTCTTCAACTGAGCTGCAATGTCCCTCATCTTCATGATGTGCTCATGCACACCTCGGACATCGGTGAGCCTTGTAAATGAAAACTTCATAATCACGGTGCTTACAATTGTTTTGTCTGAAGTTTCAAATTTCTCATCAATAGCCTTCAGTAAAGCAAGAACATCGTCATGTTATTCTACAGAACCACAATGCCAACAGAAATTTTAATTTTTATGAACATCACTTTTAGGCGATTAGATCTCTCCCAATGTTAATAAAGAACAATTTTAGCTGTAGCACTAGCTTCAGTTACCTTAGGTGGTTCATCCTTTTGGATAGCATAATCAATGTCCATCCACCCCAAACGAAGAAGAATTCTTTCATTTCAAATCTTATAGTTTTCACCCCTCAATTCAAGAAGTTCACAACTTGTATCAAAGAAACTAACAATTTGAATAGCCGCATAATTTCAACATACATGTGACTTATCAATAAATTGAGGTGAATGAACTATATATAAGTTTTACCAATGTAAAAATATTTTAAAAGAAATAAATCAAATGACATAAAAATTACCCGTGGGCTAAATTTTTAGTTTAAACAAATTTAAGCTAAACTTTATGATAAAACTATTGAATTATATTCCAATTTCTAATACCGATAGGAAAATTAAGAAAAAAATTTGATATCTCATCCTAATTAATTATTCAAATATAATAAAAATTCTTGTGGGATAAAATTTATTATACTAGAATAATTAACTAAAATTAAATTTCTCAACTCTTTATCTGATTAATTAGATAAATATATAATTTTATATAATTAGGGTTGTTGTGGCTAAGCCCTAATAATTAATCACTTAAAAATTTATCCAAAATTCTACTCATAAATCACAATGCAAAGTATAAACATAATAATCATGTTATAATCTACTTCATGTTGAATGTTTATACAAATACAATTTCAACGCATAATAAATATGAATATCACATTCAGTTCAGTTGGCAGATGCTCACCGTGTGCCCTATGAGGGCATGGGTTTGAGCCTCAACTGTTGCATCATAATTTGTTTTTAAAATCAATACACAAAACGAATTCATTTAGTGAGAGGTCTTCTTCAACCTCTAATTGGGTCATAATGACCCAGTTCGTGATCTGCCAGATACCAAACAAAACCAAATCATTAAAAAACATCACAAAGCTGATTTTTTTTAAAATGTTGAAACACTTCCAAACACTTAATTGAAAATTTATACCTTTAATTGAAAGAAAAACTTACAAAAACAATTCTAAAATGAAAAATTTTTAATTTGATTTTTTTTCAGAATTTGAAATCTCTAAAAACTGAAACAAAGCAGAGGTTGTAAGGCTCTGATATCAATGTTAGCTAATTCAACATAAATTCAACATTGACATACGTTAGAATAACATATAAGCTAAATGTAGAAGAAAACGAAATACCTCTAGCCATTGATGTTTTTGCTTGGAGAGTTTGTATTTTTGGAATTCTTCTAAGATGTCAATTCCTAATTCTATGGTGTTTTTTTAGAAGAGAAAAGAAGCTTAAGGACCCCAAAAGCCTGAGTGGAAAAACATATATCAATGTGCACCTTCAAGCACACTGTCAGTTACCATAAAAACAGGACATTCATACCCATTAACTACATAACTATGGACCATTTATGACTACCAAAAATTTGAAAAGTTCTCACATCCTCTACAATAAATGCCTTATCTTGAGCATATGGAGTTGGGATGTTTCTAGCCAAATTTCAATTTTTTCATGTTCTTTAAGATTCTTGCCATTTAACAATTGAGCAGAAGCAATCATTATGATTGTATAAGCAAATAATCATCATGATTATATGGATTTTGGTTTTCAAAATAAATGAGTAGTGGTAGTCGAGTGGGTGGGGGTTGGGTAACTTGGGTTATTTAGATTAGGTCAGATCGGCTCATGTCATTTGATTTTGAATGATTTTGGACTTTTTTAGAAAGTATAATGAATTAGGCTATTCAAGGCAATCAAGAGTTACAAACAAGCTATATAGAGTTATACATAGTTATAGCAGCAAGTTAAGAGATATTTGACAAAATATAAACAACCTTCCTAGGCGTTAGAATGTTTAAAGACTAGATATTCCACATTTGGGTACAATAGTCATGTTTTTGAAGATTAGTTTTGTGTAGATTGAGATAGCTTCTGATTTGTAGGAATAAGTTGTTGTTGAACTAGCCCTTGGTTAAACCTCTACTCTGAAAAATATAGGCATTTCTTTCATCCCAAATAGCTTTGACAATAAAGGAAAAAGTTATGCAAAAGCACCACTTAGTAGGGGCATTTATAATATAGCACCCATGTAGAATTGATTTCCAACTAGTGGTGATAAAGTCACGTTGAAAAAACAAGTGATTCAACTAGTGTAGAATTTTGATACGTCAAAAGTTTTGTTAATTTTTTAACTAAAGTCAACCCTTATGTGGATAAGTTCAAACTATAGAAACTTCTTTTTATATAATTTCAATCAATAGCGTTTTTTCCAAAAAACTTCCTAAGTAAGTGGGTAATTTTGTCTTCTACCCAAAACAAAAATAGTGAGACCTCATAATCGTAAGATATCCTAAATAAATAGGAATTCTTAAAAAGATACAAATTCTAAAAAAGTCATGTTTTCTCATAGTTCCCTCAAGTCGGTGGATAGGTATTCTTCATTCCTAACTTGTAAACAATATTTTTTAAAATTGAACTAATTAACCCTTTAGTAAGTTCATTAATAAGTTGATCCTTTACAGTCGCATAAGATGTGTAAATCAATTCACTCTCTAGTTTTTCTTTTATGAAGTGTTTGTCAACTTTAATGTGTTTTGTTTGATTATGTTGTACCAGGTTATAAGGTATACGAATTGTATATTTACTTTCATAGTAGAGTCTTATTAGAAAATTCCACTTAATCTTTAAGTCTTTTAAGATAATTTTTAACCAAATTAGTTCACGTACATTTTGAGCCAAAATTCTACTTCTTATTTCTCGACGCTATAAGGTTCCCACCAAGAAAGATGTAGTATTCTAAATTTGATCTCTTTTTAACAATTGATCCTACATAATATGCATCCATTTATGCCTTAAGTACTAGACCTCGATTTTTCTTAAACAAAATAAATTTTCCTTGTGACATTTTGAGATGTTGTAATACTCGATGAGCAATCTGTACATAAACGTTTTTTGAGCTATGCTTGAATTAACTTATCACACTCACTTCAAATGTTATATAGTCGTGAGTGAAATAGATATATAAGCCTTCCTACAAGGCATTGATACATTTTCATATCTATTGCAACATCGTCCCTTGCCTTTCTAGGTTTAATGTTCAGTTATATAAAAGTACTTGTTAGTTTGCAAGTTATTTTGCTTATTCCTCTTAGGAAATTAATAAAATCCTTTTTTTAGTAGATAAAAATACCTTGCCTAGAGTGAGCTACTTTAATATTGTCACAAATAATGGGATAATTTATATTTACTATACACCTCTATTTATATTTATGATGTGTGCTTAAATTATGGAAAAATGTCAATCCCTACAATTAGGGTTCCTAAAATTGAGCTATAATCCCTATATTATAATTCATAATCTATAATAGTAACACTCCCCCTCAAGCTGGAGCATAGATGTTGATCAGCTCAGCTTGTTGTACAGATATTCAACCTAGGTCCCATTTAGATCCTTTGTAAAGAGATCCCCTAGCTGCTCTCCAGTCTTCCTGTAGATACCAGATTTTATTGCACCTTTTCACGAACAAAGTGACAATCAATTTTAATATGCTTAGTTCATTTAAGAAACACGTGATTAGAGGCTATATGAAGAGTAGCTTGGTTATCACACCATAATTTTGTTGGCATTGATACTTTAAGCCCATTTTTGGTCAAAAGTTGATATATCCATATTATTTCACACATAGACTGTGCGATAGCTCTATACTCTAATTTTGCAATCGAGCTAGAAACAACATTTTATTTCTTATTTTTCCATAAAACCAAATTTCCCCCCAATAAAGACACAATAGCCTATGGTAGATTTTTTTATCAATCTTGGACCCTGCCCATTCTGCATCTGGGAAGCATTCTATACTAGTGTGAACATGATTTCTATAGAGTCCTAGTTTAGGTGCTCCTTTTAAGTGGTGAGCTATTAGTGGAGACATAAATTGACTCGAAGGAAGTAGTGGAGTTAGAGTGGAACCAATTAAGAATAATGAAAGATTGGTTGATCCCATTAATTCAAACAATGATGACAACATTGATGATGAACATGAAAATGGTGTAGTTCTTGGAAATTTGAAGAACAAGTAGATGTTCAATATGGAAAAAATGAATTTTAAATACATATCCTAAATGGTCATCAACCAATTGAGATAAATTCTATTGATTATCGAAGTTTTATTGACAATAATAAATATCTAAGTGGATAGGAGCTTAACGAACGATTTTGCATACCAAGTATTAGGTATTAATCGATTACTATAACGCTATAGTAAGCATTGAGTATGGAATTTGCAAATGTCAGATTTCAAATATGTTTTTGTGGATTATGTTGTGCAAACAAGCTTCAATATCAGGTAAAAGAAGACTGAGAGCAATATGATTAGGGTTAGTTGTATTAAAGGATGTCGATGGGAGTTATATATTAGATATGATAAAAGTGACAATTGTTCCAAAGCGAAGACATACATATTTGATCACCAATTAGAAGAGTGATACCAAGGAGGCCCAAAAGAGCAAGAAGAAAAGGAAAAAAATGAGTCAAAGAAGTTGAGAAATCCAAAAAAATGTCATAAAAGATTCAAATGCAAAAATGTAGAAAGTGTGATAAGTTTAGTCATAACTTGAAAAATATAGAAAAGAAAGCCTAAGAATACATGTTAAACCATCTACAAACATAAGTGGCTTTTATTTAAAAATTACTAATATTTCCATGCATAAACATGATATATGAATATGAATACAAAATTTATGCCTGTTGTATTAAAGCGAACAATTTAAAGGTCTAAAAGTTGTAATCAAGGTATCTTAATAGGTATATGCATATTTTTATATTATTCTATATAACAAATCTTTACATGTGTGCTTTGATTGAATTTTATTATTTATTATATGTTTTTAATTAATATAGGTTATCGGTTCTAATAGTAGACAAGAAATTAATATACCTAGTCAGCAAAGCAATAATATAAGTTCCATCTATAATATTTATTCATGTCTAATCATGGACTTATTAGCAAGTCGGTAGTTCCACATATACGACTAAAAGAAAATATAAAGATAATAATTCTCATACAATCAAGTTATTATTTGAACCTAGAGATCTAAGGTTCAAAGGAAAATTAAGTAACTTGACAACAATTACATATTGAAGTAAAGAAGAGGAAATCAATATTGGAAAGAGGTGGATAATCATCACAAGAGCAAGTTTTTCAGCCAATATACATATAAAAAAAGTAATCTAGAGTGTAATCAATCACAATAAATGCAATTACATGTATTTTTTGACCATTGAAATTCATATAATAAAAGTAAAATTTTTAACAATTAATTACCTTTGACATATTCTTTCTGTCAACTAATTATATATAAATTGTAAGTCATTCTAATGTTGGCTCAACAATATATATTTTTATGAATTCTAATTGTGTGATGTTATGTCAAGTGCATTTGCTTAACTTTACTATATTTTTGATAGTCACCTACTGACCGACGCTTCATAACGCTAGTCAAAATAAAATAACTAGACTACTACTGTAGCATTGGTAAGTCTAGGTCGATCCCACAGTGAGTGTTCTGTTAGCTTATGATATGAAATTAATTGATGATTAGGTAATTGGATTTAATAAGAAAATAAAACAAAATAAATATAATGAAAACAAATTAAAGAAAACATGTGAAAAATGACAAAATTAGGGAATTTGATAGGGATCCGGTTCTTTGGTTCAATCTCGGCGTCCTAATTAAGCATAATTCATTGATTTGTTGTTCTTTTATCTATCTTAGCAATTATTGGTCATAAATTAACAAGAAGCTCTGTTAATCCCAATTTTTACTTAAATCCTAGTTAATCACGAAGCACTCGTTAATTAACCCTAACTATCGAGAAACCTAGAATAAGTTCTCTAAGTTTATCTGGACAACCATATTACGAATCAGAACAATAGACCATTCTAGGAAATAATTACACAAGCTCAGATTATTTAACCTATATTATGTTATCTCTAATGGTTCAGAACCATTAGTTGCTACACATGAATCGGGAATACAACAATTACATATTGCATTCAATTCTAGCAATGGGTTTTCATGAAAAACGATTCAATAAATCATTAAAATCATTATTATTCAAATACCCAATCAATCCACACAAGATAACATAATCAATTCCTAATGAGAGAAAGAAACAACAAAACAATTAAAAAAATGCTTAACTTGGGTTGCGGCGTCGATGTCACCTCTGAATCGGTGTTGAGACTTAGCTTTCTATGGATCTCCTAAGAAAATGCTTCAGTCTCATAAAAACTACCCCAACCGAACCACCTTCGTAGCTCTCCACTCTGCCGCAAGCTTCTGCTCTCTTCTATTTCACTCCCATGCCACTGTAGCTGATGTGACAAATAAAGATTTTGGTTTTGCCACGCTACTATTCCTCCCTACTCTTCTATGTTTCTTGCTCCAAGCCGCAGCTCTCTTTGTTTTTCCACTATTTTTGTTTTTTTCTCCGCCAGCCCTCTTCTCTACTTCTATCGCCACTCCTCTCTACTGTTCTATTGATGGGACCATTTAAGTTGATGGTCCACGCTCACTGTTCATCTCTTTTAAAAACCTCACACACCTTCTCTGTGTTTGGCCAAATGTCTACGTTTTGTCTTGGTGTGTACGTCTTTGCGTGTTGCATTTTCTTCATATTTAGCATGCGTTTTGGTCCATTTAGCTCTCCTTTTTGTTCTGCCTTTTCATGCTTGTTGTTGTTGTCGTTTTGGTGAGGTTTTTGGCTCTCCATTAAACACATTTGGTTGTCGTTTTGGATAGCCTCTTTGATACTTCTCCAATTTTTCACTTTGTTGGCTATATTATGGACAACCTTTCTAGCTCCTAATGGCTTCAAAACTTCATGCTTTAATCTTGTGTTTGTATTCCATCATTAAAGCTACATGTAAAATCAATAGGAAACAAAATGAGCAATTAAACACAAAAAATAGGAATGAATTCAAATGAAATAACATATAAAAATATAGCCAAATCCATTCATATCATAATGAATTCAAATGAAATAACATATAAAAATATAGCAAAATCCATTCATATCAAATACCCCCACACTTAGCTTTTGGCCGTCCTCAGGCAAAACATTAAAATTAAGCTCAAAGACCCAAAAATATTGACTCATTTCTCATATTTTCCAAGACTATATAATCATAACCAAAGATGAATGACTTTCAAAAATTATAACAATAATTCAACATTCAATGCTTCTACTCATGATCAATCAACAGGCATCATCTTCGGAAACCGAGCAATATAATGGTAGACTTAGAAAATGTGTTTAACTAAAATACATCCACGAGTACACTCAACACCATTCATGATCATGACAATCCACAACTTTGCATATCATTTCATTTTTCCACCATTAAAGTTCACATGCAAAATCATGGATCAAAGGACTTTTCAAGGTTGTAATGTGGGCAAAGGTAAGGTGAGATGTATTTGGGTTAAGTAGCATGAAAGTCATCAAAGCAAGTGAAACAAAAGTAATACTTAATATACTATCAAGTACAAAAACCAACATTAACTCACAATTGTGTCAACTATGATGAATGAAAAAACAAGTTTCACAACTCAAACTTTAGCTCTCATACACAAACCACATGAAGTATATACCAATCCGAAGGGATCACTCATACAATTGATGACAATACATTAAAACCACAAAGAGTGACCCTTCCAAGCCAACATCTACCTCATATTCAACATACTCAAATAACCCATTCAACACAACTTTAGGAGGATGCATTAAATATGAACAACCTTGCAAACCAAATTTGCACTTGCTCCTTGATACATTTATTTAAACACTCGTTTTCTTTTTCTTTCTCTTTCTCTTTCTATTTTTTTCTCCTTTTCTTTTCTTTTCTTTTCTTTTCACTTATAAAAAGTAAGATAAACTACATTAACATGGGAATTTCAATAATGAGGGATAAAATAACATTCCAACATTATAACCAACCCACGTATACATATACCCCCATACTTATACTTTTGTATATGCACAAACTCAACAATTAACAAATGTTCCACTAGCTTTAAGGCTTGGGAAGGAAATTTGGTTATGTTAAAGCATGTAATGTGATCAATACCCAAAGAAAAGGAAAACAAGGCTTAAGGGGGCTTATCAAAAGGAAAATCATATAATGGGTAGCTATTTGGCTAATGTAGTTTAGAAAAGCAAAGAATGCCTAATCATATTCATGTTAATGCATATGATAAAAATGTGGTCTCGAATAGAAATTCAAGGCAAAATCAGAGAGTACATGTTATGAAGGGCACCCATTCTCAAAAGACAATGAGATTGATATGAATGTGTCAGTATAATAAGGCTCAAAATATCACCGTCTTTGTCTACCACTATTCACTACTCCTCTAAAGATAATGCACATCGACCAATCACATGAGTAGAAGTACATGCTAAAGTTGTTACAAAATTCTCTAGCCAATTCACGCTCTAATCATGACTATATAATCCTAGAATTAACAGAAAAAGAGAAAATGTTTGTTTTGTTGTTTTATTCTTATCTCATTTTGATTGAAAACTCAAAACAATTAAAACAAACAAATTAAAAAACACACATGCATAAAAAAACTATTGTGGAAGTAAAGGAAAAGAAATTTACTACCCTTGGGTTGCCTCCTAAGAAGTGCCTTTGTTTAGTGTCGCTGGCTTGACTCCTCCTCACGTGAAAAAATTTTGATCATCAGGTATTACAGTTAGTGTCACTTCCATACGAGGTGGTTTCGGATAGGGCCTTAGTTGATCATCATTCCCATTTGACGTCCTCCTTATCCTTAGACTTTCGATCTCTACTGAGTCCATGCTTTCTTGAAAGATCTCGATTGTCTCTTCGCCTTTTTCTTCCTCATTGAATTCCTCTAACCTGCTAGGTAAAAGTAAAGAGTCATTCTCAACAACAAAATGGAACTCAACGCTTACCTTCAAGCTAAAAAATATGTCTTTTTCTACTTCGTGCTCCTCCTCTACTTCTTCCATACAAGCAAACTCCTTGAGTAATGCTCTCAAAATTCTCAAGCTCCTCATCACTTTGTAAAGTTTTCACATAATGGGCACACCTCATGTTGATACGACTGCTCCTCTTCGCTTTGCCATTTCAGATGATTGATATCTCCCCATCGAGGCAATGCATCTTACTAGAATGATTTCACATCCTACTAAAATTGTAAAGTGTTAGCAATGACATTATTAATTAATTCTTCCAAGGATGTATCTGAGTTTTGTTGGCTCTCCTAATTTTGGAAACTAGACAAAAATTGCCTTTCATCTTGCTGAAATTGTTAGATATCCTATTGGGTCTGTTGTATACTCTCTTGAATCTGCAGCATACCTTATTAAAATTAAAGATGGCCGATATTAAAGGTCTTGATATAGTCGTGCAGAGGTGTACCTAAGTTGTGACAAGAAGCTTTTGGTCCACACAGGAATTACTGTGTGTTCTGTAAACTATCGTAGAAGTAATTCTGATGGTTATCCCATCCATAACCAAAGTTAGGTTGATCAGTCTACGGTTATAAGATTGAGAATAAGAGTTAGAAAAGAAATTATTTCTATCCATGTGAAATTTTTTTCACACAAATACCAAACAGAAAGTGAAAAGATCAAGAAACAACTGAAAAAAACAACTATGTACAAAACATAAACTAAAATCACAAACAAAACACTAAAACATCGCACTTCCCGACAACGGCGTCAAAATTGACAGTGCATCGTAATGCTAGTCAAAATAAACTAACTAGACCTACTATTATAGTACTAGTGAGTCTAGGTCAATCCTACAGAGAGAGTGTGTAAAGTTTTTGAAATAAAAGTAACTAATAAAACTAGACTAATAAAAACAAATTAAAGAAAATATATGAAAAATGATAAAAGTGGGGAATTCTGTAGGGACCTGATTTTTTAGTTCAATCTCGGCCTGCACCCTAATTAAACATATTTCATTGATTTGTCGTTCTCAAACCTCTCTAAGTAACTATTAATTGTGGGTTAATAATTAACCTGATTTTCCCCTTAGGTAGTATTTAGTCAAGATACGATCGTTAATTAAACCTAACTACAGAATAACCTAAGATACGATCTCTAGATTCAATTGGATTGTAGCATTATGAATTAGGAAAATCAATTAATCAAGGCAATAACCACATATAATGCGTCATTTAACCTAGGTTATGTTATCCCTAATTATTACAAATCATTAGTCGCTACACATGAACTTCAACATAATAATTATGGATTATATCAAAATTCTAGTAATGGGTTTACAAATAAACGATTCAGTGAATACATTAAAATTATCTATTCACAATACCCAATAGGTTCATAAACAAATAGTCGAACAATAATAAGACTATGATTATCCATTCACAAAACCCAAATCAATTAACATAGGATAACACATTCAATTTCTAAAGAGAGAAAGAAACAACAAAAATAGTGAAATACACTTAATTCGGATCGTCGACGTCGATGTCACCTCTAAATTGGCATCAGGAGATCTAAATTGAATTTTACAAACAAGAAAATAAAATGAAACTAGACTAATAAAACAAAAAACAAATTAAAGAAAACATACAAAAGATGATAAAAGTGAGGAATTCGGTAGGGACCCGGTTCTTTGGTTCAATCTCGGCCTTTACCCTAATTAAACATATTTCATTGATTTGTTGTTCTCAAACCTCTATAAAAAACTATTAATTGTGGGTTAATAATTAACCTGATTTTCCCTTAGGTAGTATTTAGTCAAGATACGATCGTTAATTAAACCTAGCTATAGAATAACCTAGGATACGATCTTTAGATTCAATTAGATTATAGCATTACGAATTAGAAAAACCAATTAATTAAGGAAATAACCACATACGATGTGGTATTTAACCTAGGTTATGTTATCCCTAACGATTACGAATCATTAGTCGCTACACATGAACTTCAACATAACAATTATGGATTATATCAAAATTCTAGCAATGGGTTTGTATATAAATGATTCAATGAATGCATTAAAATCATCTATTCACAATACCCAACGGGTTCATACATAAATAATTGAACAATAATGAGAATATGATTATCCATACACAACATTCAAATCAATTAACATAAGATAACACATTCAATTTCTAAAGAGAGAAAGAAACAACAAAAATAGTGAAATACACTTAACTCAGGTCGCCGACGTCGATGTTACCTCGAAATTGACATCGGGACATCTAACCCTCCACAGGTCTCTCCTGATTGAGAGCTTTACCCCTCATCTTCATTAAAACCAGGGGCTACTAAAAAAATAATTGCTTCTTCCCTAAGAAAGAACCCTCCCCCCCACCGAAGACTACCCACGACTCTCTATTACACCTCCACTCTCTTCTTTTTTCTAATTAGTTTTTAGTGCACTTCACTATTCACTTATTTAAAACCCTCACCACTCTTTGTAAGGGTAAGTCGCCTTGTTCATTGTGTAAGGCGCCTTATGCCTTTACGATACTGACAAGTCGCCTTGTATATG
>JAOTAY010000004.1:6023190-6040258 GCA_025629805.1 Erythroxylum baracoense
CAAACATAGATTATGATTTGGTTGTAAATGATATTGAGCTGAAATGGAAGTGAGAATGAAGGGAAATAATGTGGAAACTGAAGCTAGAAATGATAGATATGCATAAAAGTGGTCATAGGTAACTTGTAGGAGTTAGAAATCTAGAAATTGACCCGTAAATGTCCATTGGGTGGACTTGATGTCTGCTTGGCGGACCTTTTTAAAATTCCAATATTGCAGCTCAGTTCATGTCCGTTTGGAGGGACATATGTCTACGAAGTGGACATTCACAGGACGGTTATATAAATATGTAATTTTGACCCTCTAGATGGAAAAATTTCTCTTTGAGGTCTCCATGAAAGTTGTAGAACTCGAAGTCCTCTTTGAAACCATACTTGAATGACCTTGATCTAACATTCATAGTGAAAGTTATACTTATTGTCCCAAATCATATACATTTATAAGTTGTGAACTTATCAATGCTTTCCTATGATACATTTAGGCTTGAATGGAGCTTGAAATGTTCTTAGTGATGTGGAAATAAGAGATAAAATGAGTGATATGTTTAGGGTGATGATTGAAGATATAAACATAAGAATGGATTGTTGTATTTCAAGTGTCCAAATATGGAATTTTGGGATGTTATGAGAATGAAGATGAACCTATGATGGTTAATGAGATTCCATTACAAGAACCTTACACTCATGTTTAACTCACAAGTTTGACTTCGAAAATAGGTCCTGACATTTGGTGTATCAAAGCAACTAGGTTTAGGAGTATCCTAGGCATGAAATGGGTTGTTTTAAAACACTAAATTAACATGCATTGATTTAAAAGAACCACATGCATTGTTTCACATAATTTGAAATTGTTTTACATAAAGCTTGGTTTAAGAAGGTTTTACATGCACACATGCGAGTTGAAAGCTAACATGAAACAAACTAAAGTTTTTTAAATGGTTTTAAATTAAAAGAGTGAGTATGCTACCTCGAAGGAGAACTTTAGGAGTTATGACTCGATCTCTCTCTAGCCAAAGAAGTGCAGATGAATCTCATGTCCCACAAGATGCAGGGACACAATCTGCTTATGATTTTGAGGCACCTAATGTGCAATATGAAGTGACATCGGCTCCTCCTATGCCCCAAGTAAACCCCATGGATCCACTTTTCTTTCAAACCTTTTCTCAGGAAAGGAGTAGGTATACGAACCCCTAATACGAGCATTGTGGGAAATTTCATAGAGGAGAGTGCCTCAAGTTACTTGGAGTATGTTTTCGATGTAGAGAGAAGGGACATATGGTCAGGGAATGTCCCTAAGCACCAAAACAAGATGGGTCGTAGATGCAAGCTCCAAAGAGAGCAGAAACAATAGGAACTAGGCCAGCCACTGAGGTGGGAAGTTATGGAGTGGCAAAGAAGGTTACTCCTCTAGGAAGGCCAAGGGGTCAGGCACAGGGAAGGGTGTTTTCCGTGATCAAAGATGGAGCTGCAGTCGTACCTGAAGTTGTTATAGGTATGGCTCAGTTATTTGATTCAGAAGTATATTTATTGATTGATTCTGGCTCCACACATTCTTTTGTTTCTGCATGCATGACATTACATGGTGTTAATTTAGTTCCATTGGATAGTCCGTTGATTGTTAGTATTCCTTTAGGGAGGAATGTGATAATAAGTCAAGTATATAGAGATTGTGAACTCTTTATTAATGGTGCTAAACTGTTATTGAACTTAAAGCCTTTAAATTTAAAGGGCCTAGATGTTATACTTGGAATGTATACCTTGGAGAAATATCATGCAAAGTTAGACTGTAGTCTCAAAGAGGTAGAATTTGATCTTGGCAAGGGTGAGAAGGTGACTTTTAAGGGGGACAGAAAACACCATCACTAAGAATTATTTCAGCTTTGCTAGCTGACCGGATGATGAGAAAAAGGTATTAAGCCTTCTTGGCACATGTTGTGGACATCGAGGTGAATGAGGGAAAGTTAGAAGATTTTCCAATTGTGAGGGAATTCCTAGACGTGTTTTTAGAAGACGTACCTGGTTTGTCACTAGCAAGGAAAATCGAATTTGCCATCTATCTGATTTTAGGTACTGTACCCATTTCTATGCAACCGTATAGAATGGCTCCAACTGAGCTAAAGGAGCTTAAGGAACAGTTGTGAGAAATATTAGAGAAGGTGTATATAAGGCCAAGTTTGTCACCATAGGGATCGTTGGTTTTGTTTGTTAAAAGAAAGATGGAACATGGCGCATGTGCATTGACTACTGGAGGCTTAACAAGGTGACTATTAAGAACAATTGTCCTCTACCACGAATCGATGATTTGTTCAACTAGCTGCAAGGAGAAAAGGTCTTCTCCAAGATTGATCTCAGGTCAGGCTATCATTAGCTCTGTATCAGGGAATCTGATGCAAACAAGACAATCTTTAGGACATATTATAGGCATTATGAGTTCCTAGTCATGCCATTTGGATTAACCAATGCTCCAGCTGTGTTTATGGATCTGATGAATAGGATCTTCAAGGAATATCTGGATCAATTTGTCTTAGTATTTATAGATGACTTTCTGGTTATTCCATGAGCAAAGAGGAACATAAGGAACATCTAAGGATAGTACTGCAAACACTAAAGGATAAGGAGCTTTATGCCAAGTTCGACAAATGTGAATTTTGTCTTCATAAAGTGATATTCCTTGGAAACGTAATTTTAAAGGATAGGATATATGTCAATCCGAGGAAAATTGAAGCAGTAGTGAAATGGCATGCACTAAAAACAGTAGCAGAAGTGAGAAGCTTTATGGGTCTGGCAGGATATTATAAGAGGTTTGTTGAAGGATTCTCCATGATAGCTACTCCAACGACTAAGTTATTAAGGAAAAATCAGAAGTTTATCTGAAGTAATGAATGTCAGAAGAGCTTTAAGGAGCTTAAGCACAGATTGACAAGTGCTCCAGTTCTGACCTTGCCCATAGGAGATGAGGGCTGTACAGTTTATGGTGATGCTTCAAGAAATGGTTTGGGTTGCGTATTGATGCAAAGAGATAAGGTAATAGCTTATGCCTCACAGCAGCTAAAGCTTTATGAATTGAATTACTCGACCCATGATCTAGAATTAGCAGCAATAATTTTTTCCTTGAAAATTTAGAGACATTATTTGTATAGAGTTCAAACGAGGATTTTTACAGATCATAAAAGTCTCAAGTACTTATTGAGTCAGAAAGAGTTGAATTTGAGGCAAAGAAGGTGGTTAGAGTTGTGTAAGGATTATGACTTATTAATTGAATATCATCAAGGCAAGGCCAATGTAGTGGCCGATGCCTTAAGTAGGAAATCCTCCATAGCCCATGTTCAGACAATTTATCTACCATTGTTGGAAGAGATGGCTAAGCCTAAAATAAGCTTGAAACAGGAGGAACCCGGTTGCATTATTGCTAATTTTAAAGTGAGACCAATACTCAAAGAAAAAGTTAAGGAGTTGCAAGAAAAAGATGCAGAGTTAAACAAGCTCCAAGAAAAAATCAAGAATGGCAAGCAATTTGAAATGAAATTGAGGGGTGATGGACTTATGGTTGTAGGCAATAGACTTTGTATTCTGAATGTTAAGGAGGTAATGGATGAGTTACTCAATGAGGCACACAATGCGCCTTATGCCATGCACCCAGGTAACACCAGGATGTACAGAGATTTGAAAGAGCATTTCTAGTGGAAAGGCATGAAGAAGGATGTAGCAAAATATGCAAGTAAGTGTCTAGTGTGTCAGCAAGTCAAGGCTGAACACTAAACACCTTCAGGCAAGTTAAGGCCATTTTCCATTCCTGAGTGGAAGTGGCTAAGGATAACCATGGATTTTTTAATGGGTTTGCCCAAAACTAGTAGGAAGCATGATCCCATATGGGTTATTGTTGATCGTTTGACAAAGTCAGCCCATTTTCTAGCAATTAAATAGACTGATTCTCTGCATATGCTAGCAAAGAAGTATATTGATGAGATAGTGAGACTACATGGGATCCCAGACTCTATAGCCAGCGATCCTCGGTTTACTTCGAGATTTTGGGAAAGTATGCAAGAAGCTCTAGGGACCAAGTTAAATTGTAGCACTACTTTTCATCCCCAAACAGATGGTCAATTTGAGAGGACCATTCAAACCCTTGAAGGAATGCTCAGGGCATGTGTGATGGATTTAAAAGGTGCTTGGGACGAGCACTTGCCATTGGTCAAATTTGCTTACAATAATTCATACCACTCGAGCATTCAGATGGCTCCTTATGAAGCACTGTATGGAAGAAGATGTAGAACTCCTATATACTGGGATGAAGAAGGAGAAAGGAAATTAATACACCAGAGTTACTCTAGATGATAGTTGACAAGGTCAATTAGTTAAGCAAAGGCTTAAAGCAGCTCAAGATAGAATGAAGAGCTATACTGATGCACACTAAAAGGAAATGGAGTATAAAGTTAGGAAGAAAGTTTTTTTTAACACATCTCGTTGGAAAGGAGTTATGAGGTTTAGAAAAAAGGACAAATTAAGTCCAAGATATGTTAGTCCTTACGAGATTGTTGAGAAGATTGGACCACTGATTATAGATTGCCATTGCCACTAGAATTGTCACAGATACATGATGTCTTTCATGTTTCCATGTTAAGGAAGTATAGATCAGATCCCTCCCACATCATTTAGACCACTAAGGTTCAGTTGAGAGATGATCTGACTTATGAGGAGACTCCAGTGGAGATTCTGGGCACTAAGGAAAAGGTCCTCAGGAACAAGACAGTTCAACTGGTTAAAGTCCTGTGAAAAAACCATTCTAAGGAAGAGGCCATGTGGGAGCCCTCAAAGGCTATGAAGGAGAAGTATCCACACATCTTCAATGACTCAAGTAAGAATTTTGAGTATGAAATTCTTTTAGGAGGGGGAGAAATGTTAGACTCCGAATTTTTTTGAGTTAAACATGATTTAAATGAATTATGGAGTCATGATAAAATTATTATTAGAGTTCAATTATTTATTATAGTGTTTGTAACATCGCGTTCCCATATTAAGAGTTAGAGTCGGGAATACTGTAAATGAGAAATAAAATTGAGAGATTAGAAAATGCATTTTGTGCCCATGTATTATATGATATGCACATACACGTAAATATTGAATTTTTTTTACACATGAAAATATTTGTACATGCATTCATTGACGAATTCTGGGTATAGTTGATTTATAAATGTGATTATATTGAGATTTGTGGTTTTTATATGTTGAAATTTGATTTGGAGAGTATATTTAGTGATTTAGAATTATTGGAGAATTTTGGGAAAATTTATGAAAATTTAGGGTAACTTTTGGACTAGGAAAAATGTCAAGTGGCAAAACAAATAATAAATGGTTGTAGAATTTACTGTCAAATGGCAAAGGAAATTTTGATAAATGACTATGGGATTTATTGAGAAGTGTCATTGAAAATTAGGAGGAAATTAGAATAGAACTTGGATTTTAGTTTATAAGCATTAGAAATGTGGCAAGTGATATAAGTCACTTGCCAAGCAATGCCTTAGCACCAATAAGATTTTTTTTAAAACCCCTTAAAAACGTTGATTCTCATTAAAAGTCCAATTGTTATATTTTTTGGCTCTTCTCATCTTCCTCTTCGTGACTCTCTTCTCTACACCTTCATTTTCTTTGTTTTCTTCAATCTCCACCACCTCAACTTTGAAGATTATACTTTCTTTCATTTGCTTCTAGCATAATTGCCATCTTTTTCCTCATTGCCACGAGAAAACTCATCCTTTACTTCCTTTAGAAGATGGAGAATGTGGGATGCTTGGGAGTTAGGGTTGAGTGAGGTTTTGAAGAGTTTGGAGCTACACCGAGTAAGTTATGCTTTAAATGTCATGAGTATGGTTAAATTATGCTAGAATGTTGAGTAAATTGAGATTTGATGACTTGGTTATGCAATGTTTATGTATGTGTCGTGGGTGATGAAAAAAAAATTCTTTATTTGTGAGTGATTTATTGAGTTGAATTGGGTAGAGGATGATGAGGGAATGAAATGGAAGAGATAATCTAGATATAAGATGAGTTAGATGTAAATGTTGGAAGTTTGAAAATCTGGAAAATGAAACATGTTTTGTCATGCTTCTGTCAAAGTTCACCGCGGCCAACTTTCCTTGGTTTACCGCGGCCAACTTGAAGGATGAAGTTCATCACGGCTAACTTTCCTTGGTTCGTCGAGGCCAACTCGGGGGTTCACCGCAGCGAACTTGAACTTTTCTGGGTCGCTGCGGTGAACTTTCCAGCACAAAATATGCTTCGTTAGTTTAATGATATCTCGATTTGTAGTTTTCCAATTGGGATGATTTTTAATTCGGCGTAAACTAGAGACATAGGGCTACAAATCATCTGAAGAAATAAAATTCTGAATCAGATTGTAAGAATTTCAAATTCTGGGTGGAAGTTTAGTATAGGGCACTATCTCAGAATAAAAGCAGTCTAAAAATATCTAGAGTATAAATTTTACACCACTGAACCAAATTGAAGAATTGTGGTGTCATTAGAAACTTATGAGATAGAAGGACAATTCTCAAAAGAAATTGTTCCCAAATTACTTCATTTTCATTGTCTAAATGATCGAAAATAGTAGACCCGAAAGTTAGTGTTTGGAGAAACATTTGAAATGATTCATTGGGTTATGAAATTAGATTCAAAGTGTTTATTTAAGGTATAAACCCTAAGAACAAATTTTACTTAGGTGTGTGTTGATATAAGACTGATAATGCGACAAGAATAATGGAAAGATACCCGAGATTGTCATGAACATGCGTTGTACATATTCTATGTACACATATGTGCATAAATGAATGATTATAATTGTGCAAAGTTATTAATGTATGTGTGCAATGTGTGTATTGAATAATTTTGATGTGCAGGATAAATGTACACATTCAAACATTTCCGGATCTTGAAAGCAATTGCTAATCTGGAGCGTACTGTGAGTAAACCTAGATGGTCTCATTTCATTGTTTGTTTAGTGTGAATTTTGGTATTGATTAATTACTGAATGTCTATATGAATGTGATTGATTGTGTTGGTTTTCAGACAGGAGGTCCGATGATTGTGATGTTTGGTTGAGATATTGAAGTGTTACTTATATGTGAATGAGAAGAACTAAATGTACATAATTTGATGATAAATGTGTTTTGAATGAGCATTTGCATGTAAGTGAAAATGTGACTCTCAACTTAATGTTGAATGTCGGACTAAGGTTTGACGATATAGGAATGTAATTGAATGGGATCATGCAAATGTGATTGATGCATTTCATTTCATGAATGCATGAAATATAATGGCAGTTGTGACTAGAGTAGCCACTGATCAGAGCTTAAAGCTCAACGAGTGAAAAAGAGCCTCGAGCTCAAAAGTGATTCAGAGTCTCAGGCTCAACGTTTAATAAGCCCTACATGGGACAGTTATCAATGAGCCCTATATGGTACGATTTAGGCACTTGATCACAACAAAGTAATAAATGGAAAGTGGGTCTCATACATACTGCATATGCATAATATGACTGATTAAATTATATTGATTATGTTATGTGAAGTGTTGTGAATGTGATTTATGTGTTATATGACTGGGTGAGCCATCGATGATGGTTACTTGTTGAGTTCGCAAAACTCACCCAAAATTTACAAATATTTTTCGGAGCTCAGAAGAATATCCCGTTAGGCAAACAGGAGTATACCTATTACATTCAAGTGAGAGATAGAGATCGAGATCAATTGGCGTCTGCATAATTATTTTTATTTTTATTTTTGTTTGTATGAAAGAATGTATTCTGAGATTTTCGTATCATGTTTATTGATCAAATTTATTTTGTAATAACTCTCCAAAATGGAAAGGGTTGTAAATGAAATTGATTTTGAGTGCAATTATTACATATGTGATTGAAAAAGTTTATGATCGAAACGGACCCGAATTGATTATTGAATTTTCGTAAAAGCGTTCATTGTTTTATTAAAAAAGAAAAGAAATTTATAAAAAGGGCAAGAAGATTTTTGTAATGAGATTCGACTGACTGAGTGCTCTAGCATGCCACTCTCGTGAGACTCAGACTAGGATATCACTCATGATATCGGGTATGTGTCTGGAGAGAGTGGGGTGCTACAACGGCTCTGGTGGGTATGACCCGTGGATTGGCAGGCCGGGCATGGCCCCTGAAGCACGGGCCACAAGCCGGGGTGGATGAGGCATGGGTCGGCCCGTGACCAGTGGAACCGTGGACGGGCCAGACCGCGGGCTGGTCCGACCGGCCCGGCCTGTGGCCAGTGACCCGCCCACCACTCAATCATATTTTAATAAATATTTTAATTATTTATTAAAATAATTAATACATAATTTAAGTAAATTAAAATTTTGTAATTAATGTAATTCATAATTTTAACAATAACTTTTAACTTATTAACTTTTCATATAAATTTCTAATTAATTGAATTAAATGTCCTAATTAATCATACCATTACATATATCTCAATAACTTTATTATATCATAATTAATTAATTATATGTTGTTATAATTTAAAGTTGTCACATAATAAATATATATATATTAAAAAGAAAAAAGGTGAAATTTTTATAAATTTTATGAAATATGAATTTGGTTTTATCAATTCTCTCTTATAATAATTAATGAATAATTTAAGTAAATTAAAAATTTGTAATTAATGTAATTGAAAAGTTTAACTATAAATATTAACTTATTAACTTGATAACTTTTCATACAAAATTCTAATTAATTGATTTAAATTTCCTAATTATTCATACCATTACATACATCTCAATAACTTTATCATATCATAATTAATTAATTATATGTTGTTATAATTTAAAGTTATCACATAATATATATATTAAAAAGAAAAAAGGTGAAAATCTTATAAAATTTATAAAATATGATATGCTTATAACACTTTAAGGACGAGAAGGATTTAAAGTAATACTTATATCTTATATCATGGTTTCGATTAAGGATCTAAGAAATTACTCTTAATAAACTTTTAATTAGAGTGGCTTAGATGAGAATGAATCTTCTAATATTAGAATTTAGATGAGAGAAAAAATTATGAATGTAATTTATATAAGTTTAGATTAACTAGAATATAATGATTTTAGAAAAAAGTAAAGAATTATTTTTGACTTAATGAAATAGATAATTTATAAAAACAAATCAAAAGAATTTATAAAATGTGTGCAAGTTTTAATAAAATAATAGCTAATTTCATTTCAATGTAATATATGTACTTATTTGTTTTTATAACTGAATTACTTATATATTATTTTAGAATCGATACATTAGGATTAATAAAGTGATTAATTCATTTTAAGATTAATATAAATACATATATGCATAATATATTATCTCAATATGAAAAATAAAATAAAAAGTTTAAATTGACTTGTTTACAGGAAATAATTATGACAAAATTATCATTGCTATATATTTTTAATAAATATAAATTGGTTCATATTTTATATCTTTTATTTTATATAAATATTTGTGTATAATTTATGGGTAATTTCATCTTACATTTTACTATAAGTGATTTAGTTATAATTTATAATTTATGAATTTTAAAAATACAACAACAACTTTTTAAAATTGTCTTAAAATAAAAAATTTTAAAAATATATTAAACACCCGGACCACAGGTCGGCCCATGGGCCAAGCCGATGCAAAATTTTTTTAGACAAGGCCGAGTTGGACCATCGACGGCCCAAACCCAGCCCGGCTTATTGACATGCCTAGCTAGAGTTTCTCACCTTCTAAAAGTTGGAAAGAACAATTTCAGGCCACCACCAATGGTGAGTTCTAATGGAAATTCACAAGTGAAATTATCCTATATCATCAGGAGACATAAGGATAAAATGAGTTATATACAAAGATATGGCTCATAATGCAATGCCTTAAAGTTTTAGGTTGAGATATGATGTTCTAGTTGCATATGGGCTCATTTAGATCTAGTCTAATTTCTTCCTAAACTTCCTCAAAATCTAATTGTGGTATTAGAGCCAGTTGGTGAAGTTTGATGAATAAAGATTTATGAATTTGGGTCAGAGTGACTCAAATAACTTTGCATCAGTTATGGGTTAAGGGGGAGCTAGTCCGATATGGATAGATCCAATTGTGAGGTGGAAATGTTGGAAATTTATAAGTGGAGTCATCCCATATCAAAAAGAGACATAAGGATAAAATGAGTTATATACGAAAATAGAGCTCATAACTCAATGCTTTAAAGTTTTGAGTTGAGATATGATGTCCTACTTGTATATGGGCTCATTTAGATCTGCTCTAATTTCTCCCCAGGCTCCCTCAAAATCTGATAGATTCCTCGATGGTTAGAATTAAGCCTAGGAAATTGTGTCCTCAAGTGAACCCAAAGGAGTGGGATGGGTTCATTCGCATTTGTTTCACTAGGAAAAACAAGACCCTCGGATCTGATTTCTGGATGAAAAATGTTTTATATGTACTGGAAAAGAATTACAAGATCTTGCATTAAAGAATTTGAAATATAATTAAAAGAGATTGTTCTTATTATCGAAAAATTTGAAGTTTAATTTAAAAGGAAATTGTTAAATGAAATTCATTAATTAATTTTAATTTATAAAAACTTATTAATTTACAAAATTGACGTATTAATTAATAAATTAATCGATTTTTAATAACAATTGTTAATATAAATTGAATCGAAAAGTTAAAACATGAACTAAAAAATTAAATAATTCAAGGTTTTTACAATTAAACCAATCAAATTAGTTGAGTTTTTTAATCATATGGGTAAATTTCAATGTCTTAAAACTTGAATCTGAAGTTAAACTGGTAAGATAAGAGATTTAAGATTTAAAAGGTTCAATTGATATTAGATTGTCATAAAACTAACTAAAGATTAAGTAAAATTAAATAATTTAAAATATGATTTAAAGCAATTGTCCTTATTTATTAAAAATTTAAAGTTTAATTAAAAAAAGAGTTGCTAGATGAACATTAATTGATTTATTTTGATTTATAATAAATTATTAATTTACAAAAATTAACCGATTAATTAATAGATTAATCAAATTTTAACAACAAGAGTTATTAAAGTAAATTAAACTGAAAAATTGAAAATCAAACCAAAAAATTGGACAGTTTAATATTTTTATGATTAAATCGGCCAAATCAGTTGAGTTTTTTAATTATTGGTATATTTTGTTCAAGTATTCCTTCTGTTATCAACTCATTATATTAGAAGATTTCTTTCGTTGTGCAACCAATATAATTATTACTTATCTTAATAAATCTAGAGATGGCATGGGTTAGGCTAGGCCAGGTCCAACCCTTGATGCCTTAGGATTTAGGCCAACTCTAAGCCCCACCTGGCCTAAGCGCCGGCTTAACCAGGCCCAAGGTGGTTTGGCCTAGTGCGACTCTAAATTTATTTTTTAATTGACAAAATGATGTCGTTTTTTACAAAAAGATGTTGTTTTGTCATTACCAGTTGGCTCAGTAGGGCGAGTGGGGGCCTTTTTGCTATTGTTAAATAAATCACAATTTAAATAAATAAATAATTTAATTTAAGTTATGTATACTTTTAATTTAAAATTTTAAGGCATTCAGTTTTAAATTTTTTTATTTTATATAAATCTTAAACCTTGTATTATTTTCCAATGTGAAATAATTCACTTGTGAACATTTTAATAATCAGAAAACACAAGGTCAAACTTTTTTTTTTGAAAAGTTAGTTGGGTTAGTTTTTGAGTAAATTGCATGTACAAGATTAATGCACCAATTAATTGTTCCATTGCCTATTGGGTCCAAAATAGTCATTATACAGACCCAAGGCCCGTTGCGGTCTCATAAAAACCTAGCGTTCGCAGCTTGTTATAGAAGAAGCTAAAAAGCAACAACACACAGAGAGGTCCTTCGTCGACGCCGCCATGGGTCGTATGCACAGTAGAGGGTAAATCAGTTTTTCCTGGGTGTATGTATAAGCATTTGAATAGTGATTCTGTGCATCTGATGTAGGGTTGTTTTGCTGCAGTAAGGGTATTTCAGCTTCAGCTCTGCCTTACAAGAGGACTCCCCCAAGTTGGCTTAAGATCTCCTCTCAAGATGTAAATTTTCAACTCCCAATTCTCCTTTTTTCTCTTCCAACGTTGGATTCTTTCTCTTTATCTATGTCTCCATGGCTATTACTTTGTTCTGGGGATGTTGATTACAATTACTAACCGAACCTCACTGGGTTCGGTTAGGTTGCTTTGGATTGTGATAGTTATATATTGAGAGGATTAAAGCATTAGGACCTGAACTGTTAGTTGTGAAGGAGGGATGTGTGATATTTTTTGTGTATCAGGTGGAAGATAACATTTGCAAGTTTGCGAAGAAAGGTCTAACTCCATCCCAAATTGGTGTCATTCTTCGTGATTCGCACGGTATTGCTCAGGTCAGGAGTGTTACTGGTAGCAAGATCCTTCGCATTCTTAAAGCCAATGGTAATTCTTTTTCCTTTTTCCTTTCTCTCGTTCTGTATGCTTAGTCTATCTGAACTTGAGGTGATATAGTGAATGGAGGTAAAAGGATTAGGGTCTTTGGTTCCTTCTGGTATCTGTGAAATGAGATGGAGAGGGTTTAGTTGGAGTGAATAGTTATTAAAAGAAGAAAGATGAGGCTATGTTGTTGTTGGTTATGCTTAATAATCCCTATTATCGAAAACGAAATTAAAAGGGTTAGCTTGCGTCTGCCTTTTTAAAAGTGTCTATTGTGACTTGCGACATAATGTAGAAAAAAAAATGTTTGTTAGGGTATGTACCTTTTGGTTGATTATATTGTTTTGATTTAATTGATTAGGCCTTGCACCTGAAATCCCTGAAGATTTGTATCATCTCATCAAGAAGGCTGTTGCTATTAGAAAGCATTTGGAGAGGAACAGGAAGGATAAGGATTCTAAGTTCCGGTTGATCCTTGTAGAGAGTAGGATTCATAGGTTGGCTCGCTACTACAAGAAAACAAAGAAGCTTCCACCTGTCTGGAAATAGTAAGCCTATAACTTGTCGTTTTTAATTCAACAATTTATTAATCATTACATCAGTTCACATTTAGAGTAGTATCTACTTTCCTTCTACTCATACCTACAAGTACTCAATTTCCTCTTTGTAATCAGAGAGTACTCAGGTTTAGTTCATAGATATATTTCTTAACAGAATTATAGGTGCCATTCCTTGTTTTCTTCCTTGTCCAACCTTGCCGTTGTATATGATCAGAATGATTAATTCAAATCTTTGAATTGTTGCTATAGAATTTTATTTAAATTGACAAAATACTGATTTATAGAGTCAGCTGTTTGTATCTTTGATTTTTTTTAACCAATATGGATGTCATGTAGTATGTTTAGGTTAATTATCTGCTTTCTTGATAGTTTATATTGAGACTCTTGTGTAGAAGACATTATATTTTGTGATTAGATTTCCCGTTATCTTTATAGGATTCCATCTTATGATCTGCGTTGGACTTTCATAGGCATATGGTTGCATGTTACACTTTTGTAATTTTACACCTACCTCTAGTTCTATTTTTATGTTATTATCCTTTCACTCTGACCTTTTTCTTTTCCTCACCGTGTTTTGCAGCGAATCCACCACTGCTAGCACTCTTGTGGCTTAGGCTAGATATTTTCTGTGGCAGTTCTTGTTACAAGACTATTGTAGTGATGTGCTGCTAGCATAGTTCATTATTGGAAGTTCTTGAATAATTTTTTCCTGTTGGCACTGAAGATTACCCTTGAACATCTTTAATGCTTCAAATGAATCAATTTTGGTTTTTCTTTTTTGCAAAATATTTGTAATTTCAATATTTATTATTTTGGATTAACCATTGGTCGCTACTTTAACTTGTACCGAGAATTGAGTGTTATTTCAGTTCGTAAGATTTAAGTTCAAGTGTTGCTAAATGAGATTTTAGGACCAATTGCAGGCCTGCAGTTCTAATTTCTTCCTTTTTTCACAACCGCTGGATCTAATTTGGTAATTTTACGAGGAAATAAAATGAGGATACCAGAGATAGTATGAGAGCTCATTAATTGTAGTTTCGGTTGATATTTTAACAAAATGGAATATCCGGCAAGTCTTAAATTAGTTCCAAGTGAAGTCTGAGTTGACGGGGACACACAATATGTATTATGTATATAATCATACATATGAAGAACTATTCCATCTCTTGAAAAATTCAGCAGTTCTGGCAATCAGATTCCCTGGCAGCCGGCCCAGAAGTGTCCTATATTTTCTGGTATTTCTTAGATGAGGGCAAACTACAGTGAATAACGAAGACAAACAGAAAACATATAGCTGTTTTCCCACTCGGCTGCTCTAAATTCTACTTGCATTTTCTGACTTTAAGCATCATGAATTGTATAACCCAGCGGAAATATATGGTATAGAAAATAAAAATAAAAAGATCAATATTATACCTGAAAGATGAATAAGATCACTCGCTACAAGGAAAAACTATTCAACGTAATACAACACATGGGATACATGAAACTTTACGACAGCAAGTAATGTGAACCACCAACGGCTGCCTTAGACATATTACAATCAGTACAAAACATTCAATGGTCAACAATGAGTGACGAGAACTAATATTCATAAAACACATCACCATTCCACATTAGATCAACATGAAGTTTGCAAGGTGTACGCAGTTGCGTCGTTCCTTTTTCTCATAGCTGTTTTTCAAAAACGTTGGAAAGTTACGAAGTTATCGGAGAGTTGCAAGGCCTTCAAGCATATCAGGCTTACCAGCTATCAAGAAATCAGAGCTAAACGACCTGTCGTCAAGCTGAGCAACTTTCTTTCGTTTATCCACCATCTCCTCCCACTCTTCCGAGGTTTAAATGATCTCCAACAAAACAATGTAAAGATTTATCATCAAGACAACACCTCTTCCTACTCATCTCATCGCAAACTTCCGACCCACGCCGAATCATCCTCCTGTATATTCTCAATGAGTAATTCGACGTTCTCTTAGTAGCCATCAAAAAATAATGGAAGTATACGTCTTCACATCAGGTGGGCAAACTATTTCTTTCATCTTCTTCAACAATGCCTGAATCATATCCACACTCTTCTGATTTCCAAAACCTGTGATCAAGCATGTATAAACTGGAGCGTCTAGCACGCACCCAAAATCAACCATTTCATCAAAACAGTCAATTGCATCTTCCATCATTCTCTGATTACAGAGAATCGTACAGCTCCAGAAATTAGGAGATAGACCCTTGGCTTTCATAACTTCAAACAACTTGATTGAATCAGACCTCTTTCTACACTTCAACAGCCCTTGAAGCATAAAATTATGAGCAACAACATCTGGCTTAAACCCCTTATCAATCATTTTATTCCTATCTCTACCCGCCTCCATCAAATTCTTCACCTTGCACCATCCATCGACCAACACAGTGTAAGTCCTCGGATTGGGCACAAACCTATCCCCCAACTTCCCAAACATCGTTTTCGCTTCTTTTCCAAGCGTTGCCTTACCAAGACAATCAAGCAACGAATCAAATGTCTGAAGGACTACTTTATACTTGTGCTTCATCAACTTAAACATCCCAACAGCCTTCTTTCGCTTTTTGGCCTCAGCAAAAGCTCTCATTGCAATTTCAAATGTTTGTATTGTCAACACCATGTTAACGTCCATCTCCTCCATTGACACTATTGTCTCAGACTGCTTAGCCTTTCCTATTATGCCCATCATCGAGTTATAAGTCCTTGAGTTGTGCGACAAACCAGGACTCTCCTCCGTCCAATTGAAGAACCGAAGTGCACGTTTTCTAGCGTGACGGAACCTTTCCAGCACATTTACGACCAGATCAGGAGTTAAATTGATGCTACACCCATCAACAGCAGCCTCCATGGTGCTATCAAACGCAAACAATTCGTCAATCACCTTGCCCAGACGCTCGACCTCCTCAGGATCTACACTTGAGTTCACAACTACACCTTTATTTTCACATTGGCACTCATCAATCTCATCGTTATTTCGAGTTCCACCATCAGAATAATCCCCAAAGTCACCGAGGCTAGAAAACGGAGTTGTTAGTGGCAATGTTTTTTGAACATGATAGAGCGAAGAGGAGTGTGGCAAAAGAAGTGAAACTTGACGGTGAGAATTATAGAAAGCACAATTAAGAGGAGAATCACACAAACGAGACAAGGGCAAAGAGCTACAATTAGGAACGCGCATTTGCTCTCGGCGACCCCGTTGTCGTCCTTCTCTTTGTCTCTGATCGAGATAGAGAAGCTTCGAGGCGGCGTAGAGTTGGCCATTGCAATCGGAATAACAAGATTGGTACCGTAAGCAGCGAAGGAGTAACGCGGAGATCGTGGCGCGTGGTTTTAGAGAATGAGACATTGGACCGCCATTAAGAAGGAGCACTAAACTGAAACAACTGGAATTTTGAGACAGATAGTAGTTGTAATTTAACGCGCCGTTTAAATCGATCGGAACTGTGAGCGAAATGTTGCAGCTCTACTACATCTACAAGTAGTAATAAACCAGCAGTGGATGGTGATGTCACCGAGGAAGGTGTAACCGACGGGTCGACCATTGGGTTGGTTGTGAGATGGGCAGCATGTGTTGGGACTTGGGCCTTCCGACCCGACAAGGGGCTTATGTTGGATCGATTTAATTGTATTGGTCTGAAACGACGCAGTATTAAGATCAAGACACAAATGACAAAACAGTTGCATAATAATAATAATAACAAGGTAAAATTAGATTTTGAAACTCAAAGTTTATAATTTTGAAGAGTTGAAGTCCAATATTTTTAAAATATTAAAATTTAATTTTTATAAATTAAATGCTATCTCAATTATTTTTATTTTAAAAATAAAACAGTATCTTATGTGACTTAATATTTAAAATATATAAATGTAGACTATATTATCACGTGATAAGTGGGAGGCTTAAATAGTAAGCTCCATTGTTATATATTTTTTAAATAAAACAGTATCTTATGTGACTTAATATTTAAAATATATAAATGTAGACTATATTATCACGTGATAAGTGGGAG
>JAOTAY010000004.1:6048475-6060384 GCA_025629805.1 Erythroxylum baracoense
TATATCTATATCTATATCTATATCTATATCTATATCTATATCTATATCTATATCTATATCTATATCTATATCTATATCTATATGTATATGTATAGGTATACGTATATGTATATGTATAGGTATACGTATATGTATATGTATATGTATATGTATATGTATATGTATATGTATATGTATATGTATATGTATATGTATAGGTATATGTATATGTATATGTTTATGTATATGTTACTAATCTAAGTATATATGTGGATTACATTAAGGAAAGTACACCAAACATAATAAGAAATGAGCCATAAGAAGCACTCTGAGTCTTGAGATTATATACATTCATATTTATGAAACTTTTGATGTTCCTATTAGTGGAGTGGAGAAAAATATTTCGTTACCTTTATCAATGACTTCTCACGATATGGTTATATCTATTTACTAAAGGAAAAATCTCAAACAGCGGATGCTCTTAAGGTGTACATCACTGAGGTTGAAAGGAAAATACATAAATAGATGGAAGCTATAAATTATTATAAAGGGGGTGAATAATATAGCAAATATAATAAGTCAAGACATTGTTTAGGTACATTTGCTAAAATCTCCTTGAAAGATATGACTTATAGGTACATTATACTATGTCAAGCACATCTCAAAAAAAGGTATGGTAGAAAGGTGTAATAGGAAATTAATGGATATGAGTAGGAGTATGATGAGTAACTCCTCACTACCATGTATGCCCTTAAAACCATTATTTATCTGTTGAACGAGGTCCATAGTAAGCTAGTTATAGAAACTCCTTTTGAACTATGGACTAAAAACAAACTTAGTTTAAGACATTTGTATATTTGGGGTTGCCTAACGTAAACAATAATTTATAATATATATATATATATAAGGAAAATATATTCATTAATTGACTAGTGGTTATTTTATAAGTTGCCGAAAGAAATTTAAAGGATTTATGTTTTATTTTCTAAATCTTAGTCCTAAAATTGTGGAAACTAGAAATGCTAGATTCATTGAGAATGGTAAAGTTAGTGGGAGTTATAAACAAAAAATATAAATATCAAGGAAATAAAGTAAATTTTCTTATATATGTAAAGGCTCCTCCATTTATAGTCGTTCCAAATATTATTCCAATAACTAATGAAAATTTAGATAATACTAAACAATACTTAAATAAAGGAATAAATCCATATGACATTAACTCACAACCACCTATTATAAAAGAACCATGAGAAACAATACATTTAAGAAGATCTCAAAAAGAAAGAAGCTAACCATTTCAAATTATTATATGGTTTATTTATAAAAGTTAAATAATGATACTAAAATTAATAAAGTTCCAGTTCATTTTCATAAGCTATAGAATGAGCAAAGTCTAAAAAATGAATTGATGCTATGAAATATAAATTAAAATCTATAGAAGACAAGAAAGTTTTGGATCTCTTTAAATTGCAAAAAGGATATAAATGAGTTTGGTGTAAATATGTTTTTGAACCAAATGTGTCTTAAATGACAATATTGAATGATATAAGTTCAAACTTGTTGCCAAGGGTTATATTAGAAAAGGTGGTGTTGATAATAAAGAGACATTTTCTTCTGCTTAAAGAAAGACTCATTAAGGATTAAAATAATTTTGGTGGCTCAATATGATTTAGAGTTACATCAAATGGATAATAAGATAGCCTTTCTTAATAGGTATCTTGAAGATGATGTATTTGCGGACCAACTTGAAGGTTGCTTAATAAAAGATCAAATGGCGTGTAAACTTAAGAAGTTAATATCTACATTTAAATAAAATTCTTGACATGGTATGTTAATCCTCTTTATGGGACTTACACAGGGGTTAGAATCCTCTTTATGGGACTTACACAGGGGTTAGAAAAAAGACACATTTCTTTTTTAATTGTGAATTGAATTAAAATATGGCAGATATATATCTTCACAGTCAAATCAATAGTCCAAGTCACACTCCCAAAATCCATTTTTATCTTAGGAGAGTTCACAAACTTCTTGACAATGGTATATTAAGTTTAATGACACAATAACATCTTCTGATTTTTAAGAAAATACCGTTGATTGGTGTATATACTGAAGGATTAGTGGGAGGTGTATATACTAGAAGATCAGTGATAGTAAGTTTGTTTTCTTAGTTTTATATACTTATGATATCTTACTTATGATTAATTATTTGGCCTACTAAATGAGACAAAAAATGTTTTCTCCAAAAATTTTGAGATGAAAGATATAAGAAAGGCATTCTATATGATAGGAATTGAAATTTTCCACAATAGAGTACAAGGATTATTGGAACTATTTCAGAAAGCTTATATCAACAAAATTCTATAGAGTTTAAATATAGATAAGTATTTGGAATGTATTGCTCTTATTTAGAAAGGGGACACATTTAGTCTCATGCTATGTTAAAAGAATGATGTAGAATGAAATGAGATGAAAGCAATTCTTTATGCTTCAGTTGTGGGTAGTTTAATGTATTTATGATTGACTTTTTCTAAGTTTTTCAATTATGAATAACGATAAGTACACGACGTAGTTGTAACTAGTACCAGCAAGTATGGTTTGATCTCTTGAAGACGATGAATATTAGTAGTTACCATTACCTTATTATCTAGTCTACGAATTGGATTGTGATTTTTGATAAAAGAAATTAAAACTTGGGCAAATAAAATAAAACATGCATCAAGATTGAACAGAGAATAAAGAAATCAATTAGGAAATTAATAATATCGAGATTTGGTGTTTAGGTGTCAAATCCCTTAAATACTCTTAATTGATTGATATTTTATTATGCAATTGTTTTCTTGATTTATTGGACCGTGGAAATTTCTATGGTATACTAATAGCTCACTCTTGAGTCTAATAAAAACTAATCCAAAGGTTATCAACCGAATTACTTAAGTTAAAGTTTATAGAATTACTTTACCGATTTGTGAATCTCATTATTAGTTTGACCATAATTTATAGGATTTATGTCATCCTATCTTTATGGTTGCAACAACTCCTTCCAATTATGGTAGTTCTATTCATACATAAGATTTCTTAATCTCTATGTTATGAAATCAAGTTATGCACTAATATTCTGGATCTAAGAACATATATTAAACATGTAATTAAATCACAATATATCAATCCAAGCATTGCATTAATAAAAGAATCAAAACATGTTATAGCACAAAACTAGAGTTCACCTAACCTAGGCACTAAATGAATTTTGTTACACATGATAGAAAATGAAATCAAACATAAAAAAAAAAAGAAAAATGATCTAAAAACAATAGGTTCATAATTGTAAATCTCCTTGTTTGTCTGTTATTCAATATTGTTGCAAGGTAGAGGTCAGATCTTGTATTCTGATGGATCTTTCGATGATTTTTTCATGTTTTTCATTTTTTAAAATCAAAATCGCCCCTTTTGAATGATCTCAACCTTTATAATCACCTTCTAATTTTTTTCTCTGGCAATTTTTCTCCGATCACTTCTTTTTATAGTAATTTCTAGGGTTCTCGTTGATATACGACTTGAGAGAAATAGATGGGCTGATGCACGACTGTGTATCCCTTCTTTACTTCACATCTTCCTTTTATGCCACGTTTTCATTCAAATTCCTCTTCTTTTAATCCATAAAGGTAATTATATAACCTATAAACACACTTGAAGCAAATTAAGTAACAAGTACACAATAAAAGTATAAAATATCAAGCAAAAATATATCAACTATGAGGTATAAATATGGTTAATTATGCATCTCTTAATACACAAATCTATACAAAATAGGATATTAGTTTTGAGATCAAAATATTAGGCAGATATCAAAGTAACCATGAAATTGTTAATTAAAACGTTGTAAGGAGAGTATTAAGGTACCTACAAGGAGCAAAGAACTATATGCTCATATATGCAAGGTTTGTTCATCTGGAAGTAAATAGATACTTAGATTTAGATTTTGGTGAATGCCTTATTAGCAGAAAATCCATATCTAATTACCTATTTCTTTTAACGAATGGAGTATGTTAAACTAAGGGAGGTTCTGATCTATGTTTTGATGATAATACAATATAAATAATACTAATAAGGTTATTATTTTGATGAGAAGCAATATAAGAACAAGATATGGCCATAAACTCAAGATGATAATTAATGAAGTTAATAAAGAAAAGTTGAATTTTTGCATCTTTCAAAGTGAAGATCAAGTCAATAACAAAAGAAGACCAAGGCATACCAAGGTCATTTTATATTTTTTATTATTTATTGTAATCTCACCTTATTAGATTGGTAATCTCAAAGGATCATCATATATAAACATTTCATCTTACTTCACTGCATGCATCTTTTTACTCATTAAGAGGTGGTAAAATTTTTGTGTTTAATAGAAAAGCCTCTTGATCTTTTAAACATTTTTTAGGAAACACTTTATGATGTGTTTAAATCATAATTGCATTAAAATTTTGAGTTTGATTATTTGAAGTTATTAAAATCATATTTTTTAGAGGATTGGTCGACCTATATGAGTTAGTAGTTGACTGATATAGGTTAAAGTTTTCAAAATTGATATACCAAAAGCTTGTAGTAATATCAATTGATATAATTGATATATCGGTTAACCAAATGCCATAGGGATGACCAATATCTCAATAGCTAGTAAATCGATATATATATTGGTCAACTACATGTTTGACTAGTCTAATATGTCTTTATAAATAGCCATTGTAGCGGCTAATTTTTGGTTCCAATAGCTAGCAAAGGTCCTAAAAGCCTAGAGAAACATGTTTTCTTATTGGTTTTAGCATCAAGGAGTGCGTAAATGTCCTTTACACATATTTCTAAGTGTTTATCAAGTATTTAAGTATCATTATCTAATATTTGTATGAGTGAGCCTTTTTTGTGTTATCAAAGAGATAAACTGAGTTGTTTTTAAGTCTTTTTAGGGTTTTTATATTTTGTACTTGGGGGTATTATATTCCAAGTGAATTACGGTTCCACTTCATCATGAAGATGTAAAAGAATTATTCTTTGTCAAGAAAAGAATGTTTAAAGATTATTCTTCACTTTGAAAACAAAATTATAATGGAATTCTAAGAAAGTTCTTGGGAGTGGATGTAGCCAAAGGTTATTTATGGAACCACTATAAGTTAGTTTACATTCTCTCTTCACAATCCAATTTAAGTTATTTTTCGATTTTTTGATTGATTTATGTTAAGCAACTGTTTCATCCTTATTTATATTCATTGTTGTTAATTTAGTACATTGATTAAAATTTTTCTTTGAATTTTATAGCAACCCAATTTACCCCCTTTTGAGTGTTATTAGGGACTAATAGAGCAATATAATGAAAGAGTGCCAAATAGTATATTATTTCTTCATCCACTATGGTTGTGGAATTTTATTTAGAACTTAGGTTGTCAATAGTATTACCAAGCCACTGAAAATTTATTGTGATAATTCTACAATAGTTATTCTCTCTGAGAATGAAAAATATTTAAAAGGTCCTAAACATATGGAATTAAAGTATTTTGCTATTAAGGAGGAATTTTAGAAACAATGAGTATCTATTGAGCATATTAGTGCCAATATAATGATAATAGATCCATTAACTAAAGGTTTACAACCAAAGACATTTAAGGAACATATACATAAATAGTACCATTAAATGATATTTATTTATGATGATGCTAGCATTATGAGCTCGTTTATGTGCTTTTAATTTTGCAGTAATCATTTCCTATTTTATAACAGTGTACACATTTATGCTTGATATTTAAATAGGAAATTCTATAAGATATAATTGTAGATCATGATGGAATTTGTATATCATTATTTATGGACTCATAATTGTTAAGTAAAGAATATTGTAGTACATAAAAGGAAATACGTTGCATAAATAATAGATAACCCCTACAACTTGCATTTCTTATTTATCATACAAAATTACTTATGTTGAATTTTTAGGATTTAATTTCATTGATTTGAAATTATTCTATTTAATTTTATGATTATCTTATGGTTTGGCCAAGTAATAAAATGATAGATAGGAATAACTCGTCATATTTAAACCTAATTAAGAATTAAATCGTTGAACAATCCTAGTCGTTTCAGTATGTGATGGATGTACCAAATTAAATCATAAAGGATATAAATTGGTCTTTTGTCTACCCATTAAAGCTTTAAAAAAGGATAATTAATCCATCAAAAGCATCTGTAAATAGAAAGGGGTTTAGAGAAAGAAATCCACTTGTTCAAAAAAAAGGTCTACACCATGTTGATTTCAAAAAAAATACTTTATATTTATATATATATATATATATAATTATGAGAATTATACATTTTACATCCTAAGGTTAATGATTGTTTTGGATAATTAAATTTATTTTCCTATAATGTAAAGTTCTTACATCTTCCATTATACATTTTTCAAGAGAAGCATGAGATCAACTTAGTAGTATTAGAAAGAGGTATATAGCCAATTAATCTAAGAATGACAAACAAGGATAATGGCTGTAAAATTCTAAAACATGGGAAGCATACTTATAAATGAAGATGGTATCTAATTTTCCTAGAGGAGGCTTCTTGAACATATTAAAATAATAGAGACTATAATAAAACAAAATTAAAAGTGCTTTTGTAACCTTTATAAAGGTACAAATTTAGGTTCCTATTGAGAAACTTTGATAAACTATTAGTATGGGAAGAATTCATAGAGCATATATAACTTTATAAATGTTTAAGAATATAGTATTATTCCTATATCAACAATAGGTGGATTAAAAAAATACATATGGACTAACATATAGAGGCTTGATAATAATTTAACATATATTGCATTTTTTCCTCTCCAATTGAGTATTCATAGTTTAAAGAAATTGTCTTCTAATATACCAATCTCATTAGACCAACGCAACAAAATCATGACCATGATCAATCACCTTATCTCCAATTTAATTATAGATCAATGCTCATAAGTGCTTGCACCATAAGGGCTCCTTAAAACTTTATGATTATGAATTTTATTAAATGAGGTGTAATCTATAACGAAAAAATTATCTTAGTCTCAAGCGTGACATCTTCACTCTCTTAAGTTTCACACATTACAAAAAAATTCCTTATACTTGCCTTAATATACATGACAAGGAACCTATAAGAATGCACTTTTAAATACATAATATATGTTAAAAAGCCTCAAGGAGGTTATGAAAATTTGCACATCTTCTAATCGACTTCAAAAGGAAATATAATAATATGGTGAGAAAGCATAAATCAAAAACATAAAAAATGGTGATGGTACATATTTCTAATTTCTGTAGATAATATTTCTAATGAATATACTCACTTATGCGTTTACTTTATCATATTTGTTAATGTATTTCTCATTCATATTATTTTTCATTAATATGTTTAACAATACTTTCTTAAAAAAATTTTAAAAAGTGATTTACACGTTTTGAGTTTCAGCAAAAAAAATATGGTGATAGCATTGAAATTTCTACTTTTAGAATAGATGAAAGAGTCTGCATTTAGAGCAACACTTCCTTCAGAAAAATACTTGTAGTTTTATAAGTCACACATTCTAGTGAGAAATGATCTTTGTAGTTTTAAGATAAAAATTTAAAAGAACATATGTCGTGGGTTCAAAAAATAAAAGAATTCTTTACTCTTAAGATAAAAACTAAAATCCACGAACCTTAGGCTAAAAAGAACACTTTAATTTTCTAGGTGTCACCTACATAGCTTAAGTATCATATTTAAAATCAGTTCATCAAATTTTCTTAATTATGTTAAATAAAAATCTTTAAAGGTATTAATTAAGTAAGTTGGTAGTTTAAATGCTTAATATTATTCTAGTGATATACAAAATGAAGACTCACAACCATGAAAAATATTTAAAGTTAGAAATTAGGAGTAATGATACAAACTAAATAAAATTCTATGACAATATTAAAGTCTTATCACGATTACAATATTTATAGAGATAAAATTGTTATCTTATAAAAATAAAATCACTATCTTATTGAAATTATATATATTAAAATAATATAAAAGGATATCAAACTTATTAAAAAGAAATAATATTTTTAAAAATATATTTTTTAATTGAGATTTGACTTAAGCGTCGAGTGATATCTAAGTATAACCTGATATGGTTGTGACCAATATTTTTTTACCTTTGTCAATTTATGATGATATCAAAACTAAAAAGTTAACTTCATCTGTTGTCACCTTACGATCTTCAAATGGAATTTGGCTACTTAATGAGCTATACTTGAACTAAACAATTCGACTTTAAATTATATAATGGAGGTTGTCCTATGTTAACATATTTTTTTTAAATTAAAAATTTTGACTAATAGAGAAAATGGAAGTACAACATTAGGAGAGTAGTATTACTCTCCAACAACAAAACGCCACATACAACGTACATTCCCTCAAGCTTCAACATGGATGGGAAATTACTCAAGAAAGGGACATTCTAATGGAAATGGAGAGATACTTTAAGAGCTTTTATGGTTGTTCTCGTAGTCAAGCAACTACTATTCCTCTTTGCTCCTTTGTTTAAAAGACGATATCTCAAGAGCAAGCTGCAATGCTCATTAAACCAGTAGAGGACAAAGAGATAGAAGAGGTGGTTTTTCAAATGCATCCTAATAAATCCCTTGTACCTGATGGCTTTATGGCTACTTCTTTCAAAAGACCTGGCAGGAAACTAACCCTATGGTAAAAAGAGCAGTCCTGTAATTTTTCTCAAAGAAAATACTACTGAAAGAGATCAATAAAACTCATATTTTCTCTATTCCTAAGACCTCCTACCTTTCTTCCCTTGATGAATTCAGGCCTATTACATGCTTTAACTTCCTTTACAAGGTAATTTCTAAAATTTTGGCAAACAAGCTGAAGATTGTCTTGGATTTACTGATTTCTCATAATCAAAGTGCCTTTTTACATGGTAGAAAGATTAGGATAATATCTCTATTGTTCAAAAATTGATGAAAGGGTATTAGAGGAAGAATAGCACTCCTAATTGTATCATAAAAGTGACTTTAATAAGGCTTTGAGGATCATGTGGAATGGGACTTTATCCTTCAGACTTTGAGGATTTTGGGATTCCTAAATGTGCTTGTTAGATGGGTTGAAGCCTATATTACTACTCCATCTTATTCAGCTCTAGTTAATGGTATGCCCACTAATATTGTCAAGAGTACTAGAGGACTAAGACAAGGAGATCTCATCTCCCCTTATCTCTTTATCATATGCATGGAGGTACTATGTCGATTGATTCTTCAAAAAGTGGGTAATAGCAAAGACTACAAATTTCATAGCAAATACAAAAAGGTAGGACTTATTAATTTATACTTTGAGGATGATCTTTTTCTTTTTTCCAAAGCCCATAGTAAATTTATCAAATTGTTCATCTCAAAAAGACGTTTTAGGTTTGGAAGTGAATCTCAAAAAGAGCCATTTCATTCTAGCTGTCAGTGTAACTATGATGGAAATAGGATATCTTTAATCACATATATGAGTAGGAAGCTAGCTCCTCTGACTTATCTGAGCTTACCTATTACCACAAAATGGATAAAATTCTCTAAATACTTTCCCTTAATAGAAAAATACATAGGAGATTGAGAATGTGATCTAATAAGGTTCTCTCTTTTGGTGGGAGATTGCAACCTGTCAAATCCATCATGAATTCCCTTCATGTTTACTAGTCTTCCAACATATCTTTAGCTAAAAGAGTCATTAAAACCATCGAGAAGCTATTTAGAAGATTCTATGGGGGAACTTAAACTCAAACAGCTACTTTGCTAAGGTTAAATGGTTAGAAGTATGTAAAAGAAGAGAAGAGGGGAGTTTAAGATTGACCTCGATTAGAACCTTTAATATATTAGCCTTGATAAAAAATCTATGGAACATCCTTTTAGATAAAAAATATTTATAAATTAGATGGTTCCATAGCTATATCCTTAAAAGATCCAACCTTTGGTTTATTCCTCTAAAACCTTCCTTTTCTTGGTCCTTAATTCAACTTTTCAAGTTAAGATCTATCTTATAATCTTTGGTGTTTTGTAAGGTTAGAAATGGAGACAATAGTTACTTTTGGTTTGATAATTGGATTGGTAAAGGCCCCCTAATTATAATTCCTCAAGCTCTTCAGTATTGGAATGGAATTCTTATTAACTCTAAAGTGAATTCTATCATCCTAGAGGGACAATGGAATATTCCCTCAGATTTGTAGCTCCTCATTCCCAATTACTATCCTAACTTAGGAAGAAATGACAAATTTTAATGTATCAATCTACCTCCAAACACCGTCAGCATTGTGAAATTCAGAAATTGATAGAATCAGGATAATACAAAGCAGATCTGGTTTACTTTTATTTGTCACTCATGCCTAGCTATTCCATTCTTTTGTGGCTTGCTGTGTTAAATAAACTAAGCACAACGGACAGATTATGCTACATTTCTTCTAATTCTACTTGTGTCCTCTATAAGATAGAGGAAGAATCCAAGAACCATCTATTTTTCCTGTATACCTTCTCCTAGTTTATATGGGAGAAGATTCAGGATTTGTTTTTTATCAATTCAGGTATCACCTTTATGGAAGCTCTTGATTGGCTTCCGAAGTTAAACCACGTTCCTAATTACAACAAGCAGATATATATCATCTCTTTTGCCTCCGCAATCAAGGAGATTTGGTGAGAGAGAAATATCAAGCCATTTTAGAATATTGCACGCTCCAAAAATGAGGTCCTGTCCTCTCTAATTGGTGGAATTAAAGAGAAACTCCTATGTACCCTATGGTCTGAAATTGTATGACCTAATCTAGCCTCATCGTGGAGAATCAATTAATATGTGGAAGGGGCAAACAATCACATGACAAAATAGATCCATAAACTTTTGTAATAAAGTTCCTCAAGAAGAAAGAGTGAGTACACTTGTAAGCTGCAAAAGTCTTGGAGTTCTTCCTCTTTGAAGCTTAAAGCATGAGCATAAGTGTTGAGCGTAAGCACTGGAGTACCCCTTTTACACTTTGGATATGTAACAATGTCATTCATGTTGTTCTTTGGTCTGGGGTTTGCGTTTCCTATTGCTATGTTGTTGTCCTAAGTTGACATATTGTCTTAAGTTTCCTTGATATTTTATGTTTTGAGCTGTTTTGGCATTGGTAACATGTACTAATGCATTTTCTATTCTTTTGTGGCTTACTGTGTTGAATAAACTAAGCACAATGGATAGATTATGCTACATTTCTTCTAATTCTACTTGTGTCCTCTATAAGATAGAGGAAGAATCAAGGAACCATCTATTTTTCCTATGTCCCTTCTCCTAGTTTATATGGGAGAAGATTCAGAATTTGTGTTTTATCAATTCAGGTATCACCTTTATGGAAGCTCTTGATTGGCTTCTGAAGTTAAACCACGTTCCTAATTACAACAAGCAGATATATATCATCGCCTTCACCTCCTCAATCAAGGAGATTTGGCGAGAGAGAAATATCAAGCCTTTTTAGAATGTTGCACGCTCCAAAAATGAGGTCCTATCCTCTGTAATTGGTGGAATTAAAGAGAAACTCCTATGTACCCTACAGTCTGAAATAGTCTGGCCTAATCTAGCCTCATCGTGGAGAATCAACTAATATGTGGAAGGGGCAAACAATAACATGACAAAATAGATCCATAAACTTTTGTAGTAAAGTTCTTCAAGAAGAAAGAGTGAGTGCACTTGTAAGCCGCAAAAGTCTTGGAGTTCTTCCTCTTTAAAGCATAAAGCATGAGCATAAGTGCTGAGCGTAAGCGCTGGAGTACCCCTTTTACACCTTGGATATGTAACGATGTAACAGCCCAGACCACCCGCTTGCAGATATTGTCCGCTTTGAGCCTCGGCCTCTCGGGCCTCGCGCTCTCACG